>VMDO01001372.1:57504-123134 GCA_007922755.1 Pedetes capensis
AACAAAAAAAAAAAAAAAAAAAAAGAACTCACATACTTTAGGTCAGTTGACCAAAAGAACTCTCTACAATGTTCCAGAATGTTCTAAAGCAATGCTGCTAATATAGCAGCTTCTGGTCACATGTGGCTAGTGAAACTGAAGAACTACCTTTTCACTTTTAATTACTTTGCATGTAAGTAGCCATACATGGCAGGCAGTTACTGGACAGTACTCCTTTAGGCCTTTCTGACTGCAAAGTTCTCCCCTATCAAGGTGGCCTGGAGGAGACAGACGATCATGACTCTAAGCACCTTGATTGTGAAATGGAATCATCTGGGTTCATTCAAATCCCAGCTCAGCCACTGGGTGATTTCACAGAAGCTTCCTGTGCCTCAGTTTCCTCATCTGTGAAAGAGGAATGCTAATGACATGACATGGCATGTTGGAGGGAATACATTGGCACCGGTAAGAACTTCAACAGGAATTACAATTGTTTCCCCTGTAACAACAATCCTCACATTTTATTGAGACATTTCCCCCTCTGCTTTACCCACTTTGTGCACTGTCCTAACACCAGATTTACACCCTCATTAAATAAGTGTGGGAAGAAGGGAGGGAGGAAGAGGACAGAGGGGGATATCCAGGGAGGAAGAAGGGAGGGAAGAAAAATGAATGAAATAGATACTAGTATTTCTTATGAAGGCTGAAGTGAGCTGCTAAAACACAATAAGGAAAATATGAGAGCTTTCATTTTTTTTCAGAGCACAGGACTCTTGGAGATGAAGATGGGGCCTGGAACACTGTAGAAAACTCTTCCAAGTGACACCAAAGGGATTTGACCACTCTGAAAGAACCCAGGAGAGGGACAGATTGGGGACTGGAAGCTTTCTTCTAGGTTCCCCACCCATGGAAATATAAATTCTATTTGTTTGAATGTGATCCACCAAGCATCTTTAAAAGACCACAGTTCTGGGTTGTGTGACGCCATTTGTCCATGTTACACGTTTAACCACGAGGAGGTGAAGTCTGTGGTTTGCTGAGGTCTACATGTTTCAATGTTTTATTTATACTACATCCACCAGTCCCCCTAAAAAAAGCAGTGTCAGGCAAGTTTTCATAACTGTTTATTCATTATAAATAGTAAATATTTACTGCACTTTTTACATGAAAGACATTTTTACAACACATTGTTGTTGGTTGAGGCTGCAACACAAAGATACTACTTCTCTTGCTCCATCACCCTTGTCCAATGGATGAGCTAACTCATTACTACGCCCAGTCCCGCTAACCCACTACCTCATAGTTCTCAACTCTAAAAGGAATGGATTTGTGCTACCTCGTTCATGGTTCCAAGAATGGAAAGAAATAAATAACACTGCCTTCCACCTTCTTGTTCCTCTTAACATTTCAAAAACAAATTTATTGACATTCTACAATGTCACCACACAAACGTATGTAAACCTCGGTTCCTATAATCTTTTAATATCGGATATCAATGTATAATTTAAAAGTATATGAGAGCCACATGGACATTTCTGTTCTTGCCCTGCCTTTCATAGAAAAGAGAAGAATGTAAACATAATCATTTTTAAAAAGCATTATTCTCTGACATGGTCTCCAATCAAAAGGAGCAAGCCAGGGGTCGGTTGTCCAGCAAGTAGGTAACATTGCTGCATTCTACCACAATGAATTACGGGCTGCAAAAATAAAAGCACCTGCAAAAATATAGTTCTGATCTCGTTTCTATCACCTTGGCCATCGCCAAAGCATCTGTGAGGTACACAGTATTGCACACTGATTAGCAGATATGTGAATGCACATCACTTCTTCTTCGCCCTTCCCCCCACCCAGGTTGGCTTCCAAATGAATATGAATTGGGAAAACACCATACACCCCTACCCACACCAGAAAAGGAAGCAAGCTTTTCTTCCTGTTATCCCACATCCTGTTGGCAAGATGTGTCCGGGACATTTATTGACAACTAGATTACAAATGAGGATGTGATCACAAATAATTTATTTGGGGGGTCCTTTACATCTAGTCTAACTTCCTAAAAAAAAAAAGGGTCGCATTTATTTTTATACCAATTTCCAGTGTGTAAAAATCAAGGGTTCCTCCACTCCTGCTTCATCACGTGAGCAGTGTAAGGTGGTAGAAGTACCGGCATTGGACATCAAACATGTTACTTCAGCGTACTCTCCTACCATATTTTAGAACATTCTGCTTGCTCAAACCAGTCCAGGTAAATCTCAGATACACACACATATACACACAAATGGAATGTGTTAGCTCCTTAATCATCACCAATATCGAGCTGGGATACTTTGACACGTAGCCAGGGTAAGCCATGGCCTTAACAGGTTGCGTCTGTCTTTTATGGCTCCAGACCTGCCTCTTCCTCACTGTTGCTTGGTTCTGAACTTGTTGTTCAAAAGAATCTGAAACCAGCTACTGGAGAAAAGAAAATCCATCACTTCCCTTTGTCTCCACCTCCCCCAGAGGGTGTTTTATTATTTTTTTTAATTTCTCATTGTACTTATTTATTTATTTTTCTGAGAAGATTCTTCGTGTCTAGGCTGTGGATACCGGAAACAGGGCCCGTTTTAGCTCCAAGTGGACAGTTCACTTATGCAATATCTGGCTTGAGATAATGAAAGGCACCTGTAAGGAAACACAGGCAGCTTTTTAGGTCACGCTGGGACAATTCACAGTAAGGGGCAATATCAGCTACAGGCTGACGATGTCATATTTAATACCATGGTATCAAAGGATTGAGACTAATATTTTTATTCCTGAGACAAGTTTGACACAACTCTATGTCCCTGGGATTATATCCCATATGATCCTTGAGCTGACCTCATTAAGAACATGTGTTTCTAATGCCCAGGGTTATTTCATTTTGGCCAACCCCTGTGTTTTACCTACTGGTAATCAGGTTTTACGTCTCAGCAATTAATAACTGCAAGATGTTATTGACATCGGTTAAGAAAATAATTATACAAGGAACTCCTTGTATAGGAAAATCAGCTGGCCGGGCCACAAAATTGATCCTGGGTTATGAGGCTTAATCGTGCCTCTAACTCCCCTTTCTTAGGCAAGAAGTGAATTTATCTCCCTAAAAAGTCCAAGGCTTACTTTGTCCATACTGCCCATACTGGTAGCCTGTGACTGGGTCCATACTGTAGCCTGTGGTGCTATAGGTGGGTGGACAATAGGACTGAGATGTTGGCAGACTGTCCAAGCTCTTCATATGGTCTAGTCTCTGACTGCAGCTGGCCGACACTGTGGTGGTAGGTTCCAGGCCCCCAGTGAGAGGGGACAGAGCATAATCGGTCTGAGGCTGATGAGGTACACCACCGTGGTTGGTCAGGAGTCCCATTACCTAAAATAAACAGGCAGATTGGAAGAGGTTAAAATGCAGGGAGAAACAGATGGCAGCCCCTAGCCGAAAGAATAACTTGAAAGTCCGACTTTTTTATGTTTTTGGAAATCTGTAAGCAAGCCACTCCAGAGACTGTGACCTCGATTCAAAGTGGCAGCGATATTACATCATGCCCGATGATAACATCTGACTGCAGTTTCAGAAAAAAGGCATAGGGGGAGGGAGAAGGGAGGGAAAAGGAAAAGAAGGAAGGAGAGGAGGAGGAGGAGAGAGGGAGAGATTACATCATGTCCCCAGTGATAAAATCAGACTGGAATTTCAAAGAAAAGGACAGACGGGACACAGAGGGAGAAATTAAATATGTTCATACAGATCACTGTCTAATCAGATATCACATCTGGAAGTTTCACATGTGATTTGAAATAGGCATTCGCTTATATTTTTTAAAAAGAGCTGGGGTGTAGCCCTTTCCTACCATGCATAAGGCACTGGGTTCAATCCCCAGCAATGCAAGAAAAAAAAATGTAAACACATCCAATGCAAAGGGGCTGTGGGGTGTGTGTGTGTGTGTGTGTGTGTGTGTGTGTGTGTGCGTGTGTGTGTGTTGAGACCGCCATGTCTTTTTTTTTTTCAGCAATCCCTCTCAAGAAGGTTTCTCTCCCTGTCTTGATCATTCTCCCATAACTAGAAATCATTTCTCCCTCCCTAACATTCTCTTGTTTTTTCCTGGTCCTTTCCAGCATAGAATTGTTAGTTCAGCTACCAATGTTGACTTGTGATACCTCAGATCAGTGTAGCTGGCTGCCTTTCTACCCCAGCAGCAAAAAAAGTACTTGACATCCATTCAGTGCTGAAATGAATGAATGGTATGTAATTGTCCAAGCAATTGCCTCCATTACCTACCCACTCCTTTCTTCTCTAACCAACACTGTACATATGTTGTTATTGCTAGGTCCTATAGAGTCAGTATCCGACTCATAGCGACTCTAGATACAACAGGGGAAATACTATTGTCAGTGCTTCTCTGCTGTTCACAGGGTTTTCAATGGCAGATTGATTTTTGGGAGTGGGTTGCCTGGACCGTCCCCCAAGCCTACAGTACCTGGTGTTCCCAGGCTGTCTCCCATCCAAGTACTAACCAGGCCCTACCCTGCTTAGCTTCCGAGATCTGACAGGATCGGATGCCACAGGGCTATGGCTGCAGGCCACTGTACATATAAGAAGTGTTAAAAGGAAAGACAAGCATGAAATGCAAACATCTTTTAAAAGCTCTGTTTTTTAAATTACCTCAGAGAGTAAGATAACTTTAAAAACAGCGATAACAGAACAACTCTCAGATCTGCCAAATGTTTCACAAACTCATACTTCACTGACCCTCCCAACACCTATTGAGGGAAGTAAGTGGATAATTAATTTTGCAGTTGGAAAATGGCCACACAAGAGGAGAAGTGATGATTCTCTATTCCAGCTGCTACTTGGTGAAGAGCCCCAGAAAACACATCCACTACAAAGTATTTAAATGTGGGGACCCACAATTGCACAACATGTCCATGATGTTGCTGCTGCTGCTGCTGTTGTTGTTGTTGTTGTTGTTGTTGTTGTTGTTGTTGTTAGGTGCCGTCGAGTAGGTATCCGACTCTTAGTGGCCCTCATGGGGTTTTCAATGGATGATTGGGGATTGCCTCGGGAGTGGATTGCTAGGCCCTTCTCCCATTTTTGCGGTGCTGGGAATCGAACCTGGGGCCTCAGAGACTGCAGAGTGGCAGTCTACCCACTGAGCTAAATCCCAGCCCCCACATCCATGATAGTCCTGCAGAAATGAAAAACCAGCCCTGCCTATAGTTTCCGGTACTAACTGCAAAGCAGGCAACAGAATCCTAGATCTAAAGGCTCTAGCAAGCCAGGGAATATAGGAGCTGGCCATGCATCCCAGAAAACATTCTTAACTCAGATTGGAAAACAAGGATCCCATAACTTCCTTTGGGAAAAGTCTGCATAATCTTATAGCTAATATATTATAGCTAATATATATATAGCTATATATATAGCTAATATAGCTAATATAATATATATAATATATTAGCTAATTATAGCTAATATAGCTAAAATCTTCTTGAACCAAAGCTTTAAACTGATCCATCTTCAATGAGCTGAGAGAAAGCAAGAAAGAGAGGCAGAAAGGGAGAGAATCTATTCACCACCTTCAGTGGATTATCCTCTTCTTGTACGTAACAGGCACTCCGCTCCCCTGCCCTCACTTTCCTATGAGTAACTGTGTAGGAACACACCTGGGAAGGTGGGAAGATGGGCAGGTGTGGCTAAAGCAACATAATATGTCCACATTTTCAGAGATCTAAAGTTTCTCAAGGTATGTGGTGAAATGTCTTTTCTGAAACCTCTATAAATTAGTTGTAGTCTAAGAAGTAAGCAATGGAAGCAGAGCACAGTTTTGTTTCATTGGGAATTGAAGGAAAAGTGAATGTCACAAAACAAAATATGAATCCATAGGATGCACAGCTACAAGAAGATAGAAGGGCACCAGAAGATGGGCTTTCATAGCATCCTGCCCAGTACTGCCTATGATAAGTTAATTTCTTCATTTTAAACATTTGAACATAACCAAGCATGCATTTACATTATTTCCTGGATTTTCTTCCGTGTATGGGAATTTTTTCCTCTTTGCTTTTCTCTGAGCTTATATGGATAATTTTACTGTGTATACTTGGAAAACTCATAAACTTCAGTTTATGTACTAGTTTACTATATACTTTATTTCAGCTCAAATTAGATGTGTCTTTTTTTCTTTCCTTTTATTTTCTTTTATTTATTTGTTCATTTGTTTGTTTGTTTGTTTGAGAAACAGTCTACCTATGTAAACTCCATATAGTTCTAGTTTCAAGAGCTCAGGCTGGCCTCAAATTTAGTATCCTCCTGTCTCAGCCTCCCAAGTGCTGGGACTGCAGGAGCCATCAGGCCTGGCTAGACATGTCTATTTAAAGAGTCTTTAACATAGAGTTTGTTCAATGCCAAACTCACTCCTTTCAAGTCAAGAACCATCTTTGTGTATTGGCCCAATGGGTAAAAAATGATCAGGAAAAATTAAAATATGAAAATTGATTTTTTTAAAGAAAGTGGACAATGACAAAGGGCAAGTCTTTTCCTGTAAATAACCTCTGTTGAGCAAAAGCAAACAGAAAAGGCAATGTTGTGACTTTATCAGTCCAGAGACAGGCTGAGGCTTAGCTCAGTTGGTAGAGTGCTTGCTCTGTACACTCTGAGGCCCTAGGTTCTATTCCCAGCATCACAGAAACAAGAGAAGGACCTAGCAACCCTCTCCCAGAACAATCTCCAAACAATTGGCCATTGAAAACACTATGAATAGCAGAGAAGCACTGACTTAGTGCACAGCATGGCACAGTGTCGGGGAATGTTTCACTCTGTTGTATATAAGGTCACTATTAGTCAGACCTGACTCAATGGAATCTAACAACAACAAATCAGTCCAGAGAAGAAGAATATCCACTGGTACTGAATAAAAAGGAAATATATTTTAAATTAATAGTATCCTTCTTGAAGACACTTACTTGAAACTTGGTTTGTGGTATGTCACTTTAAGGGAGAAATGGAATACTGGGTATAGTTCTAGTTTCAAGAGCTCACAGCAGGATTTTATTCAAAACATGCACACTCTGTCATGAACTCTATACGTACATTTTTATGATAAACTTTTTCTAATCCCTTGCCATACATTTCTTGTTTGCATAACTTTGAAGGCAGCAATAAGTTTTTCATGGGAGGAAAAACAAAATGAGGATCCTAAAAGAGGAAAAGCAAGTCCTTCCTATAAGCCAAAAAATAGCTTATGATGTTCACATAGTAACTTCTTGGAGTTACTGCATTAAAAAAATTTTTGTAGGATAGAATTTTACTTAAAGACCTTGAAACCTGTCTACTAGAAGATGGATGAAACACTGTCACATCTTCAAGGCAGTATCCCAGGGCACTGGACGGACAGTTCCTTAATGGTTCCAGGCAGAGTGTCTTTAAGATTCAAATAAGGGCTTCTGCTTTAGCAACAGCCCTGAGCTCTGCAGCAGCTGAATACTTGCAGTGGCTGATGAGAGGGAAGAAAGAGAACAGACCAGTCGTCTCTGGTCCCTTTGACTCCCTGACAGAAGCAAGAGCCAGGCTTTTTCCCACAGATACTTATTTCCACTTCAATAGTCACATCTTATATATAATCACAACCTTAAGAATTATATGTCTATAGCCATATCCCTGGCATCCGATGTCATCTGATCTAGGAAGCTAAGTAGGGTCTGTGGGGGCTGGGGTTTAGTTCAGTTCGTAGAGTGCTGCTCCTCACTCTCTAAGGACCTGGGTTCAATCCCCAGCACCACAGAAACAGGAGAAGGACATGGCGATCCACCCTCAAAGCAATCCTGAAACAATCAGCCATTGAAAACTCTGTGAGAGTTGCTGAGTCGGATCCAAGTCAATAGCACCTAACAACAACAAGAATATATAGCTGGCAAGCAGCTCACATCCATAATCCCCAGCATTCAGGAGGCTTGTTGTTGTTGTTGTTAGGTGCCCTCGAGTCGGTATCCAACTCATAGCGACCCTCTGTACAACAGGGGAAACACTATTGTCAGTGCTTCTCTGCTGTTCGTAGGGTTTTCAATGGCAGATTGATTTTTGGGAGGGGGTTGCCAGGTCCTTCTCCCAAGCCTACAGCTTCTGGTGTTCCCAGGCGGTCTCCCATCCAGGTACTAACCAGGCCCGGCCCTGCTTAGCTTCCGAGATCAAATCTGACGGGATCGGATGCCACAGGGCTATGGCTGCAGACTCAGGAGGCTTAGGTAGGAGGATTGCAAGTTTGAAGCCAGACTAGACTATGTAGAGAGACACTGTCTCAAAATAAAAATAAACAAACAAATAAAAAGTAAATAAAGTAAGGAATGAGTGTTTAATATTTCCCAGTATTAAAGTGAAGATTATGAAGTAACGATCGTGTGACTTATTTCAATAGCTCACATTGAGAAAACTCAAGAAATACACACCATTTTAATAATGTGTCATTTAAAAATTAAAAAAGAAATCTGCATTGAGAGTAGTGAATATGTCAATAGAAAATGCATGACTCTCCCCTAACATAATTCAAAACCTCAAATCTCTGTGGCAGGGTCTCATTACAATTTTATGTATGTTTCTTTAAAGGCTATTTTGTGTTTCATGTGGTTCAAGGGAAGCTATGGAAACGTCTTCTTTATGCACAAGAAGTTAGTAAATGAGCTTCTTATGACTCCCCCAATATTGTTATGGAATGGTACCCAGTTATAATCTCTTTCTAAGAGTATTGTCAGGATTTCTTTTCTACATGCTTTTCCTACAGCAATTTGTTATTCAAAGCTTAAAATATAAAATCTTCATTTGTTGAAAAGTGGAATACCACCCCCCTTAAACCATTAGTAAATGATTTCTGTTGTTGTTAGGTGCCATTGCATAGGGATCCTCATAGGGTTTTCAATGGCTGTTTCGGGATTGCCTTGGGAGTAGATTGCCATGTCCTTCTCCCATGTTTGCAGTGCTGGGAATCAAACTCGGGACCTCAGAGACTGCAGAGCAGCGCTCTACCAACTGAGATAAATCCCAGCCCCTAAATGATTTCTACTACAGGGGAAAAGCATGATTCTCTGGTTTTCATGAGCAGCTTCAAAGGAAAAGAAACAAATTCAAAGCTACTCCATTCTGCCTCCCAAATGCTGATCCCATTCTTCTCAGGTAAACCCAGGAGGTGCCATAACAGGAAAAGGATTTCCTGAAATAAAAGTCCCATCCCACTGGAAAAGGACAGGGGGCTCTTTATTTTTACTTTAATTGTGTACAACTCTTAGTCAAGGCATCTGAAAAAAATCTACCAAGCTGATGTCTAAACTGTTACCTGCAAAATGTTTCACGTACACCACTTCTAAATTGTTTTGTGGACAACCTTTTAAAACAAATTCAAAGCCTTCGAATCTTGTGCTCACACTTTTTCTGGGGGTTCTTCCATCGTTTGCATTATTAGAGACATTTTCTGAAGATCTCTTTAAACTCATTCTCAAGTTTCAGAATTCCACATAAGTTGTTTACATCTTGATTTGAAGATTATATGGTTCAGGAAAAACTAACTCTTTACAATTGCTTCATGCCGTATTTCTCTTGAGTTAATTTCCCTATTGTAAGATCAAATATAAAAGATAAAAACTATGGGCCAAATTAAGATTTACATTTAAAACGATGTGTCTGGAAAATATTTGTCTTGGCACAGGCATTATGGTTTCTCCATCTCTCGGTTGGAAGTGCTTAGAGCTTATCAGATATCTAAAATGATTTAGCAAATTACAGTGTATGTCTAAGCGCTTCTTTTTGCCTTAGGAGGAATCCTGGTTCCTGTCTTTATTTTTTTTCTTCTTCTTAAGTAATCAGATGTTCTTCTGCTTTAGCATTTAACAACACACAGTAGTTTCTTTTTAAAAAGCCAGCGTGAATTACAGCTTGGCATGATACAAAGGGATTTTTTAAACCTTCTAATCTCTCCAAAACTCTACTGACTACATATTTTTATTTACATTTAGTTTATTTCCAGAACCAAACAAAAAATTCAATTTTTTTTCTTTTTTCTCTCTCCCTCTCTCTCTCTCTTTTTTTTTTTTTTTTTTTTTTTTTTTTTTTTTTTTTGCCAGTTCAGGTATTACTGAAGTCTACTAATGGTTAAATCTCAGTGACTATATCTTTGAGGCTGAAAAGCTTCAGTTTAAACAGTGGAGACTTCCCTGAAAAAAATGTCTTCAGATTAGAATGCCTTAGGAATTATCCTGCAGTTGATTATCATCTAAATAATTAGATTTTTGGTCCTGTCTGTTTGAAAGCTGTAAGAGGGAAGTTGCCTAAAGGCAGAAGTTTCTTTTAAGGTCTGTGTGGTGACCTTCTCACCCATCCCAAGAGTTAGAGAAGGGGCAAGGCTGACCTCTACCTAACCAAAGAGAAAATAGTGCTTGTAAAATGCCCAGCTAAGTACTTTTTTTAAAAAATGTTTTAATTCTTCGCTCTTATTTTAAAAGTAGCTATGTCTAATGCATGATGAAAAGTATGACAAGTTTGGTTCATATTCTCCATAGATTCCATAGATTTCATATGCTTCATAGATTTCTGTAAAGAGTACAGTAAGAATTGTCTCAGTTAAGGTCTACAAGATAGAGAGATAGACAGACATATCATATATATAATATATATTAATATATAATTATATATAGTATATATAGTATATATGATATATTATACATATATAGTATATATAGTATATATGATATATTATACATATATAGTATATATAGTATATATGATATATTATACATACATACATACATACATACATATATATATATATATATATATATATACTCTCGTCTCCAGTCCTGTGATGAATCATAGAAATAACTTTTCTCAACTTTTAAATACCTATTTCTTAAGAGAGCTAAGCTGTTAAAGTGATAGCAATATTCTTTCGGTTTTGTTTTGGTTTGGTGGTAGCTTTTCTTCTTTACAGTTCTGGGGATTGAACCTGGCACCGTATGTGTCCTAGACAAACACTCAGCCACGAAGCAACATCCTTAGCCAAGTAATATTCTTTAAAACCTGATGAATGAAACACAAATCTAGGCAAATAATTAGCACTCAAGAAGGGTGTGTGTGTGTGTGTGTGTGTGTGTGTGTATTTAGATATATATAGCTTACTTTAAGCCAATGATGAACAATCATACCCAATCCACCTATTATCAAAAAATAAAGCTCTTTAAGAAGAAGTTCATTCCACCTAAATGAAAAAGTATGCCAGTTTATACAGTGGGTATCTAACTGTTAGACCCACCATGGGCGTAATAAAATTCTCATGTGTTTTAATTCATTTACGCATGCCTGCATTTAATATGCTTTGTGACCATGTCTACAATTAATATGATTTATGAGAAAAGAACATGTGCAGCGTTGGGGGGGCATAGCATACGGACTGTTTTCTTCTATGAATGAAAAATATAACCAGGCTCAAGCAAAAAATGTCAGCCCACAGCATATTAAGATGGACTGATGGAGCTCTGAGTAAACTTGGGGAGTTAATGATATCCTCTTATCTGACCCTGACACATTTGCAGCATGTAATTTACAGAAGCTCTGTCCAGGGAATCTTGACAAATGTTCCTGAGGATGTCAGGGCAATGTTCCATTCTAATGCAAAACAGATGTGGGTCAGATACCCTCATTCATCACTTCATGCCGAGAGTCTCCAACTCTTTCTGGGAGAAATGACATTACCTGCTGTTCACTGTTCTTGTGTGGGGAAACACCTCACAATCACAGTAGCCCCCTGAAGGACGGTCACTCACACTCATCACCGCCTCAGACACCTGTCTGAGAACATGACTGCAAAGTCAAATATATATCTTGGCTCCGTTCCATGACACCTTCAGGTCATGTTTGCTAAATGCTAATAGTCCCTTTGGGACTTAGGATTCCAAATACAGAAAGGGAAAAGCTGTATGCTTGAGCATCTCACCATACTTCAGTGAGATGGCATTTTGCGATTTCTTTCTAATTGCCCATAAACGAAACCTGCATTTAAGGAAGTGCAGGGCTGACCCATCCTAATAACCACCCATAAACGCAAACCTTATGGAGCTCTCCCTGTGCAGCTCCATCTGAAATTCACAAGTAACTTAATAATACACTAGAAGTCCACACTGACCTTTAGCAGGAAAGGCTTCAAGTCCGGATGTTGTGCGCTGCACTATATTTCCTTTCCCCTAAAACTTTCCCCTCAATCCAATGCTCTAACAATACAGAGGGTGGACATTCTGACCTTCTAAAGGAAGAAAACAGTTGCCAAGCTTAAGGAAATTTCTTCTTTCTTCCAGATCATGTATGATAAATGACAAATATTTCTGTGGTTGCCCAAGTCAATGCCATAAGACTCCATCTACCAAATGGCTAATGGCTGTAAAAAAGATGCCCCCTGCCCCTTCTCTTCAGGGTAAGGAAGAAGAAGGAAAAAAATCCTATACAGAAATTGGAACCTAATAAAGTGCTAAAGTCAACTTAGCAGAGAAGGGACAATTTAGGGAACAGAAAGAAGGAGGGATCTAGCAAAAGGAAGAAATGATGGGAGAAGAAAGAAGGGACAGGAGGAACAAGGAAGAACAAGGAACGAGAGAGAGGGCAACCTCAAAGTAAACAGCCCAACTTTAATAGTTCCGGAAATAATTATAATAATACCAATAATACCAAAGAATGGTAATAATACAAATGGGCCAGCAAATTCATGTAACAGTACTGACAATGTAAAAAGATAGATCACTACAGAAAAAGTTTCGATCTTAAACATAATTGGGATCCAAGGATATATAGAAAAATATTCCCACAAAAAGACATGTAAGTGGAAGAGAGGCCTTTGGTGGGGGGTGGGACGGGAGGAGGAAGTGCACGAGAGAGTAAGGGGGAACCTATCTGTGCAATGTACAATGAAATACATATATGGAAATGTCACAGTGAAATGCATGTTAGAATGAAACACATTAAGTTGTACATTAAAAGTTTCCAATAAAAAAAAGATAAAGAAAAGAACCAATTGCCAAGACCAAGTGACATTGACATAACGGTGCTACTGATAAGTTTGCATCAGGAAAAACTATTTCTAATAATCATAGCAGGTGGCAGAGAGTCTTACAAAAGTTTAAGAATGCACAAACTCTTAGGAAATGCTTTCTGGTCTATTTCACTGGTTTTTAGATAAGATGGAGAGAGCTTTTGATGAAGATGCATGGAATGTGTAGAAGTCTACAGATGTAAGACCACATCTGAGAACATGGTTTGAGGACCAGAGGCCACTACATCACTGAGCTGAAATCCTCCCTACCCTAATTCTGTCCTATGCCCAACGCCAGGGACACTGGACCAATGATGATGTTGGGTTCTCTTTTCCACCCAGACTCTTATTGGCATTTCCGATCGTAAATTGGGCAATAGTTCTGTCTACTTTGCCCAGGCAACTTGCCCACAGAGAGGGCCACAGTGAAGTCATTTACACAGTTATTTGATCTGTAATCATTAAGTCTGCTCCTGTAGATCTTAACAAAATAAAATCTTTGTGATCTAGTGGTTAAAATAATGTTCCCCAGTGGTGAACTCAAACTTACTTAGATTGTCCCTTGCTTTGTAAAATTATTGTGCTGTACCTGTTGTTTTAGCTACCATTACCCTTTGCTGGTAAGAGAGAAGCTTCTCTGGACATCAGATTCCCCTGCCTTAAAGGGTAAGTATCATGCTTCCAATTTATCCAGGACTTTGTATTATACAAGATGAGTGGGTTTTTTTTTTAATGTTCTTATGTCGATATTCTACCCGATAAGTCAAAACAAGAATAAGAAAAGGAAAATAATGGGGCAACCCTCAGAATAAGAAAAGGAAAATAATGGGGCAACCCTCTTCTCTCCTTATGCTTAGTGTATGGAGTGAAAGAGGATTTAGTCTTATTTTTGTTGTACTGGATTCTCAGGTTATTGTGATCTCAATTGCTCAAAAAAGTACAATTTTAGTACATTAAATTTCCAAGGACTATCTTATCCAGGCATATTAAATTACTTCCTTCCGAGTGGACTTCAGTCAGAATCCTTACTTCTTTAAGTTGTCTAAGAAGAATTCTTGAGAATACTCCCATCTACCAAGAAACTGCCTTTCTTTTGATGTCACTCAATTTCCACATTTGCTTTATGTGTCAGGGAAAAGCAAAAGGTTATTTTTTGTCAGCGTTTACATTATATTTTTAAGTAAATAAGAATGAAAGCTCTGTTACAACAGCAGTATTGCTTTATCAAAAAAAAAAAAAAAAACCACTATCGCATAATACAGTTCAGGGTGTGTTTTAACAAGATATAAATAGTCATGTTGCACCACAGAGGCTAAAACAAGAAATTCTGCCTGAAAGAGTCAGGGAATGTTTGAGTTTGGACTAGAGTTTTGCCCATGTTGTTATTGTTGTTAGGTGCCGTCGAGTCAGTATCTGACTCATAGCGACCCTATGTACAACAGGCGAAACATTATTGTCAGTGCTTCTCTGCTGTCCACAGGGCTTTCAATGGCGGGTTGATTTTTGGGAGTGGGTTGCTGGGTCCATCTCCCAAAGAGTTTTGCCCACGGAGTCATACAAATAAGGAATCAGCTCCAAAGGAGCCCTGTATGGATCTCAGAACCCATGCAACAGTTTAACAAGATTTTTTTTTAATGCAAACAACCCCAATGAGAGATCAGTATTTCATAAGGAAAAAAACCAAAAGAACAGTTATTTCTTTGAATAATACTTGCATCCTTCATTAGTTCAGCCCTGAAGATTGACTGAGTCATTTCACAACCAAGAAACAGTCCCTTCAATGTAGAAACACCACCCTGTGATCCTACAAAATGTGCCATCTCTTGTGTTAAATGAAGCAAGTCAGGCACAGGAAGACATGTGCCACTGGCTGTCACCTATATGTGGAAGGTAAAAGGTTCATCTCAAAAAATGAAATAGAATAGTGGTTAGCAGAGGCTGGGGGGGGGAGAAATGGAGAGAGTATGCTTAAGGGGTACAAGGGTGCATTTGGGAAGGAGGAATAACTAAGAATGCTCAGTAGCACAATAGGCTAACTCTGGTGGGTAAAAACTGAGTATTTCAAAATAACTAGTAGAGAGGATTTTGAATGTTCCCAGTTCAAAGAAATAACGTATGTCTGACATGATCTATATACCAATTGCACCAGTCTGATCATTACACATTGTCCATATGTATATCACACTGTATCCCTCAGTTATGTACCACTGCTGTCAATTTAAAACAAAAATATTTTTTAAACTGTACTGTCCCGAGAGGTCTCTCAATGTGCCCTCTTTTCCATTGATCATAGGAACAATGCAATCACGAATCCAGAAACTCCACCTTCTTGACCTCAAACTAAACGTCAAGAGTAATTTTTGAATATTCTAATGTACTTTGAAAAATATACACCTCTGATGAAACCCAGACTGTTTCGCAGAGACAAATTCTGTAGGGGGATAAAAACAACAACAAAATATGGTACACAGCTAGTGACTGAATCAAGTCTTCTCTGTCCTCAGGACAAAGCATACATTCAGCTCCTAATTGAATAAATATGCATGTATTCAGATTTCTCTAGATATTGCCATTTTGCAAGTACAGTAATAAATTAAAAGCTTTGCATGGCATTCCAACCGCATATAAAGGGTTGATTCAGATCACTGGCCTTGCACTAGGCCTCTAGCACAGCTTTTCTGTGCATTACTCACTACAAAAAAAAACTTTTTATTCTAATAGTTTAGTTATAAATGAAATCACATTCATTTCTTTTTCTCTTCAATGGCTAGAGGAATTCAAATGAGCCTAAAAACCATGGAGTTGTTGTATTTGTTTTGTCTAATGTACAGAAGAACATAGCTGACAGAATTTCTATTTAAATCAACTTCACAGACGCAAAAATATTAACTCAGCAGGAAAGGTTTTCTTGTGGCTCACTTCAATGACATGATTTAAGATGCAGTTATTGGCTGCTGCTTCCTCCCTTTCTGTAAAGGGAAGCTTCGGGCCAAGTTGTTACTCACACAATTGTGCAAATCTAACTCAAGAGGCCACAGCTAAGGCCGATATAAACCAGAGCCCTCCTCATATCCTTTAGGGGTAGGCGCCATAGCTGGCAGAGCAAACCAAAGGCACCAGGTCAATTACAGCCTGCATAGATTCAACAAATGCATTAACAACAGTATTTTCCCACAGGGCCAAACATCTCAAAATTTTAATATGGCAGACGAGAAACATGCAAATGGTCCAGGGCTCTTCGGCTGTAGCTGGATCAGGCTTGTTTATGATCATAAACATCCTTGGGGCTTCAGAAATGGGTGAGACTTCTCAAGTACGAGTCATGCGCTCATGAGTTGGTTCAAAAAAGAAACAGGAAGATGCTCAAGCTTTTGAGAGGCTGCCACTTGGGTACCGAACGTCTCTCCTTCCTGGCTTTGTTTGACACCCACCAAATCTCTTTAATCAGAACCACTCCTCTTTCTTCCACTGATGAATTTCTGGAAAGTGTAAAGGGAAAAGGTGCCTCTGTTGGGAAATGGGTCGGTGGCAGGCCACCTGCAAGTCTGGTCCTTCATCACTATAAAGATAGGCTGAGGGCACAGGATTTGCAACCTGTGTGTCAGATGGAGAGAACAAATCGCTGATCAGCAAGACTAGCAGCCCAAAAGTCCAGAAAATTTGCTTTCTTGAAATAGAATCTGGATTCTATTACCACAAGGGTACACCTTACGGCTTTTACCTAAAGCAACAACACAAGAGAAGGGCAAGGAATTTCTACACATGGTGAAAAACATTTCCAATGAAACAGATAAAATAGTCCATTTTTAATGGCTGTATCTCATCCCCATAATAAGCTGATCCACAGTAAGCCTTTCCTTAAATGGTTGATGGACAAACGACCATCATCCTGCCTTGCAGCTAAAGAATTTGAGATCATGGCGAACAATGTGGTCCAAAAAACGACAAGCAAAATCAAAAGCAGTCTTGAGGTTTGTGTACACATATTAACACTTAAATGCTTCTCCCTAATAAGTTTCAGGATTAACAAATGTTTGTCAAAAGAAACTGTGCTGAGCAATTGAAATCTAATTTGAAGTGGAACCACGATAGTCTAATACATATATGCATGAAATGGAGAGGCTACCTAATAAGCGTGGCTGACACCAAATATGCAATTTACATACATTACACACTAATAATCTCAATTTTAATATTATTCTTTAAAGGCAACTGGATGGGTGGTTGAGTTAAAGGTTTTTCTTTTGTAAAATGTGAATAAGAAAAGAAGTTGATCCCGGAGTCTTATGCCATTAACCACAATCTCGTTAGTGTGACGATCTGTCTACTCATTCTGGCTCTGTTTTAGGGCTGGTATCTCAACACTACAAGGTTGTGATGATTTGACCAGACATAGATGAATGGTCAATAAACATGATGAGATCTGCAGACCGCCACTTTGTTCCTGAGGTGCTGAGTGGCAAGAAAACATTCAAACATTTTCAAGCCTGGTACACAAATCTTTATGAGAATTTTTTCTTTCCTCACTAGATTATCCATGAAATAGGACAGGTGTACTGGTTATTCAATTACATCCTACCCAAGACCTGGACAAAATTTGAAATGAGGCCTCTGAGCATAGCTCTTACCATGGAGATTTATTAATAACAGTTAAGCATTCCCTAAAACAAAACTTTTTTGTAATTTAAGCCTATTTTCTTATTTTGTCATTGGTTTCACTCATAAACTCAAAATGAAACTCTGTCCATCTGCTCTAAACATAAAATGTGTTCATAATAACCCAGATTTATACCAAATGTATTTTTAAGTACTGTTGAATTGAGAGGTACTCAGAATTTATGGCCTCTGAGGTTGCAAACAGGACTTCCTCCTTTTAAGAAGGAAAAAGGCTTAAAATGAATATAGGAAGGGCTCGGAGAGCTTCTTGGATATCAAATAGCTCTGCAGGAAAAAAAAATGTCAATGATATAAGACTAAATGAATCAGAACCATATGGGTCAAATTTTCCCTAAAATACACAGTTTGAAAAATTAAGGAGGAAAAGTGCTTGGCAAAAATGTGTTTTAGGTTTTACCAAACCCAAAACATTTGAAGAATCATTTGCAATGGTTGATGAACCCTAAACACAGCCAAGTGGGCCCATTTTTGTACTCTGCAGAACAAGAGAAAAGCCTCCCCCAACCCTTGTAACCCGCTGATACTGCATTGCACTCAAGAAGTCATTGGGAGCTGCCTCCAAAGACCTGAGAAGTTTGTGGGAGCAGGGTGGAGGGAGGCAAAGAATGCTAAAAGTTTGTTAATTTAATTGGTCTTGTTTTGGGGGTTTGGCTATGTATGTTTTGGGGGTGGAGAAGTGGTGAGGGTAGTATTTCTTGCAAAGGAAAGTTAATTAGAAGAATATGGGCCAAATGTTAATTAGTCTCACTTGAGCATATGGGAGCGTTTCCTCGCACTCCGTATTTCAAGTCAGCGTTCTCTGTCACTCCTGCACGCGCAGGAAGGTGCTGGAAGAGTGCTGCCTGGGACAGAGGGAGAAACCAGTGATCTGTATTTCCCTAAGTCTATTGTCCTTTCACCAGTGAACACAGTTCAAAAGAAGGGCGTTCCTACTCGATAAAGTCCTGAGTAGGGGGAGTTAGGCAATTTTCTTCTCAGAGGATGTTTCCTCCTTGGTCATGAGCCTACCTCCTGAAAGGGTTATGTGGGTCAGACAGCTCTGCAGAGAAGGTAGGAAATATTGAGGTTTTTACCCTCTCCCACACATCCATCACTGAGAATCTCGACTCAAGTCCCCTGACAAATCCAGGCTTGGGAAGAATGTGGAGCCAGCTCCTCCATTTGTGAAGCCATTGGACCATGCTTGTGGGAAAATGAGGTCCAATGGCAGTGCCAGATCCCACAGAAAAGTTCTTTTAGTTTTGTTTTGTTTTGTTTTTTGTGGTACTGGAGGTTGAACCCTGGGCCCCACACATGCATGCTCTGCAAGTGCTGGACCACTGAGCTGCATCCCCAGCCTATTTTTTTACTTTTTGAGACAGGTTCTCGCTAAGTTACGCAGACTGCTACTGGTCTCGAACTTGTGATCCTCCTGCCCCCACCTCCCAAGCCACTGGGATTACAGGCATGCGCCACCGCGCCCAACTTGGAAAACTTTTTATGACATCATGCCTCTTCTGCCAGAGACCAGCAACTGAAACATGCTCAATTTGTGTTCATAGATGAAATGGGAACAACTAGAAGAGAGATCGATTGGGCTCCTAACCCTGCCAGGAGCTCTCTGTCATTTAGATGATGGGGTTACCTTGGCCTCAGTTTTCCCATAAGTATGAGGGGGATATGCCCCAGAAGTGCTGTTGCTAATTCCCTCAGTATGAGGAAAATTTGCCAGCAGTTAAGTAGTGCACAGACCCTTTCAGCACCCAGAGGAAGGATACAATCAAAGTTTCTAAAATCTGATGTGTTCTAAGATTTGTTGTTGTTATTATTAGGTGCTGTCAAGTCAGGTCTGACTCATAGCGACCCTCATACGGGTTTTTTTGTTTTGTTTTGTTTTGTTTTGTTTTTTTCGGTACTGGGGGTTGAACCCAGGGCCTCGCACTTGCATGCTTTGCAAGTGCTGGACCACTGAGCTGCACACCCAGCCCACTTTTTGTTAACTTTTTGAGACAGGATCTCGGTAAATTACGCAGACTACCTCTGATCTCGAACTTGCGATCCTCTTGCCTCTGCCTCCCAAGCGGTTGGGATTACAGATGTGCGCCACTATGTGGGCTCTCTCATAGGGTTTTCAATAGCTGATTGTTTTGAAATTGCTTCAGCAGTGGATCGCCATGTCCTTCTCCCATCTTTGCAGAGCTGGGGACTAAACTCAGGTCCTCAGAGAATGCAGAGCAGCACTCTATCAACTGAGCTAACCCCCAGCCCTGTTCTGAGATTCAGACTGTCACATAGACACGTGGATCCATTGTGACACTATCTGACTACCTGGGCTGGGGTGAACACCCCACGTCACTGTCTCCCACTTGCCCCCCACAAAGCAGAGACCTTCCCTGAGGAAAGGACTCAAGAACCTGCAAAGAACCATGTGTCCAATGCCTGCTTCTGAGCATTAAGAGCATCTTTGCTTGAGGAGCAGGTACAAGAGACATGCCAGACAAAACCCGACTGTTGCCCACACACCTGTAGAAAGAAATGATTTGCTCGTCTTTACAGCACCTACTAATTCCTTAATGAAAGCTCAAAAGCCCATTCTACAACCATTCACAACATTCTAGTTCAGGATTTCCAACTCTGAATGGTAAACAATGCCTCGATTTCAATGACACTAGTGAAAATGTCAAATACAATGCACAAGTATTTTTAGCATGTCAAATAGCCTCTGCTGAAGAACTACAATGAATTGACCATAATGACTCAAAAAACTATATCCATGTCAGTTTAAATTCATAGTAGAGAAAGGTCTATGAGGATGCTAACAGGCAGAGACAAGGGAAGGTTCAAAATTATATATGTGACTATCTCAATTAAAAAAAAAAAAAGGCTTCATTCCTAAAAAGAGCCCAAAACCAATATGGAAAGATATTAACAGTAGTTGCCCTGGGAGACTGTTTTCTTTTTTCCTACTCTAAAAACACTTAAAATTTTTTCCATTTTTGGTGGGGCTCAATGGCGTATGCCCGTAATCCCAGAATATTAAGAGATGGAGGCAGGAGGATCGCAAGTTTGAAGCTAGTGGCAGCCTGTGCAATTTAGCAAGACCCTGTCATGACATAAAAAGTGGGCTGGGGATGCAGATCAGTGGGAGAGCTCTTACAAAGCAAGTGTGAGGCCCTAGCTTCAATCCCCCAGGATTAAAATAAATAAATATTATTTTTCCAGTTTTATACAACAAGCATGCAGTGCTTTTATTACTGGGAGAATTTAAAAGATTAATGGAAACTTGGCTTAGAGAAAAGGGTATAAATTAACCTGAACTTAAAAGTTTAGCTGTGTGCAATGGCTCACACTTATAATTTCAGCAACTCAAAAAGCAGAGGCAGGAGGATCACTGATTCAAGGCCAGAAGCAGCCTGTGTAACTTAGCGAGACCTTGTCTCAAGAAAAAAATTAAAAATGCGCTGGGGATGCAGCTCAGTGGTAGAGCACTTGAAAAGCATGCTTGAGGCCCTGGGTTCAACTCCCAAGTACATAAAAAAAAAAAGTTTAGAGAACTCGTCTCTACCAAATTTTTTTAAATGTGATTAAACCCCCCATTCCTGTTTTGCCACGAATTCTGCTTCTTTGTCTCTCGATCGTGTGTTATAATAGACGAGATTCTAGATTAGTAGCCAAGAATCCTATATCCTTCCCTGTTAGTCTCCACAATAGGTGCCCAGACAAAAGTGGCAGAGGCAGAAGAGCAAATGAGGAAGAAGAGAAAAAATAGCAATCACATTAGTTTCATTGTTCATATTATGTGATCCAGAACGTTAATAGGATTCTCTGTAATAAGCAGTAACTAAAGGGTCGCCGGGCCTGGGATTTAGCTGGTAGATTTAGTTGGTAGAGCGCTGCTCTGCAGTCTTTGAGATCCCGAGTTTGATTCCCAGCACTGCAAAAATGGGAGAAGGATGTGGCCATCCACTCCCGAGGCAATCCCAAAACAATCAGCCACTGAAAACCCTATGGGTCTCTATGAGTCGACACAACTCTATGGCGCCTAACAACAACACAACCAAGGGTCACCACTCTCTTTTTAGTTTCTTCTTGTTAACTGGTAAACCAGGTTGTTAGGGATGGGCTCTTTGCTTCAAAAATTCTTATGCTGTTTTTAATAAAGCCAGACAACCAAAACCAGCCTAGGCACCTCTTCTGTAAATAGAAGCATTCCTGAGGAATGATAAATTCCAAAGGCTATAGAAATCTGAGTTCTGGTTCCAACTCTCCTACTCCATTATACTGTAAATGTGTTTGGCAAGATACAGATTTATTCCATGTCTGTCCTCCAACTTTGCCTGAGAAAATAAGGAGAAATTTCATACTCTGTATCTCTTCTCAAAGTCCTTAGGAATGCCATCCAAAGTAAGGCAACCTGGAATCCTAGTGGCAGTTTGAGGCAGAAACATATAGTAGAAACACAAAATCCCCTGGATGTTTGCAAGGTAATAAGCAAGGAAGCACCACAATGTGTTGGACACAATGTGTTGGATATAGAGATATAGGAAAAATTGCCTGTGGACTATTCTTTGGCTTGATCTTGGAATGATCCCTTCCCTGCCCCCAACTCTGAAATCATCACCAGTCTTCTTGAAGTTAAGGATTAATAGTTGGAAGATCAAGTTCTAGCAATCGCCCTTATGTAATACTTAAGAAACTAGCACTTTCACTTATAGAATGCACGTTTATGTTATTTTCCCTATGATTGAATAAAATAAGGTTCTAAGAAATGTCAGTGGAGTCCTTTATCTCACTTTACAGAAGCAGCTTGGGTGGAAGTTTACGTCTATTAAAATGTACAACTAAATCATGCCCATAGAAAATACTTTTCTACAAAGCCAGGGGTGGCAGTGCATGCCTGCAATCCCAGCGCTCGAGAGGCTAAGGCAAAAGGATCACGAATTTGAGGCTAGCTTGAGCTACCCAGGGAGTCCATGTCTCAAAAAAAGAAAAAAAAAATGCTTAGAACAATACCTGGCGCATCACTGTTTGAAAAAAAGTTTTCCTATGGCCTCAAACAACAGAGGTTGAAAATCTCAGAGATAACTCTTCCGAAGTCACTTCTAAACTGCGGGAGAAGCTTACCCAAGATGAACCCGTGCAGTTTAAAGATGGCTGTGTTCGTGTCAGTCCATCATTGTCACACACAATCACAGCCACAAATGCCAGTACTCAGAAATTAAATACATTCAAGTCCTGTAGGAAGCATTTCATTGTTTTCATGTTACGATTTGCAGCCGAGGTTGAAAGCCACCTCTGAGTTTTTTCTTAAAAATTCCAGGATGTGCTATAGGAATCTACGAAACTTAATTACATTTACTGTTACAAAAAAAGGATTTATGAACTTTTGCCTTGAGGCAAAAATGTTTATTTCATTGCCTTTGCCATCCATTCTTTTCAACTCCCAGGGCTTTGAACTTTTCAGCTGCTCAGAGTTATCACTGTTGCGCAGAGCCCGAGAGCTCCACTTGGAGGACGCACACCCCAAGTTGAAGGAAACGAAGAAGGCGAAGATATATGAGTGGTTATTTGGGCCACCCTTTGTGCCATTAAAATCTCATTTTCTGCCTATTAGAATGCCCTCTTGGTGCTTCGGCAGCGGTGATAGTCGGTGATTAGTGTGTAATTGAGTATAATTGTCTTTTCACTTTTCATTTGTGTCATTCTGAGCTTCTCCCTGTTTTTCTAACCACTGGGAGGAAAAAGGAGGTCGAGAAAAGATAAAGCTGTTAAAACTCTCACTCTCAGCCCCGAAGAGATGCGCGATTGCAATTATAGATTGCCACCCCTTTGTGACATTTCTCCAAATTTACTGGGCAGCTATCCTCGCCACCTGGGCCAACAGCTCTCTAATAAAATCAAGCGATCTGTATTTAAACAACAGCTAATAATGTCAACCTCAGACAGATGCCGCATGTAGGAAATTTAACCATCCCTCTGACATGCAATTATCAAGGCAATTTATTAATGTGATCTCCCAAGAAAAGCTCATCGTCCAATGCAAATTAGAAAAACAATTACAACATTCAAATACTTATATGTTCCCAGAGAGCAGTAATTCTCCTAATTTGCGCATTTATAACTCGTTTATTCCAGAGTTCTGTAGTCATCAGCTGGGTCTCTCTCCACACGACTTGTCTGCTTCCTCTCTGATGGTTTTGTCAAAGCTTTGGTGTTTTGCTTATGAGATATTTTTTGCTCAGAACCCCATCAGTTGGCTGAATACCATGTGAAACAAAAAACCCACCAGGCTTGTGAGGTTCCCAACCAAACCCCAGAGCTACGGGTAGAGAAGGCACGTGGCAAATGCCTTGACAACAAAGCATAAACACAAAGTCCCCGGTGATTACATTAAAGTCACTTGAATTGTAAATCTGAGCTACAACTTTTGATGCCTCCAATAGGAAGGGTAAAGAGAGAGGAAACTAGAAAACTGAAATCATGTGGCTTGGATAAAGAATACACTATGGTTTAAATTTGGCAATTCATTATACTGCAGCCTAGAGGAATTGACTGGTTCTGGTATAGAGCAAATCGGCTGTCTAGAAATGCGGGACTGACCTGAGGTGAAAGGCCATTGCCAATGGCGGGGTTCATGGGGTTGGAGGGCCCCGACGGAGGCACAAAGCTGTCTGTATAGCTGGAAAATCCATGCCTAGTGCTGGGGAGGCAGTAGGCAGAGCTGCTGTCCGGGTTCGAAGGAATAGTGCTTTGGTGTACAGTGCTCGGAGGAAGCGGCTGAGGTCTGTGGACGGTGCTGCTGGGGTCCGACACGGCTGGAAGGAAGAAGATGGTCAGCCACAGTGTCTCTGTAAGCCAGCAGGGCAAGTTCAATGGAAAAGTTCACAAGTCACCCAGCCACCCAGAGGATCTAGTGGTCAGATCAAATGTACATTTCCAACTGCATTTCCTAACATGCAGGGGAGGAATTACTCAGCAGATGTGGTCGCATCTATCTCTGCACATACTTGCAAGAACATAACTTACATAAATACTCTCATAGTACACTCACTCTGGATACAAATGCAGAAGCCACATTAGCAACGCTAACAAGCCTGTTTGGGTAGTGAATGCTATTGATCACTGTGAGAATTGACCAATCTAATGATTGCAAGTCTCAAATTTCCTCACCAAATGTACTTCTAAAGCACATAATATATTAGTGTAATAAACATACTTTCAAGTGCCCGGAATGCTGTCTTTCATAGTCTGAAAACAATGGAATCTTCCATTTTAACAATATCTCATTCACCTCTTTGTTGTTGCTGTTAGGTGCCCTCAAGTCAGTATCCGACTCATAACGACCCTCATAGGGTTTTCAATGGCTGACTGTTTCGGGATTGCCTTAGGAGTGGATTGCCACGTCCTTCTCCCATTTTTGCGGTGCTGGGAATTGAACTCAGGACCTCAGAGACTGCAGTGCAGCACTCTACCAACTGAGCTAAATCCCAGCCCCATTCACCTCTAGGTGCTAACAAATCCTAACTTTATCAAAGCTTACCTTCCCTGTGCTCCGACTGCAGTTAGTAACTGTCATAGAACTTCAGTTAACTGCAAACTAGGGTACAATGTAGCAGTCAAATATTAACAAAAGGAAGGCAAATCCTACATCTATTTAGGAAGGCAATTTTGTTTTAAGATATAGAGATGGTATTATATTACAACACAGTTTATCTAGAGGGACGCAGATTATGTCCTAGAACAATGTTTCTGAAATGTGACAAGAACATTTAGGACAACCTGATGTCATGTACCTGACATACAAACAGTATCAATGCCAACATCTTAGATAGAAAGAATTCACTGTATAAAACATCCACCAGAGAAAGCAATTGGAAGCTCCATTTTGATCTCCTTGACTGTCTTCCTCCATACCTTGTGGAATAGATGTGGGCTGGTAAGAGGTCTCCGACAGCTGGTATGTTGGCAGGGTCGGCATGGCAGTGGGAGGGAACCCCCCCGGGATGAGATGGTTGAAAGCCATCAGTTGATTGGCCCCAGCTTGCTTCCTCCATCTTGCGCGGCGGTTGCTAAACCAGACCTATGGATTTAATTACAATTTGAGGATTTCACTGATGAAATAATAGTACATTCTTAATGAATTTTTCATGCTAAAACAGATTAAAGGCCCCTTACTGACAGGGCAAATAGATGCAAGAGCCCTTGGCTTTTGTGTTATTTGGGAGTATTGTCAGGGGTGAAAAGAGTTAAATGTCAGGGGTCAGGAAGGGGGCTGCAAGCACTCTCCATGGTCTTAGGGCAGCCCCCATGCAGGAACCTGGTGATACCCACAGGCAGTGATCACTGAGCAGGAGAAAGAACAGGAAGAACTCACCACTACTACCATCAACCCACTCACCTTCATAAATTAAAGCCTTCCAGGGAGAATCCATGAGACTCTTTGACCCCCTGCCCCATGACACATGTCCCCACTTTGGCCTTGCCTATTACATACACCAAAGCTTGTGTTTTATATTCTTATCAGCCTGTCTCCACATGTCTATAGTCATTATGGGCATAGCTCATGAACAGTCACATCAACTGAACAGGAGAATAAATGAATGGAGCCATTTTATCATCTCTTTCAACATGTGAGACACTGCACTAACTTCCTGGGAAATAAATGCTAAAGAAGTGTTCCCCAAAACGAAAGCACTATATGCCTAAAATAATTAGCTTGTTGGTTATTGCTTTCAACAACCTTGAAGCACCTCTAGTGCTCTGTGGTGGGCTCAGAGCTGATAAAGTATATTCAGAAAAACTTGATGGCGTATAATAAAACGCCTTGCAAGAATTCAAAGTCCAAGCATTTTGTGTGTGTCAGTGGGGAGAAAAGGCAAAAATACCAACAACAAATGCAACTGAACATTGAACATGTTGAAAAATAAAACATAATATATGGTCTTTCAGAGGCTTGTGATCTGATCCAATCTGATCATATCTTCAGAACTTAAATGGAAAGCTTGGAGTGCATTTTCCAGGGTACACACGTTTACCCCAAAAGGAGGAGGAATTTGTACCAATTAAAGGTATCCTAATTTTATATCAAAAGTTCATTGAAACTTAATCTGGAGAAAGTGTTGCACTTGGGATTGGAGAGGGAAAAGAGGAATAAAGTAGGATCCTGTGCTCAAGCCGTTTCTAGCCTTTTCCTCTTGGAGTTCACAGAGAAGTCATGAAGCCCCAAACCCTTGCTCAGTAGAAGTACAAGCCACATGTTTGGAAGGGTAGAGAACTGAGAAAATATCAGACTGGAGGCAGAGTTTGAACTCATTTTAAAATCTGGACTTGACTTCCACAAGGGATCTTTCCAGGTGTAGGTCATAGCACAGAGTAGAAAGACTTGACCTACCTAAAAAAAAAAAATGTGACTTGGGCTAGGGTATGGACAGTGAGTAGCATGTGTGAGGTCCTGGGTTCCATCCTCAGCACTGGGGCAGGTTTAGCAGGGTGGGGGGCTTGATTTCTTTACAGAACAATGTTAACAACTATACAACTTCATTGTAATTTTTGAGTCATATGCTTTAAGAAAGAAAAAAAGGGAAATATCTCTTTCTTCAAGAACAGGAAACCCAATTCAGCAAATGCTTTGTCTAGGCACCTGCTCAAACTTCCATTACTCACCCAAGGATTTGTCTGAAAAGGGGTTCATCTTCTCTAACTATTATTGCAAGATACTGGTAAGGTGGTTGGAACCTCCTGAAATATTAATATTTAATACTCCTTTTGTCTCTAACAGGGCTGGGGTTTAGCTCAATTGGTATAGTAATGCTCTGCAGTCTCTGAGATCCTGGGTTTGAATCCCAGCACCACAAAAATTGGAGAAGGATATGGCAATCCATTCCTGAGGCAGTCCTGAAACAATCAATCATTGAAAACCCTATGAGGGTCGCTTGGAGTCAGACACAACTTGACTGCACTTAACAAGAGCAACAATGTTTCTAACAGGAAAAGAAAGTAAGTCAATATTTTCCCATGTTGATACATGATTGAATTAGAGTTTTACTTAAATTAATAAATTACCACCAAGACCAAGAACAGCACCCCATCTTGGCTCTGTATCCATTGTGTCTTCTCTCTGCAAGTCTGAGCACCTGTTACCATGACTCCCAGAGGTATCATGGGAAGAAAGTCATTTTGAGGGAAGAGTATGGAACTCACTAGGTTACACTGAAGAGGCTGAGGATGGAAAGTTAGGATCCCATTCATGCCTGAGCACATCATACCATATCATCCACTGTAGTCATACCTTTATATTATGAAAGCTCAAAATTTAAAAGGTACTTTTGACTCAGACAAGGCAACTCACCACACTTATTTAGACCGACTATGTGTAGTACATCTCCAGCTTTGCGTGCTAGGTGTGGAGGAGGAGTGAGTTCCCAGGAGTTCCAGTGTGACTTCATTCACACGTATTTACCATCCTTGACTTCAACAGTGAGACCCTCCGTGAAGGACTCAGAAACCTACAGTTGGATTGTTACCAGAGCAACTGCCCAGCTCTCCATGCCTACTTCCTTCTGTAGTCTCTGTTGTTGTTGTTGTTAGGTGCTGTCAAGTCACATCCAACTCATAGTGACTCTCATAGGGTTTTCAATGGCTGATTGTTTCAGGATTGCCTCGGGAGTGGATTGCCACGTCCTCCTCCCACTTTTCCAGTGTTGGGAATCAAACCCAGGACCTCAGAGACTGCAGAGTGGCACTCCACCAATTGAGCTAAATCCCAGCCCCTATGTAGCTTTTAGATAAAGTAAACCAGGTATGATTTACCAAGGGTGTCTATGTTTGACCTCTTTATGAATCTCAATCTACCCTTGATTCATGGTTTATTCCAACTACTCTGTAACCCAATCTTTAAAAGCAAAAATGGCCTTTGCTTGAATAATAAAGAAGGAGAAACTCATCACTTTTTACAAGTACCTTCAAAAGATAGAATCCAAACAGACTAGGCAATTAAAGGTTTGGTGTTTACACTCATTTTTTCCAAAGGCATTGAGTTAACACACCAGGAGTTGTATTTAAAAGTTCATATTTATGGCATAATATCATATATAAAATAAAAAATGAAAAGAAGGGAGTAAAGCTGTAGCTCAGCAATAGAGCACTTGCCTAGCATGCAAAAGACCCCGGGCTCTATCCCCAGCACACACACAAAAAAAGAGAAATAGTTAAGAAGACAAATCTTTACTGAAAAACAAATCCATCAGGAGGTTCAAGAGTTTCCCAAAGGAAATAATTAAATGTTGTTTAAATAGAGGATAAATAAATCCAGAGGGTTATTCCTAAGAGAACCAGGCTTAGTGAGGACTGGCTTGCCTATCTCTGTCTGTTTAGCCAGATTTTTTTTATCATCTTACCAAGACCAACCTTCTGCATTTCCTGGAACAAGCTAAGCCGGCCAAAAGATGCATTAAGGGAAAAATACACTAAATTTGAAAATTGAGAAGTTGTCCTTGCCTTCTTTATACTTCCAAATTCAGAAAACTTATCTTCAATTTTTAGTTGGAGAAAAAAAAAAAAGGATTCCCTTGAAATGAACTTCATTTAAATACCAAAGTAGACCAAGCACAATGTTAGGGGATGCTGTTATCAGCTTTAACTGATAAAAAAAAAATTCCCTTGGTACTCAGAAGTCTTCACTCAAAATAAAAACACTGATTCCTAACTGACAATCAATGCATAATCTATTGAAATGTATGAGTGTACAGTACTGAGTAATTTCATCTGCAGCAGATGGAAGGCATTTATGACTCAGTTATAATTAATAGAAATTTTTCCTTACTCAAAAAAGGATAACAAGAGTAACAGAAACAAACAGGCTTTTGATGTTCTAGGAGGGACTGTTGAGTTTCCCACCAATGTCTTTGCCAGTAAAGCAGAAAGAATAAGTTTTACAAAGTCAACTACACACTTGTTAAATGTAATTCTGTGATCTATAAGTCAGTGTAATTTTACTGTCTCCACGCTACATTATCTGGCCTTCTACATCACTCTTAGCATGGGAAGGAAGTGAGAGCAAGAGACACACATTGGTTGGTAACCTGCCATTGTTGTTGTTACATGCCATCAAGGCAGGTCCGACTCATAGGGACCCTTTGTACAACAGAAGGAAACACTCCCCAACACTGTGCCATGCCTGGCACAATGCCAGTGCTTCTCTGCCATTCATAGAGTTTTACATGTCTGGTTGTTTTGGGATTGCTTCAAGAGCGGGTTGCCATGTCCTCCTCCCATTTTTGCATTGCTGAGGAATGACCCCAGGGCTTCAGAGTGTGCAAAGTAGCATTCCACCGACTGAACCCCACCCCAACCTACCATTGTTATTGTTAGGTGCCATGGAGTAGGCTCTGACTCAGAGTCCTTCATACTGTTTTCCATGGCTGATTGTTTTGGGGATTGCTTTGGGAGTGGATTTCTACATCCTTCTCCCATTGTTGGGGTGGTGGGGATCAAACCCCTGTCCTCAGAGAGTGAGGAGCAGCACTCTACCAACTGGGCTAAACCCCAGCCCAACCTACCATTAGGCAGAGTTAATTGCTTATAATTGCATATATAATATCACAATACATGAAAATGCCCTCAAAGCAAGTTTTTACTTCATTTGATGAGATACAGCCTGATTCTTTCTCATGTGTCTCTGGTCCTCTCCTATGTGTCTCTACTGAGTCCATCCACTAAGTTATATTCATGCCTCTTGGGATCTTTACATGGATTTCTGGGGTACTATAAAGTACGATGATTATTTGAGAAAAAATTTAAATTAGTCAAAAGATTCCCATGACATCAGATAACCAGGAAAAAAAGATAATGAATTACGAAAGAGGAATAAGTTTCATAAATTTTTCTCTCCATGAGTAAAGCAGTCAATTTGTTCACACTCTATATAAGTTGGTGAAAACTTAGTACTTTCCACAGTAAAAATACAGGAGTACATTTTATTCAAATGGGCTCACTGCTGAGAAGGCAAAAGTCAAATCCCAGCTCCCTTACTACTTCTGTGACCTTGAACAATTTGCTTAGGATCTGTGAGCCTCTGGTTTCTCATCTGATAAGAGGGAAAGATTAAAAAAGAAAACACTTCACAAGGTTGTTGTGACAATTTGAAACAGACAATATAATCAAAGCAAATAAAAGGATACCTAGGAGATATTAAGTGTTCAGTAAATGCTAGCTATTAAGTTAAAAGTCTCACAGTGAAATTTCTAAGACCTAGAATTAAAGGCTGGCTTTGTTTTCCTCACTCTGTGGTCTATAGCCAAAGCCTTTTGTGCCAATGAGTAAACAGGGAAGTATCCAAAGAACACCTCTAATAATTGAAGACCAGTTTGACTTGAATGAAAGTTTAAGTCAAATTTGCTTCCAAGTTTCATGGATTAGTGCTAATTGTTCCACAGTGTGAGCCTAATTTTGCCCATCAATAAATTGCAAGTTCACATTTTTAGTGTTATCCTTGAGGCAATCTAACCTACATTATTCCAGATGAGTTATTTCAAATGCAATTGGAAAAAATGGGAAAAGAATGTAATCTTTAATCCTTAGAAAGTGAATTCACCAGATTATAAAATGCTTGATTAAGCACTAGATTGGTTTTATGTCTCATACTACCAATGTCAAGTACAGTACTTTCCAAGCAGGTAAGTTCAGGACATGCCACTGGTTCCTCTGGACCCTCTCCTTCATTCCCATCTCTTTTCTTTCTCTATACCACACTCTGGCCAGCCCTCCTCTCACTGCTACTATCTCAGTTTTGGCTATTATATGGAGAGCAGGTTGATGAGGAGGAATGCCACATTCCCACCCATGTTGGAGGACTGTGGACACACGCACAAAAGCCCATTCAATTGTATCTTGATACACTAACAGCAAACTCCCACAGACAGCTACAGGATGACCATATTTTTGTCTCATTATGGAGTTTGGGATTCTCCATACCTATCCTAACTTCTGAACTATACAGATTTGTTAGGTGGCTTTACATTTCCACTGTGCTTTCCTGAGAATCCCAAATTACTGATGCAAAAGGGACAGGAGAGATCATGCATCCTAGTAGTTTTAAATTTAGGGATGGAGCAAGATAATATTTGAGAATATAATGTAATCCAGGGACCCTGTCACTTGTGTATACACACACACACACGCATGCACGCACACACGCATACGTAGTAAAGGGGCACAAAATCTCGTGTACAAATATCAAGTCTCACAGATCTCCTAAAGCCCATCCATGATTACCCTGATGGCCCATGGACCTACGCTGAGGCCATCTGACCTAATTTACCCCATATTTGTATATTTACAAAAAAAAAACTAATTTAATTTTTTAATTAAAAAAAAAAGGAATCTGAAACCCAGAAGCATTAAATAAATTGCTCAACAAAACACTTCTAACTATGGGGACCAAAATCAGCATCTTCTGACTCCTGGTTAAATGCTATTTCCACAAGTAGCTTTCCTTCCTGCCTTCCATTATCATGGAATTCTGAGATGAAACATCTACTAAAACTTTTATACATCATAAATACTTGCAAGCAAGGCTGTCCCCAAAAACTTTAATGCTTATTATTATTTGCATATAAACAGCTACCCTGGTGAATTCAGAAAATACGCTTTTGTTTTGTTCTGTTTTATTGTTTGTTTTGTCTTAGGCAGAGTCTTTGGTATACAATACTTCTTAGATTGTATACTCAGATCTGGCTACAAGAAGCACAACATAGCTATTGTCCAAATGAGTTTTTATGAAACACTGACAGAGATCTAAATTATTAGAGCTTTAGTCTCTACTGAGGAGAGTGTAGGAATATTTTTTCTTGAGAACAGGGGGATAAAAAGTAGACATGGTCTGGGGCTTGGGGGCTTTGGGGTTTGGTTTTCCCAGGTGCCCCAAATTAAACTAACTCACACTTTCTGCCTATCATTCAAACTGAGTTGATGTAGCTACTGCTTTCCCAGATCCTTCTAAAAACTAAAGGACTTTCTTCTGGCATTTTAATCAGTGATTAACTACTCCCTTCTTTTCCCTGCTGGGTTAAGTAAAAGATCCATATGTTGGGTGTTCCAGGGAATTTGTTAGGCTGTAGATCATAGTCTGGTGCAGGACATGATGGGTCTCAAGGGAACTAACGAAGCCATAAAGAATGTAAAGAGTCACTGGGTTAAAGCCACATTAAGACAGCTGTTACATTAATGAAGGCCCCGCTTTGGAGGGGAGGTCACTGTACAGAAAAATATGAACCACTCTTTATTGGTTTGATCCCATGTCCTCTGAAAGTTAATGGGCCATTATTATTATCCTTTGGCATTCATTGAGCCAGATGAGAATGCTGGGTACTGTACAAGCTACACAGGTTTGAAATGAGGTAGAGCAACGCTGAATACTAGTTTTCCATCACCCTCCTTGCCTCGTCTCTGGAAAATACAAGTTTATTTTTTGAGTTCTGAACTGATATTGGATATATATAAAGAACAGACCTAGAATGTGGGCTCAGCCAGCCAGGGGATATAGGAGCTAAATCCTGGAACAGGGTGGAAATATGGTGGAAATATGGAGGAATGCCTGGACCTCATGTCACATTTAAACCAAATAATCACGGAATGACAATAAAAGCCAAGCAGATGTGATCTATGTCTTTATAACAGTGTTATGCATATCATTAGACTATTACCGGCTTGTAGAACTATTGAACTCCTCTACCATTTCACAGCCTGCAGCTGTACCACTGTGGCATCCCATCCTGTCAGATATCGGAAGCTAAGCAGGGTTGGCCCTGGTTAGTACTTGCATGGAAGACCACCTGGGAAGACCAGGTGCTGTAGGTTTGGGAGAAGGACCCAGTAACTCATTCCCAAAAAACAATCAGCTACTGAAAACTCTATGAATAGCAGAGAAGCACTGACAATAGTGTTTCACTTGTTGTAGGTTGGGTCACTATGAGTCAGTCACCAACTTGATGGCACCTAACAACAACCATTTCACTGGATACAGAGTAAACTCTTTATGGTTCAGGATAAGTGGACGTCACTCTTGTACTGTGCGGTGGGGAGGAACACTGTTCAACCCAGTGAAAGAGGTGGAGGAACGCAAGTTCCCAACTTTAAATCATTGACCCTATGATCCCCAGTGTCTCTGTGACTCTTCCCTTCTCCCTACCCCTCACTTATACAATCACCTACATTCTACCTCTGAATGTCTTTTTGTGTGTGTGTGTGTGTGTGGTACTGGGGGTTGAACCCAGGGCCTCGCACTTGCAAGCTTTGCAAGTGGTGGACCACTGAGCTGCACACCCAGCCTATTTTTTTACTTTTTGAGACAGGGTTTCCCTAAATTATGCAGACTGTCTCTGGTCTCCAACTTGTGATCTTCCTGCCTCCGCCTCCCAAGCCACTGGGATTACAGGCGTGCGCCACCACGCCGGGCTACCTCTAAATATCTTTCATCACCAGCACCTTCTTGTCAATCCCTCTGCCACTACTTACAACATCCCGCAGAGCCCAGTGTCCGTCACGAGCGTGAGCTTGCTGGCCTGAACCCCCAGCCTGCATAGGGTGTCCTCAGCCTGGCTCCCTCATCAAATCCCTGCTCCCACCTTTCCTCTGCCTATGCTCTAACCAAGTGGGCCAATCCCTGATCTCTCACTAGGACTGAAGTGAAAATGAAAGGGGTCTTAGACGGAGCCCAGGCACTTCCAACTCTCCGTGCCTTTGTCCATAGCGTTCCCTAGGACTGACATGTTCACTCTGCCCTCTCTGGACAATAAATATCTCTTCTGTCCTCCAACATCTCATCTTTTCCTTTTCTCCATTCACATGGGTCTCCCCGCAGTCTCTTGGCACAAAGCACATGTTCTGCTTTTAAATTATTTGCATGTTGTTATTGTTGTTGCTGTTGTTAGGTGCTATCAAGTCGTGTCCAATTCATAGCGACCCTTATAGGGTTTTCAACTGCAAATTGTTTCAGGATTGCCTTGGGAGTGCCAAGGGTTGCCAAATCCTTCTCCCATTTTTGTGGTGCTGGGAATCCAACTCGGGACCCCAGAGACTGCAGAACAGTGCTCTACCAACTGAGTTAAATCCCACAGTGAGCATTGTTGTTGTTGTTGTTGTTGTTAGGTGCCGTCAAGTTGTGACCGACTCATAGTGACCCTCATAGGGTTTTCAGTGGCTGACTGTTTGGGGATTGCCTTGGGAGTGGATTGCCACGTCCTTCTTCCATTTCTGGGTGCTGGGAATCGAACTCGGGACCTCATAGACTGCAGAGCAGCGCTCTACCAACTGAACTACATCCCAGCCCCTACAATGAGCATTGTTGTTGTTGTTGTTAGGTGCCGTCGAGTCGAGTCCGACTCATAGCGACCCTATGTACAGCAGATTGAAACACTTGCCGATTCTGTGCCAGGCAAACGATCTTATTTATGTTTAAGCCCATTGTTGCAGACACTGTGTCAATCCATCTGGTGGAGGGTTTTCCTCTTTTGCGTTGACCTGCCACTCTTCCAAACATGATGTCCTTCTCCAGGGATTGTTCTCTCCTGACTACATGTCCAAAATATGTAAGACGCAGTTTGGCCATTTTTGCTTCCATTAAATCTAACGATCCCTCTCCCCAAGCTCTGCAGGTAGAAGGGCCTATTTCTGTCAAATGCCATCATAAAAAAGGTAACACACTGTGCATGTGAAAAGCGTTGATTAATCTAGGAACCATGTCAACTGCCTAGTTCACTGCTGAGGCACCAGCCTGACACTGACCATGAATGTCAAGTATCTGAGAATAACTCACTGCACTTCCACATAAGGTAACTTGACTTCTGGGACGAGGAGGCATTTCAAGATGCCCTCAATCCTTCGATATCTATCAAACCAAGTTGAAGGGAAAGCCCATCACACTCAAAAGAAACATATTCCATCTAAGGAGCCTATTGCAGCAGCCTCGGAGTACTTCTAAGAGTTCAAAAGATAATTTAACATGGTCTTAAAATAATATAAAGACTTGAAGTGCTTCCAGATTATCGAATCCTTAAAGGAAGGGCCTTGACTTTATGCACCTTTGCATAAGGCCACAGTGAAGCTTAAGGGTTCTGATTATCTCTACACTAGGGGGCAGCTGTACATTCTTGGGTAATTAAGTAGCTGAAGCTTCCTTCTCTTCATCTGTAAATTGGGGATCATCATAGTATCAACCTACGGGCTTAGAGATGGTTAAGGAATTAATTAATACAAAGCACTTAACATCATGCCTGGCACAGAACAACCACTCCATCTGTTTGCTGTTAAGCTGCGCCCCTAAAGTCTGTATAGTGCCCAGTGCCCCGTGAAGATTGCGGAAATGATGAGTTTGAGTAAAATGAACTTCTGTGTGTCATAAATGATAGACTCATGCTCTCTTAATAATAACAGCCAAAGCCTGAACATAGACATCTACGTGAAGTGCCGTTCCTACTGTGTTTATTTTCTTAATTTGAAACACGTGTCAGATGAGGAGGCTCTCCTTGGTCTCCTCTCTGGATCTGAGGAGGACGTGGGCGTTGGGACTCCAGTACCTGCACTCGGGCCTCCGTGAGCTTCGCCCTCTGGGCCAGCTCTTCCCTAGTGTAAATGTCCGGGTAGTGGGTTCTCTCGAAAGCGCGTTCCAGTTCCTCCAGCTGCTCTGCCGTGAAGGTAGTTCGGCTCCTGCGCTGTTTCCTCTTTAGTGGCAAATCTGGTTCAGAGTCAATGTCAGAGCCTTCGTCAGATTGGGGTGCTGAGGCTAAAAGGGTAGGAGGAAAACAATATGGTTAAAAAAAAAAAAAATAGAGTCAAGAAGCAGGTCTGAGCAAACCCCAGGGATTGAAATCATGAGGTACATTGCCATTGTCTTCCCAGGAACACGCGGTCCCTCCATGCAGCGCTACATTATTAAATAATATTTAACCTCTTCTCCTGCCCTGTCTTCCTACACCCCAGGCAGAAAGCCCTGCTCTGTGCAACTGTCATTTTGGACATAAAGAAAGGTCTTATTCCATTGTCATGCCACTGTACTTGGCACTTAATGGCTCTTCTGCATCTAACAAATGAGTCACATTTCACTTACTTCCGTTTTTGTTTCATTTTTTTGTTTTGTTTTGTTTTGTTTTGTTTTGGAGTGTTTGGATATTTGCTTGCTTTGAGATAGGGTCTTGCTGTGTAGCCCAGGCTGGTCTTGAACTTGCATTCCCCAGGCCTTAGCCTCCCACGTGCTGGGAAAACAAATGTGCGCCACCCTGCCTGGCTTTTAATTTGGTTAATAAATTTTAACCTGGCTGATAAATTTTCACCAGCCTTTAACAATGGGAAATCTGTTAATAAATATGATTTCTTTAAAAATATCCCAAAATCAACTTAGTATGTAAAAAGTCAATAACAGTAAACTACTACAGGATTCCTATATATTTACAGACTCTACTGCTCCTATAAAAAAAATCATGTTTTAATTTAGTGTCTGAGGCTGGGAGGGAATCTCAGTGGCAGAACACTTGCAAAGCATACAAGCATGAGGCTCTGGGTTCAATCTCCCAGTACTGCAAAAAAGAAAGAAAAAGACAGAAAGAAAAGGAAGAAGGAAAGAAGAAGAAAGAAAGAAAGAAAGAAAGAAAGAAAGAAAGAGAGAGGAAGAAGGAAGGAAGAAAAATTCTATGCCTCATCATCAGATATTTGGAAATGCCGTAAAGAGAATTTATGTTTTATTAATGTAAATCTCAAGATCCGATGCAAAAAGAAGGAAAGGCCATCTACTGAATTGGCCCTAAAGTGAAGTTCAGAGTCTGGGTCTGGGCTGAGTAGGTGGGAAGCTGCCTGATTTGAGGAGCCCCAGTGCAAAAAGAAAATGTGAAACCCCTTGTTCAAAAATTACTACAAATTTCAAGAGAGCAGCAACAGAGCATTAACCCCAGTGCTCAGGGACCTTCTCAGCACAGGGCCCTGCATGACTGCACAGGACCAAGGGCCTTGAAGCTGGCCCTGCTGTGGCCTCTCCCTGTAAAGTTTGTATTTGCCTATATTCATATGGGGAAGGGGCTTCAGAATTTAGTTAGGTACCTAGAAAAGAGGAGCCGGAAAAAGAGAAATGAGATAGAATTTGCATGCCCAATACAATATAATGTCTTTCCTGCAAGAATATTGCCTGAATTCTTATAGGAAGCAGTTGTGATAGGGGCTAGCAATGTTCAGGGCAGTAACAGCACCCCATGTTTAGGCCAGGATTTGACGGGTGAAAGGGTAGAGCACCATTCTCCTTGTTTCTGCTAGTATTATGTTAGGACTCCCACAACAAAGTGAGTGGTGCCTATAATAGAGCACCTGTTGGCCTGCAGAGGGGTCCATAGGTTGAGGATGCATCAGATCATGGCTCTGGGCAGGAAAGCAGCCTCCCACAGACACCAGGCGATGAGCAAAGAGCCATCAAAGGACTCTCAGAAACAGACCCTAAGATGCAAAGAGCCACAGCACCTTTGCTTCTGAGCACATCCAAATGTGCTCCAGAAACTCCCCAAAGACCTAGGGGACCCTCCAGAGAAGGGGCTGATGTGTGCTGTCAGCAAATGGTGACAAGCCAGAAAATTGTGAATTATTTATGTCAATGTCAAGGTAATTCCTTTGCACCTTCAGGTTGGTAGGATCTGGACAAGTGCAAGTGGCACTGGAAGCAATGTGAAAATGCTGTGTGCCCTCTACTTTCAATTTCTTAAGCTCAAACTTAACTCTGCCATACAGAAGTAATATAAGATCTCATTTTATGTCAGTATAAATTATAAGCTGCCCCAGCAGGTGCATATCCAAAATGAACCCGTAATGATGATTCTATGTGTAACATTTTAATACTTCTACATTGTATGCACACTTCAACACTGTGAAATGAAGAAGCAATAGACTGAATTAGTAATATATATGACATATTAATGCCTGTAGCCATAGCACTATATCATCCAATCCCATCAGATCTCGGAAGCTAAGCAGGATCGGGCCTGGTTAGTACTTGGATGGGAGACTCCTGGGAACACCAGGTGCTGTAGGCTTGGGAGATGAACCTAGCAACCCACTCCCAAAAATCAATCTGCCGTTGAAAACCCTATGAACAGTAGAGAAGCACTGATAATAGTGCTTCACCTGTTGTATGTAGGGTCTCTATGAGTCAGATACTGACTTGACAGCACCTAATAACAACAAAATGACATATGAAAGAAAATATACTTAAAAACAATATTTGTGCATAAAAACAAAACTATAACATGTACTGCACCTAGTGTGTGTTGGGTATTATGCTTAGTTTTTTAATTACGTGGTCTAAATACAAATTATCTCATTTGATATAAACTTTAGCTATTAACTTAAAAATAGACTTCATTAACTATGAGAATATTTTAAAGGAAAATTAACATGCTAAAAAGTAAGCCATGTATTGCATTATAAACTTCAAAAGCTTCCAATATAACTCACATGCATATATAGTTGATACATGTAAGCTAACCTAAGTAATAATTTGTCCGTAATCCTAGAGGAGTGGTTTTCAAACTTTTGGAGCATCAGAATCACCCAGAGGGCTTGCTAAAACAGAGATTGTCAGCTCCCCTTTCATAGTAGGTCTGGGGTGGGCCCCTCAGATTTGCATTTCTGACACATTCCCACGTGACTGATGCTTATTCTACAGATTCTGACACTTGCAGAACAGCCTCTATCAAATATTCCAGATTAATTCTTTTCCCTTTCAAAATGCCCAAGTATATAAAATACTTCCTCCTATGATTATCAAAACAGTCCCTTCTATATATGTATGCTTAAGTTGTAAATAACATGCTCCCTAAAAAACAAACTGTTTATTCTCCTAATAAGACAATAAATCTCCACAAAATGTTTTCCTTCTATGGCTCCCAGTTTCTGATGCTCTGACTTTTCTTTCCAAAGTGAATTCAGGTGCAAAACTGCACAGGGTTTAAGGACTGACTGAAAGCTTTCTCTGCCTGTGAGAACCCCAAGTCTTTGCTTATACATTCTCCTACTATGATCCCATTAGGATAAGAGTATGTGGAAATTTTCATGTTTCCTTTGGGAGACTCTGGGGTTATTAAATTCTCCCAAGTAAATATGATGTGCCATGCACTGTCAGGTCAATTAATCAAAATCATCTCTGGTTTCTGAAGAAAAAGACTGGTTAGATTTGCAAGCACCAGCAAGAATTAATCCTGAGGGACAAGACCACTGTGTTTCACCTAACAATCAACATCCACTAGAAAATAAGCTCTGGGAGCTCAAGACCCTTCTTTGCCTGGTTCACTAACTAGAATGCCTGGAACACAGTTGGTGCTCAATAAGTGCATGTTGAATGAATAGAAGTCCAGGGTAAAATTGCAGTTTTGCTCTCACACTGATTTCTCAACCACTATTATACATGTCTGGGCTAGGATTTAGCTCAGTTGGTAGAGCACTGCTCTGCAGTCTCTGAGATCCCGAGTTCGATTCCCAGCACTACAAAAATGGAGGAAGGATGTAGCAGTCCACTCCCAAGGCAATCCCGAAACAACCTGCCATTGAAAACCCTATATGGGTCACTATGAGTCCGATACGACTCGATGGCACCTAACAACAACAACATTTTTCACCTCTAAAAGGGGAATTCTGCGCTTAACGCTACAAGTCTCCTAATATCTATTTAGATGAGCTTCAGGAGGAAGTCTATGAATCCTTGAAAATTATTTGTAAACTTTTGCAAGTATTTGTATACCTGCATATTTCTGGGAATAATTATCATTTGTTTTCAAAAAGGAGTATATGTGTGTATGTTTAAGATGAAGAGCTACAGCAAGCTAGAAATTAAAAAGATTCAAAATTTTGAGTTCAATAGGACACTTTTCCACCACAAATAAAATTCTCTAACAAGCTAACAAATCACTCCTTTTATTGCTAGACAGCTTATTCAAAAGGAACGGAAAAGTTGTATCTAACTCTGAAAACCTCCACATAGCATCATTTCAAAAGACATTGAGGAAATGACTTCCCTGACTTTTCTACTGGAAAGTTATTTGAACCAACTGATCATTTTTGGCAATATGAAGCCGCAATCTTACAAGTTAATTCTAACTTTTCCCCATCTGTAAACCCCAAAAGGATGTGGGCTTTAAAATATGTAAAATCAGCAACCCAACGTTAATTTACCAGCTGGAGAAAACTAGCTCTTTCTAAAGATGGAAATACTACTATTTCTTATATCATTCAATAGAAGTAAGATTCATTATTTGTATAGAACTTAATTCACAATAATTGTCTGAATTTGGATCATTCCGTTTTTACCAAAAATAAATCTAAAACTTAAGTCCCACTTTAACAGCACATAGAGACTATTTTGTCAAAGCTCACCTAGTTTACATAATCAGCTTTACTTGAGCTACTAGAGCAAGTTACATACTAGATCCTAAATATCATATGAAAGTAAAAACAAACCTTTCTGTTAGGCAGCTTAATAGAAAGAACTTATATTTTCCTTCACAGAATATCTAATGTGATAACTTGGAAAATGCTAGCAGCATTAGCTAGACAACTATCTAAAAGAGTGAATAAATTGCTAGGACCTGGCAACTACAGTCTATATAATCTCTTTGGACTATTACAACTATATAGCCTTAATGGGCTAGAGTTTAGCTCAGTTGGTAGAGTGATGCTCCATACTTTCTGAGGGCCCAGCTTCAATCCCCAGCACCACAAAAAAATGAGAGAAGGATGTGACAGTCCACTCCTGAAAACAATCCTGAGACAATCAGCCATTGAAAACCCTATGAGGGTTACTATGAGTTGGACCCAACTCTATGGCATCTAACAAGAACAAGAACAGCCTTAATGTTAATGGGAGATTTTCAATTACATTTAAGTTGCTCAGTTATATTCTTGAAAACCCTCACAAACAAAATTTGCTTTATTAATCATTAGAGAAACTGTTCCCAAAATAGAAATTATAGAGTAGTTCTCATAAGAGAATGTACTTCAATTCACAACACACAGCCTTCAAAGTAGAAATTTTATTGCTTTGAAGAACAAAACAGTTCACAGATTTTATCCCAACCCATATCATGATCTGATTTTGAGAGTTTTGACTCTATTTTCAAAACCCCTTCACAGTCCATTCTCTGACTTAGACATTAACTCAGTGTCACAAATGGTCATGAGTAAACTGTTCCAGGAAGACGAGGAGGATCTCTCTCACTTCTCAATGCCACTGTACCATCACCCTAGGAAGTAAGCACTTACCCACCATGGGCATGGGAAAAGGAAACTGAGGGCCCAGGGCTACTCAACTCACAGAGGTAAGGGAGCTAGGATTTCACCCAGGCCTATTTGACTTCAGAGGATATTTCTTCCACTCTCTCTGTCTCTCTCTGACCCCCACACTCACACACAAATACATGTGTACACACACATACATTGTCCTTTTAAAGACTGACATCAGAAATGAACCAAAATAGGAATTCAAACGTCAGTTATTTAGCTAATGCCCAACATCATTACTGTTTCTCCCAAATTTTTAACAGCTGCCTTGAATTGAATACAGTTGGATTCATATTCTACACCAAATCAAAAATTTTTCCAATAGAATTCAATTAAATAAAAATTGGTTGAACTCTTAGTAAGTTCAAAGTCTAGCTTTTTAAACAAAAATAAAGCACTGAGAAATTAGCCAATTTTGCCAAGATATTGAGTGGATTTAAGAAAATCAGAACAGTCAGTCCGGCCATTTGGAGTCTCCACCAAGAACCATCACAAACCATTCGTTGGTCCTAACCTCTAGGATCAGTCTGGAATCGAATACTAACCACAAGCAGTTGAACTGATTACTCACTTTATATTTATTAAAGTCTTCTTCTTTGGGAGATTTTTTTTTTAAACTCCAATACAGGAAGTAAAAGGCTATCAAGAGCTGTAAGGTTCTTAAGCAAAGGTGCAGGAATAAATAACTTGAACCATATTGGGCTATTCATGGGTTATTCAGCAAACACTCCAGAGTATCACAAGAACGTGTCACCTCTCTCTGGATACCTGCATGTTCCTTCTGTTTCTACCTCAAGCTAATTGCAGGTTCTAGGAGGCAATTATTGAGTTATCCCGATAATTTCACATTTTCTCCCAAGAGTAAACCTGGGGAAGTGGATGTTGTTAATAAGAAGAAAGGAAGAGTCAAGTGTAGGACAACTGCCATACTCCCCAGGATTACACACTCTTCCCTCAGAAACAAATCAAGCCGGGAAGAGAAAGCAAAAGTATGACCACCAGCAGACTCACCATGAAGTTTAATTAAAGGAGGAATTACAGAATTAGAGAGGACGTCTTTGTCTGTTAGCCCCTTGCGACCTCTTCTGAAGCCTCAGGAAATATTTCATCCTAGTTAACACTGTTATACATGAAATCTTGCCTCAATTTTATAGGGATTTAGTCACGTGGAATTCTGTAATTATTGCTTTCCAGACAAATATAATTCAGAGAAGGGAGACAGGCAAAAAATGGAGAAACAAAATAATTCACAAGCATGAATTTGGCACATTGTCTTTCTTCCCAGCAAGCCTTTTCATTTGAATAATTAAAGAATCAAAACATGACAACCATTTAAACTCTAAGTTCGTCCTGGATATAGTACAATGAGATTTACAGACATGGGGGGAAGGGCATCTCTGGAGGCCCAACTTCCTAGCCATCCTTCATTTGCTCAAAGATGGCCCCAGACCAAATCCAACAGTCTCTTCCTCTGCTTCCAACTTTCTGAGCTAGACTTGTCAACACCTTTACTCCTCACTGTGGATCACCAGTAAACGAACAAGATGAAAATAAGAATCCCTCCCTCGAGCTCCACGAAGTCCCTTCCCTACCACATCTAACCATCTGAGAGTATTCCCGAAGTACAAACCATAAGGTCTTCACCAGGTCAACTCTACGTCTGATGCACCCACTTGGCTAATAGCAGAATGTCTCCTGTGCCTGTGGGTTTACCATCCGACAGGAAGGGTACAATGGGACAGCGAACTGTTTTCTGATCTGAAGTGGCCCTTTTACACTGAGAAAGATGTGAATGACCTCTCTCGTGTTTACTCGGGTGAAAGTCAGGAGCGAAGCAAGACTGATATTCCCTCGAGGACCCAGAGTAAATGACAAATGACATTTTCCCTTTGTGATCTTTGGGATTTTTGTTGACTTATTTGGAGGCCTTTGTTGGATCCCAAGAAATGGCCTGTGGCTGAGGCCTATTCTCCCGATTTCCACGCTCCATCTGTGGAATCCATCAACGGGGCATTTACCCTCATTCAGGGTTCTGACACCTGCCTGGCAGGGTGCAGGAGACACAAAGAAAGCTGGAGTGGATGAGAAAGGGGAAGTTGGGTGTTTTTTTTTTCCAGAGAAGGGAGGAGGGGGAGGTTGAAGTGGATGCCCAGTAGGGGTTAATCCCAGCCAGTTGAAGGCCCCCAGCACCTGCAGCCTTCTCTTCCACATTAATTCACAAGCTAAGAAGTAATCAGCAGCGTCATTTGTAGTGTTTCTAAACTGTTTATGTGTCAAGAAAAGAGAGACACACCTCTGAGAGAAACAGACCAAAGATTTGTCACAAAACCCACAGATACAACCGGACCGCGTGGGTAACCTAACGAGCAACAAAGTCATCCTTCCCGAATTCTCAACCCAGATCTCGGATCTACTCAGCTCCCAGTTACTCAACTGATTTTTTGACTCGACAAAGGAGGAGAGGTGGTTTAAAAGTCAATCAGTGGTGTATTTTTAGAGGGTGGGAGGGTCCCATTTTATATCTAGTCCCTCTAGAATGTCTCCCCCAAATGTACTAGTGGAAGATTCTTTAGCAAGTGCACACACACACAAAAGAAGACAGTACAATTTTTGGCAAGGATGTGCGGGGATTTCTTGCGGAAAGGTCCTTTCAGGACCACTAAATCTAATTAAGACCCTCCAGCCGTCACCTAGTCCTGTTCTTGCCTGCCGTCCCCTCCCTGGTTTTCAGCTGGAGCAATGTGATGCTATTCTCCTCCTGCTGACCCAAACCCTTCCCTAGGAAGCTGCAGTCTCCCAGCACGAGGTCATTAGAAGGAAAATAAGCTCCTGCCAGGTTGGGGCTAATCAAAATAACACAAATAAACCCTGACACTCAACAACTCCCCGAGTGCCTGCTGCCCTGGGAGGAGAGTACAGATTGGTTATGAGTATGGCCGGGCCCACGGGGCCAGGAGGGCTGCCCGGGGCTTCCTCAAAGCACAGTTATTTCAAATGCCCACTATGGACGACTGTTGGGTGTTTATTTAACATAAGGGCTGACAACCAGACTGGTAGAAAAGCCAAGTGCCCCTGAGGTGCTGAGCTCTGCGCACAAAAGACCCCCTTGTCCTAAAGTTACAATAACTTGGGGTTCCAGGTGTGCCTGAGATTTCTGTCCTCATTACCTTGAGACATCTCTCTCTAGAAGAAGTTCCCTGCCTTCAGTCACCACCTTTGAGTCACAGAAAAGTCCTGCTAGGTAACGATGACACAGGAAAGAGAAGCTTATTTCTCCCTCCCTCATTCACTCCTGCAGCCATGGCTCCCTGCTAGTATTTTTAGTGGCCGTATACAGTGGAACAGTCAAGTAGAACCCTGCTGGCACCCTTTCTCATCCCCTGACACAAGAGAAATTTCACTTAAGGAAATCACAAAACACTGCCCAAGCTATACCTGTTCAAATACCTACTTTCAAGGACTTAAAGCCAGAAGGCATCCCTAACTGATTTAGGACCCTAACACTGGCCCCAGTTAACCCTGTGGCTTCTGAAACCTTTGTCTCCAGGTGTGTGTGTATGTGTAACAAAAATTCCTGTAAGGACATGCATCTCACTCTTCCAGCAAGGATTAAATCACCCTTTCCTACCTTCAGCCCTAGAAACAACTTCTATCTGCCATTTATTTATTCCATGGCTTTTTTAAACTTCAAGGTAACCGCCACCAGAGCATTTCAAAGAGAAAAAGAGACTAAAGCCCCAAGAAAATGTGTTGCTATTCAATTAGGAAAACTGATTAGTTAACTAATGAATCAGCTAACAGCTTTCTAAGAATAGTCTCTCCTGAGAAGAACTTTCTCCCTCAAGAGCTTAAACGTCAGTCATGATTAAAATGAAGAGCCTTAGCTGCCATTGGTATGAAGGTTCCATGTCTCTAAAAGCAGTGAGCTAAGGTCTAGCTTACTGGGACTGGACCCTGTAGAGCAAAGAAAGGTAATTTGCACACTGAAGGGGAACAGGAAAACAGTAGTTCTCCTGAAAGGCAAAGGGCCAAGTGACTTCTATTTACAATTGCCAAGAGAGAGGCCATTATTGACCATATGTGCCACAATTGCCCTCTTATCACGGGCTGGCCATCATGTCCTTCGGGAGCTGTTAATGAACTGGGTAATTGAGCTGCTGACATGTGTTACCAAAACAAAACAATAGGAAGAAGAGACAAATGAACATTTTATTTGCCAATCAGAGTAGGTTCAGCTTTTCATGGAGCTGCAGCTAAGAGACTGACGGCATACATAAAACAGTGCATTGAAAGTCAGCAGATGCAGGCACAATAATGGTTAACTGACAGTTTATGGCCCATCTGTGCTTAACATTTTGTTAAAGAAATTACTTGACTTGCTAAAGAGACAAATCATACAGCTGCCCCGAGTGCTGCATGATAAGAGATAAATCATTAGCTAAACTGTTTCATGCTTAAAATGACAATGCTTATTAACAGTTATGTCGGGACATTTTGTCAGCACAGCTTGACACAGTTATTACTTAGTAAATATGTGACAACTCAGAGATATCCAACAGAATTGACTCAGAGAGAAAAACACGCCACACTGGAAAGCCCTGGAAAGAACAATAGGCATTCTTGATCTCTCACCAATAAAGCACGCCTAAGAGGCTGCAGATGAAAAAAATAAACGGCATGAAATGGAATATAACATCATGGTCCCTATAGTAATGTGTGCCTTTCCTCCACTTAACATCTTTATTCAAAACTGCAGAATATTAGAAATGGCCTCAGTCTAGGCTGATAGCCATTAGCTTTATCCGTGATCAGCACAGACAACAAGAAGGTTAAAATATCCGTGTCTCCCACTTCTCTTTCTCAAACATACTTTCTTCCTTTGGGAAAAACATTTCTTTCATAGGAAGAGAGAAACCATGTTGCAAAAGACCAGCTTCAGCAGGAGATTTAGCTTATGTTTTTGTAGCTGCGGCTGAATTGAAACCACATTTTTGGGGGGCCCAAATGTGGTTCGTCCCTTGCCACGTAGAACAATTCACCTCTGAAGTGCTCTTACCGAAAACTGGTTAACTAGAGGCAGTGCACCAATCTCTCAAAACCTTTTCTGTGATTGTTTCTTACCCACACTGGGTAAAATTAACGTACTGAGGGTAATAATGACATAAGAAAAGTGCTGTTCACTGGCTGGCGGACAGCTTACTCTACCCAACCCCTACTCCCTACTAAATCCTTTCAGCACGTTTCTTTTCATCTTTTCCAAAACCTGTTGGAAGAGGGACTGTCATTCCCACCTTCCAGAGGAGAAAACAATGAGGTCCCAGTGACCCAACCTACCTGATTCATGAGAATTCTGGCTACTCTAACGTAAGACCTGATTAGCCTTGTTCTCTGAGGAATAGGACTGATGTGAGTTGAAAGAAAGAAAATGTAGTCAATATTGTCACTATTTTTTTTTCTCCCTGATCTGTAGAATTGGGACTCAGATATCACAGTCAGCCCTGGAAATTACTTGTGAAAACAGAGGCATGAAAAGTGAGGAATATTTTCAGCAGAGGTTGGTGTATGTGAAAATTATGTTGCCTACAGTGACTAGGAAAGAAATCTTGCTATGAAACCCAAACCTTAGCCATATTTATAGAGCTTTAAATAAGACATAATGTGTTCAATAAGGCCAGTGACAAACTGACAAAGACAAACAAGTGCCCGGCCTTCGTTTGTATTTTCCACTGTCAAATATTTTCGCTGTTGTGTGCATAAAATTGTTTTCAAGTCAACACACTAAGGCTCAATGTAGAAAAGAGGTAACAAATGACACAGAGAGCCTTTCAGGGTGTAGGTAGAAAACAAAAGAATACTTTTGCCAAGCCTTATTAAGGCAAGACTACCCAAAGGCACACAAAACCCTAAAAGCCTGTTCCGCAACTTAGCTTTGCCAAGATTAGCATAACACAAGATGCTTGAAAATGAGAAGCAAGCTTTAAGAAGAAAGTTAAATAACACACTTTGTGTGCCAGGAACCTATGCAAAGAGGAAAGAAGACAAATAACTAAGAGAACTGAAATGCTATGGCAAAGCGTTTACAAATCTATAGTCACTGACAGAAACCTGAGGTCAGCCCCTTCAAATGAACCCGGGAGAGCAAATTGTTATTGTTGTTGTTAGGTGCCCTCGAGTCGGTATCCGACTCATAGGGGCCCTCTGTACAACAGGGGAAACACTATTGTCAGTGCTTCTCTGCTGTGCATAGGGTTTTCGATGGCAGATTGATTTTTGGGAGGGGGTTGCCAGGTCCTTCTCCAAGCCTACTGCTTCTGGTGTTCCCAGGCGGTCTCCCATCCAGGTACTAGCCAGGCCTGACCCTGCTTAGCTTCCGAGATCTGACGGGATTGGACACCACAGGGCTACAGCTGCAGGCTGAGAGAGAGCAAATAGGTTACCCTAAATCACACGTCATCCACAGCGTTTATTGAATGTCCATGATACTGTCTTTGGCACCAGGGATGCAAATATAAGTAATAGATGGAAACTAGGCACCTAACAACAACAAACTCAAAAAGAGAGCACCCTCCCCAGTGCCCTTTCCACCGAGGCAAAGGAAAGTATGTACCCAAGAGGGAATGTGGCCATGCCCTGTGGCAACAGCAAGATTAAATAGCCTCTCAAGCCTGAAAAAACCCTAGATACATTATTTACTAGCTAACAGAACCATAGATCCTGTGAGCCTGTGATCTTTAATATAGAGATCAAAATAATACATAAATGCTTTGGCTCCCGCTTCCCATATGGCATTTCAAGATTGTTTCTTTGCTTCGCGTTTTCTCTTGGGGTCTGTAAGGAAGAAAAAGGGGTAGCACAGGAGGCTTGTTTTGAAAGCCAACATCTTATCTGTGTCGATTATGGCTTGTTGGAAGATAGCAGGAGGTAAGAGCCGAACATCAATAAAAGAGGAAACTGTTTTCCTGGAGGCAACAGAGAAGGCTCAGCTTAATCCTCTCTGGCAAATGAGTTAGGAGCAACATCAAGGTCATCATCAGAAATCAGGGCTGGGATAGCCACAGTGGGAGAAGTACTCCCCCCCACCCCTGGGCTGGAAGGAAGGGGATAATGCATCAGAAGAGAATGTGGTTCCCCCCACATCCTGAGGAAGTGAGGCTCCAGTCTGAAGGTGGGCTTTCCTATTAGTGTCCTATCCCGCCCAGAGACTCTGGGTGGAAGAGGCAGACCAATTCAATGGCCAAATGATGTGAATGCTTTATCACCAGCCTTAGTCAGGGACAGGTGCTTTTTGAGACTTTGTTTTCTCTTTGCATCTAAGCTAAGGAGGAGGTGATGCCAAAGTTTGGGCAAAGGAAGCTTCATGTCACAGTAGAAGACCCACAGCTTAGGATACAGGCTGTTGTTAGTTGCCATGGAGTTGGTCCGACTGATAGAGATCCTCCTGGGGTTTTCAGTGGCTGATTGTTTCGGGATTGTTTTGGGAGTGGGTTGCCACAACCTCCCTTTTTCGCAGCACTGGGGATTGAACTCAGGTCCTCAGAGAGTGCAGAGCAGGACTTGACCAACCAAGCTACACCTCAGCCCTAGGCACAGGCTTGTTGTAGTTGTTAGGTGCCATTGAGTCGGACCTATGTACAGCAGACCGAAACACGTGTCAATTCTGTGCCAGGCAAACGATCTTATTTATGTTTAAGCCCACATTTGCAGACACTGTGTCAATCCATCTGGTGGAGGGTTTTCCTCTTTTGCATTGACCTGCCACTCTCCCAAACATGATGTCCTTCTCCAGGGATTGATGTCTCCTGACTACATGTCCGAAATATTGAAAACCCTATGAATAGCAAAGGCACAGGCAGACCGCTTCAAATACCTACTAGGCCTCCTCTTTTCTGACTTGGGGCTAGCTTCTTGGCCTCTGAACTAGTTTTCTCATCAGCCAGTTTTAAGGAGATGGAGAGTGGGTAAATAATACACGGATTCCCCTACATGGCATATCCTTCACCAATCCCCTCTTCTTTCCATTGCCCAGCCCTACTGGTATACAGCAGCAGGAGAAAAATATTCCCAGTATTTTAAGACTCTGAGAGGAAAATGATGGCAAAACATGGAGAATGTCTGTGGAAGTTCCCCAGTTTGTTGAAATAAGAGCATCCTACGACCTACGACCTAAGACCTCCTATCGGCTTCCTCTTCCGAAGAGCCTGCCCATAGTCAACGAATCTATGTATGCTCTAAAAAGAATAGTCAGCTCTTGTTCCATCCCCAGTTCATTTAAAAACCCAAAACAGAAGCCTCTTACTCAAATCCATCTGGTCCAGAACACCTATCTGTACTGTGGAAACAATGATTAAGGTATCTGTGACAGTGAATAGATTCTGTGCTCCCAAATCCCCCGGACCTAAACAAGAAGGCTGAGCTTAATGAAAACGAAGCAACCAGTCTAAAAGAAATTAGTTACTTGGTGTGGTGGCACACACCTGTAATCCCAGAAACTTGGGAGGCAGAGGCAGGAGGATCACGAGTTCAAGGCCACAGGCAGCCTGTGTAACTTAGAGAGACCCTGTCTTGAAATAAAAAGGAAAAAAATGGCTTCTGAGAGGAGAAAGGAAAAGAGGAAAAGAGGTTAATTTTTCTTTCTAAGAAGAGTGATAAGGCAATTATTACTCTTACTGAGTATTACTGAGTGGTTTAAGAAGCAGAATAGAACACAGCCATTTTTTCTCCAGACATTTCTGATGACAAGTCCTTCTGAGTTAGAAAAGCCTGATCAAAGGAACTAGAGTTGGAGGTAAGGATCTGAAAAGTGTTCTGGTCCCTAGCAGCTTTGAATAAATTAAGACTTTCCTGGCTAAAGACCCAAAATAGTCTCACTCAGACCTTCCAGCCCCACTGAGTCCTTCCCACTCAGACCAGCCAGTGATTTTAACTAGAAATCATCTTACTAATATGTCATGACATACCAACATTTAAAGAAATCGTTACCCATTCAGTTTCAACTTAAACCTTACTCTTTACCACCCAGTCATACATTCATTCCTAACAAGAATTTCGGGGGCAAAATAATACATTATTTTCTTTGTTTCATTGTGAGTTTTTCACATTATAAAATTGCATTACATCATAAAATAGAAATTTGGCAATGTCTAAAAATAAAAAACAATGACAGCCCCAGAATCCAAAATAATCACTATTGATTTTAAATTACAGAATTAGATTTTATAGATGGATGGGTAGGTGGATGGGTGTATGGATAGATGGATCTGACTATATAATCAATAGATATAGTCAGATTAAATTCTTTTACTGTGTTTCTTCCCATTCTTTTGTTCTGTATATATTGTTAACAAAATATAAGTTTTTTAAAACTTTCTTGGCAAGCTACACATTTAAAAAGCAAATAAAACTCCTCCCTCCAAGAAGTATTTGAATGAAGTTATCCTTGTTGCTTTGGTAATAACAAGAAAAGGTGTTTGATTGTATTGTTTATGTTTAACGAGTTCCGAAATTATGTTGAACTATTTCTAATGAGCTCATGTCACCTGTGGACATATTTGAATGTGCAATGGGACTACTTACAGTCATGATAAATACACATATTATCCCTGTTGCACTTATACAATGCAGGAGTGTAACTCATTTGAACAAGCACTGAATCCACTTATACACATCTCTTTCTACTCCCAAAATACACAGGCACAGTTTTAAGAAAAATTGTCAAAGGACCCAGGTAGATAAACATGGCATGTTTTCTCTCATATGTGGATGTTAGACTTCAATGTGCATTCATTATTAAAACATATATGTCATGAAAATAGAAGGGGCCTATGTAGGGAAAGATAACGAACTAAAGAAAGGATGAGGGACATAAAGAATGGATAATGAGAGAAAAGAAAGGAAATACCATGTATGTTGCCCTTATGGCAAAATTAGCAGGTATATATAATCTATATATATACTCATGAAAACAACATGCAAGTATAAGGAAGACCATTGGTGGGATGGGAGGGATTGGGGAAATCATGAGAAGGTAAGAGGGGAGGTGAGCATGAGCAATGTACAATGAAATGCATGTATACAAATGTCATAATGAGACCCATTAAGTTGTACATTAAAAATTACCAATAAAAAAGTAAATTTTAAGACAGGAATCCAAAAAAGGGGGAAAAAAGAAAAGAAAATCTGTCAAATGCCAGAGTCATCAGAGGTAACTGTCTTTTGAGATCAGCTGTCCCAAATTTTCATCCTTTTTTCAATCCAGGCTGCAATTAAATGGGATGGGGGCTCTTAAAATGCTTTAGGCTTTTTTAAAGAAGAAGCCAGAGCAGAAAGACTGGGGGAAAGCCTGTGCACAGAGTGCCTAGAGAAGGAAACCAACTGAAACACAAGACGATAACATCCCAGGTCATTAAACAATGTAAAATTCCAGAAGGGAAAATTAGAGATACACCACTTCTTAAAATCATTTCCCACTACTTTTCAGGGATGTTCATGCTTTGTATTAAATGTGCTGCTTAGCACAGAATTTTAAAATTCACTATACAAAGCAATCCTAAGCAGCAAAACCAGTGCAGGAGGTATCAAAACCTTACTTCGAACTATACTACAGACCCACAGTAGCAAACACAGCTTGATACTGGCACAAAAATTGGCATGAAGATCAATGGACCAGAACTGAAGACCCAGGGATACACCCACACAACTACAGCCACCTAATCTTTAACAAAGAGGCTAAAGACGTTCATTAGAGAAAAGATAGCCTTTTCCACAACTAGTGCTAGGAAAATTGGATATCCATTTGCAGAAGAATGAAAATAGGCCTACATCTTTCAATCTGTACAAAAGTCAACTCAAAATGGATCAGAGACCTCATCATAAAACCAGAAACCTTAAAGCTACTAGAAGAAAAGATAGAGAACATGCTCCAACACATAGGCATTGGCAAGCATTTCCTCAACAAAACTCCAATTTCCCAGGAAACTGCACCAAGAATCCACAAGTGGCATAAAACTAAAAAGCTTCTGTATAGCAAAGGAAACAACAGAGAAAAGGGAGAGTCCATAAAATTGGAGAAAAATTTTTGCATCCTATACATATGACAGAAGACTAATTTCTAGAATACACAAAGAATCTGAGAAAACAAACACCAAAATAACAAATAATCCAATAAATAAGTGGCCATTTAACTTAACAGACAGTTCTCAAATGAAGAAATTAAAATCGCCAATAAACATATGAAAAAATGCTCAATACCCTTAGCCATTAAGGAAATGCAAGTCAAAACAACACTGAGATTCCTTCTCAGTCCAATAAGAATAACTAAATTGACAAAATAAAGAATAACAAATGTTGGTGAGGACTGTAATAGTTCAGCCACTTTGAAAATCAATATGGAGGTACCTTACAAAACTAAGAATAGAACTGCCATATGACTCAGCTATACCACTCCTGGGAATATACCCAAAGGAGATAAGTCATCATACTACAAGGACACCTGCACTTCCATATTTAGTGCGGCACTCTTAACAATCGCCAGGGTCTGGAGTCAACCAACATGGAATTAACAGAGGAGCAGATTGAAAAATTGTGGTATATATACACAATGGAATATTACTCAGCAATAAAGAAGAATGAAATTATATAATTTGCAGCAAATAGATGGAACTGTAGAACATTATTTTAAGTGAATTAACCCAGTCTCAAAAAGAGAAATACCACATGTTCTCACTCATATGTGGGAGATAAATCTAAATTAAAGGAAGAAAAAATATATACATATTCAGATATATAAAAGTAAACAATCATACCTATCTAACAAGGGAAAATACAAGAAGATCAGAAAGAAGTGAGGAGGGGATCAACAAATGGAAGCAGAGGTTACGGAAAGGGAGAAGGGGAGGAGATATAATACAAACAGGTAAAGGGGGGGAGAAAAATCTCAAAATATAGGATGCACCTATATGAATACATGGAAAAAAAATAGGAGGAAGGAAAAACTCAATGAGAATATGACCCATGATTGCATATGATTTTAATTACATATTAATTAAAATTCTTACTTTTTTCTTTTCTTCTTTAGTTTATACTGTTCTGTAAAATATATAATATGATGAATGTCTAAGCAAAAGTTATTTGATAGTTGCATAATGATATAGCAAAAGACTTATTACTCTGTACCCCATCAATATTTATTTTAAAAAATCAAATGAGAAAGGGCATTCGGGGTGCAGCTCAGTGGTAGAGCACTTGCCTAATATATGCAGGGCTCTGGATTCAACCCCATCCCCCAGTAAAATAAATAAATAAATAAATAAATAAATAAATAAATAAAATTTAAAACTAAATAATATATTTTTCTAAAAACTAAAATAAAATTCACTATGGAAATCATTAGGAACACTTTATAAATTAAAAAACAAAAACAAGCAAACAAACAAAAAAAAAAACACTGAGCCTCAAAATGGATCGAATGATACCTCCAACATCATCTGGCTTGTCAGTGTCAGAGTTAAATCTCAGACTCAGACCTTCAAATTCTCAACTCTAACTCTTTCTAATTTATCATATAATCAACTCATTATTTTCTTTAGGTCTTTTGGTGAATTGAGTTTTATTTTCCAATACACAATGTTGGGTAAAATCCTCCTCCCACCAAAGAACAACTAAATACAAAAATTAATAAATAAAGTGAAGCACTTTGGAATCAAGATTGTGTCCAAAAGGGAAAAATTATTTTAGCATCTCAATCATTTTATTTACATCTAATCATTACATAAGACTGATTTTTAAAGATTCAGCCCTTATTATATCTTTGTACTACTCTGTGAGTTAGCTAGGCTTATTGTTTCTTAAATGAAGTTGCTGTCAGGAGTGTTTAAAAGGACTTGCCCAAAGGCTCAGTAAGTCAATTAAACATCAGAGCTACAAAGATAACCTATGTTCATGCTAAATATGCATAGAAATGATTTCTGAGTCAATTATTAGTATCATCCATAATTTTTTTCACTCAGATACCACGTATATTCAAATACTGATCGTAAATAACCAGTTTTATAAGAAATAATGATTAATATTCCCCCACACATCTGAAACACTTACTGATAAAAATCAAAGAACACAGCCTTCAGTATGGATTTCGCCTTAACATAAACAAAACAAACCTTCATGTTATCATGAAGTACGTAACTTCATGATAAATGGAGAAAAGGTTGAGGTTGTCCAAGATTTTGTTTTACTTTTTTCTACAGTCAACACCCACAGAAACAGCAGTCAAGAAATCCAAAGATGCATTACATTGAGAAAAACTATTGCAAAAGACCTCTTTAAAGTGCTGAAAAATAACAATGTCACATTGAAAATGAAGGTGTACCTGACTCATCCATGGTATTTTCAGTTGCATCATATGGTTGTGAAAGCTGGACATTAAATAAGGGAAACAGGAGAAGAACTGATTCTTTTGAATTATGGCACTGGAGAGGAATACTGAATATACCATGGACTGCCAAAAGAACCAAGAAACCTGTCCTAGAGGAAGTACAACCAGAGTGCTTCTTGGAAGGTAGGATGTCTAGACTGTGTCTTACATATTTTGGACATGTTGTAAAGAGGTACCAATCCCTGGAGAAGGACATCATGTTTGGGAGAGTGGCAGGTCAACAAAGAAAAGGAAGAACCTCAACTAGACGGATTGACACAGTGGCTACAACAATGAGCTTAAACATAAAAAATATCATGTGCCTGGCACAGAGTCAGGGAGTGTTTCATTCTGTTGTACATAGGGTCACTATGAGTCTGACCCCACTGGATGGCATCTAACAACAATGATTAATATATTCTTGAATAAGTCAGATTTAAAATATAGAGGTAGTAATTAATGTAAAATTAAACACATACACAAAAATCTTGTTAAATGTTAGTGTAGTTTAAATTTTTCATCAGCCCAGAACAAACTGACTTCCCAGAACCTCATGTGCTTATGAAAAGGATATAGAGCTGGTCCCATCTTGGCTCTTACCCTACTTCACTGTCTGCTCTACCCAGAATTTCTTTCTGCCCATCTTTGCACAATGCCACACATGGATCTCCAAACTCAGTTCCACAAAGCCTTCCCTGAACCTCCCAGTCATAAATGGCCCTCCCTTCTCTATGCTGCAAGAGTATTTTGTACTTCGCATATATTCAGCAACTTTCCTTCATAACTGAACTATTGACTAAGGCTTACACATCAACTCTTGTTGCAACCACACTTGTTTCTCTGACCACTTCCTTAAATTTGTACAAAGTTAGCTCTGTGTCCCAGAGGTACTTTTTCATTTTAAAGAGTCAGTCTGAGGTCAGAAAATCAACTAGTCAGTTCACAGAGACAAATCAAACAAATGCAAACACTACCTTACTAAGAGTGGGTTTTGCAAAAGCTTTATTCTTTGCTTGCCAGATGAGTAGTTTTGCAAGTGGAAAATGAGAGGTCACTCTGTGAGATATGGCTCTGCATGGCAGAGTTCAATGGTTATTTTGATTGCCACAATGTTGGAGAATCACCAAAGAAGAGAAACCAACTGATGGTTCCCTAAGGCATCATAAAATAAAGTAACTAAAGTACATGCAGACCATTCTACTTCAATCTTTCATAGGATTCCAATTAATTTTACAGGCACTCAAGGACATAGATAAAGAGGTATTTTTCTTGGATTCCATAATTACCAATAAGGAAAAAATTAATGTAGGCATTTCCCAAACTGTAACATTCACAAGACACACGTTTTCACTATCACCATTACCATGACCAGATTGTTACTACGGAAGTAGATAATGGACCCCCAGTTCAACAGACTTTATTAGCTACTATCAAATTAAAGAAGCATTATATAACCCTTCAGCTTCTATAGAAAATAAAAACATGAAGGAATGAGGTCCTTTCTGATCACCTAAACACACTTGTCTCTTTTTCTCTCAGACCTCTTGGTCCTTTCTTCCAATACAGGAAAACACCAAGAGAATCTCTCCTCTCTCCACTTACTGACTTTCCTTGGGTAATCTTCCCTGTCCTCATTTTCATCTTCAATTGTAGGCCTTAGGAAAGGTTCACCCTTCACCTTCCAGAATCCTACACATCTGTCAACAAGGCATTTTCTTCTCTTTCAAAAGTGGTTGAGTAAGTACCAGCCCAAAAGTAGAGTCAGAAGCCAATCAATATTTTGCAGGAGCCAGAAGCTTTTACAATTTAGGGGGGTCCTCTTTAAGAAGACAAAATTAGGGCCAGGAGTGGTGGTACATGCCTGCAATCCCAGAACTCAGGATCCTGGCTGAGGTGGAAAAAATCACGAATTGAAGGGCAACCTGGGCTACACAGTAGAACTTCTTGAAAAAGAGGAAGGAAGGAGGGAAGGAAGGAAGGAAGGAAGGAAGGAAGGAAGGAAGGAAGGAAAAGGAAAGGAAGGGAAGGGAAGGGAGAGGAGAGGAATGGAGAGGGGAGGAGAAGAGAGGAGAGGAGAGGAGAGGAGAGGGAAAAAAAGGAAACCAAGGGAAAGGAAGGAAGAAAGCCAAAATTATCTTCCTTTAGCTAATATTATACAAAACTCACACGACCACATAACACATCCTGAGGTCCCTTTGCAGGAATTCTGAAGGAGCCTTTGCTCAATAGCAGCCCTAGAATCCTCTTCATAGTAAATCCACTTCTGCTTGTGAGCCTCTGGTGCAGCCAGTCACCAAATGAAAGACACTGTCCTTTCTACACCAGCTCTTCCTGCCATGAATGTGATATAAAATGTCCTTAAGCAATACTGAGTCTGCAGCTATAGCCCTATGGCATCTGATCCCATCAGATCTCAGAAGCTAAGCAGGGTCGGGCCTGGTTAGTACTTGGATGGGAGACCACCTGGGAACACCAGAAGCTGTAGGCTTGGGAGAAGGACCCAGCAACCCACTCCCAAAAATCAATCTGCCATTGAAAACTCTGTGAACAGCAGAGAAGCACTGACAATAGTGTTTCCCCTGTTGTACGCAGGGTCGTTATAAGTCGGATACCAACTCGGCACCTAACAACAACAAGAAGCAATAGTGATGACAGCCACTCAGCCCACCACCAATTGCAGGGACAAGCAAGATAACCAATAGCCCTGATTATAAGCTTTCCCTCTCATGGGAGGATGTTTCTTCCCCAATTCTACTAAAAGCAATCCCTGGTGGTGGCCACTGCCTCAACTTGTGAATAGTGGAAGCACATAGGCACGGACAGTTCAGAGAGTTCATGTCAAATGTGGGAAACATTTTTTTGCTTTGTGTTCTAAACCAACAGAAATGCCTTGGGAGCCTGGAACCTATCACAGGTAGAAAGATCTCGTGAGTGTGATAGTTCCCTTCTGAAACAATTTCCTTGAATCCTGTTCCTCCTGGCATGTTTTCCCAGTGCTCATTAGGCCTCAACAAAAATGCAGGTGAGCTAGGCACAGGGGTGTGTGCTGTAGTCATAGCTATTCAGGAGGCTAAGGCAGGACGATCACTTGAGCCTTGGCCTAAAAGGTGATACTACTAGCATCCTCCTTAACTTGAAAGAAAGAAAAAAAAATCAGGGCTGGGGGTGTAGCTCACTGGCTGAGTAGATATTTAGCCTATGTGAGGCCCTGGGTTCAATTCCCAGGACTGCAAAATAAATAAAAATCAGAGTGACAATAATAAGTATGACTGAAAGTCCTATGAATGTTAGTTAAATTTGTGGCATCTTGCATTGGAAATATTTATGCCATAGAAACTTGGAAAAAGTTATTATGAATAGGGAAATATGCATAAGACACAGGCCATGTATAATACCCTAGAAACTTAAGGAAGCAAATGAAGCAATTAGAAAATTACAAGAAAAAACACGGTTTTGGTTTAAATTAGTTGTCTATCCCTGACACAGGGCTGGGATTTAGCTCAATTGGTAGAACACTGTGCTGCAGTCTCTGAGGTCCCAAGTTCAATTCCCAGCACCGCAAAATGGGAGAAGGAGGTGGCAAACCCACTCCCAAGGCAATCCCAAAACAGCCATTGAAAACCCTATGACAGTCGCTATGAGTCGAACTCGACTCAACAGCACCTAACAACAACAACAACAATCTCTGACACAAGGATTTCACTTACCTAAATACTACCTTGGGGCTGGGATTTAGCTCAGTGGGTAGAGCACTGCGCTGCAGTCTCTGAGGTCCTGAGTTCAATTCCCAGCACCGCAAAAATGGGAGAAGGGCCTGGCAATCCACTCCCAAGGCAATCCCGAAGCACTTAGCCATTGAAAACCCTATAACGGTCGCTATGAGTCGGATACCGACTCCACGGCACCTAACAACAACAACAAATACTACCTTGCATTTCTTCTTTTCTTGCACCTGAAAATGCAGTTTTGTTCTCACCTGAGATTCCTTAAATTCGCAATAGAAGGCTTCACACCATTCTGCCTCAAATTAGGAACTAAATTCCTCTACATTTCATCACACTTTTAAATTGGTAAAACACCATCTTTTACTTAGGAATTCTAACACATGACCATTTAAGGAAGATTTATTAAACAAGCACATTTTTGAGGTGACTGGCAAGACTCCTGGATTCAAAAGACTGAAAATGCAAATCTGCACATTTTTGGAGTTAAAAAAAATATATATATATGTATATATATGTATATATATACATATATATATGTATATCTTGTAGAGGATCAAAGCAGAAAAAGACAAAGTATTCTTACATCATAATCATTTTAGCCCCAATGTCATGACCATTATAAGGATCATTATTTATATCATAAGACAAAATGATCATCAGACAGCTGGATTATATAATTTTGTAGATATCCATGTTCTTAAAATGAAAATGTGTTATCAAGAAGAAACTTCTCTACTATAATTATAGAAAAATAAAATAAAATCATAAATGGGCAACTGTTGAAGAACCCAGGGACAGAATCCCAGGTTCTACCTAGTATGTACGCAATAGGAAAGACTACGTTCTATTCACGGCTCAGTAATGCTGGTCATAAAGATATTACAATTAACTCTCCATTTTCTAAGTAATGGTTGCCTAATGAAAAAAGCCAATGCTGTATTATTCTGTACCCCACCATCATTTACTAATAAATGGAGAACAAAAGAAGAAAAAAAAGAAACTTACAGAAAATAAGGTTGTAAGGGGACAAACTCCCATTAAATGCATCCACAAATAGGTGATGCATAAACTATGAATATCAAATAATTAATATTTATTGAAAATAAATACATTAACTGCTCCAGGAAATTCTTACACAAATCTGTATTTCAACTACCTACTCCAATACCTTTATTGTCCTCTAGAAGTATCACAGTCTCAGATGGTGGAGGAAGACTGTCAACACCAGATCACAATTTCACAGCTGCTTTCAGAGGTCACTTTGCTGCACAACCAGAAGTTACCAACAGAACTCCTAACAAGAATCACCATGAATGTAGATGTGCTTCTGGAAAACTAAATAATACCTGCACTTACAAATTGATGGATGGATTTTACTTTTTATTGTTATTTTTTTTTGCAATGATGGGGATTGAACCCAGAGCCTTGCACATGCTAGGTAAGCTCGCTACAACTGCACTGACTCCCCAGCCCTTGGCTTTTGTATTTTTGTTTTGGTTTGGCTGGGGGTTTTTGGGAGGGGAGGAGGGTGTTTGTTTGTTGAGGTAGGGTCTTGCTGTGTAGCCCAGGCTGGCCTGAAACTCTCCATCCTCCTCCTGAGTGCTGGGATTCTAGGCAGGCACCACCACCCTCACTGTTTTTTCCATTTTTAAATAGTAGAAAAAGAAGAATAACACTGACACATCAAAATTACAGGAAATCTTAGTCTCCAAAAAGAAGGTCTACTGGAAGAAAGCGATTCCATTTCCATATGGATTTTTTTGTGGCTGCATGCTGTGACAGCAGAATTGAGTAGCAGCAACAGAGACCAGTGATCCACAAAGTCAAAAATACTCACTCTATGGGGCTTGATGGGAAAACAATTTGCCTAGTCTATACCATAGCTGGGGCTGGAGGTTAGCTTTGTTGGTAGAACGCTGCTCTGCACTTTCTGAGGACCCAGGTTCAATCCTCAACATCAAAAACTGGGAGAAGGATGTGGCAGTCCACTCCCAAAACAATCAGCCATTGAAAACCCTATGAGCCTTGCTGTGAGTCAGACCCCACTCAATGGCACCTAATAACAACAACATACAACAGCCAGAACTTTATGGGTGCTTACTACACATGAAGAATAATGCCACAAATCCTTCCTTGATTTCCTTCATCTAATTTTCAAGTCACCCATGTTATTATCCTCCATTTTACAGGTGAGAAACGTGAATAGTTATATAGCCAGTATGTAGTGGAAGTGGAAATTGACATTAAATCTCTCGTGTAGACATTCATGAATTACGGGCTGGACTTCATCTCCACATTTCATTACCATCAAAGCCCATCACCACGACCATCATCCCAGAGCAAGCAAAATACAGACTCAAAACTCTTCTTACCTATAATGTAATGCAAGTCCCAAACTCCTGCACGGAGGTTAGAAGGATGCCTCGCCCTGTCTGCTGCTGCTAGTCACCTATGTCCAGGCATGAATGAAACCACAGTTGTGCAGGCTTTTTTCCCCCGTAAGGACTCAGTCTCTGTGATGTTATTCAGCTTTATTGGGCAGGTGCAAAACTTGATCCATGAATTAATTATATCCAAGAACAGAGCTACTGCTCAGTTCACAAGGAGGAAAGAACCAGGAACTTCTTCCACCTGGACGACACTTTTCTAAGTGGCCTGGTGTCTTGGTGCTGTGGTTTCTTTACCCTAATGCAGACTGCTTTCACTTCAGACCCTTGGACTGTAGCCAAGGTCAATGCCACAGACTTGGTGGCCTCTGATACACAGCATTGACTAAACCCCCAGAAACGCTAAAACCAGGGTTGTCACCCCACTCCCTGGTCCCCTACCCTGATGTCCCATAAGCTACTTCCATCATGTCTAACCAAATGGCCACCATCAGGGGCAGCAACTTTATCTCTTTGGTAAACAAGAAAGCTAGAGAAAGCAAGCAAAAAGAACTGTTATTCTAGTCCCAGGATTCGATCCTCAACCAGACAGTCAGTTGGGCAAGTTGCCTAAACGATATGGCTCTCAGATTCCCCATCTGCAAAGGAGGAATAACAATCCACAGGTGGTTGGGAGAAACAGATTTACAGGGGTATGAGTAGAGCTTGAAAAATGTGGAGTATTGCAGATGTAAAATAAAAGTAAATTACAGAATTCAAGTATAAAATAGATATTCTGATTTGCAATTAGGAAGCTAACTTTGTCAATCACTTTAGAGTGTGAGTTAGGATCCAAACTTCCTGCTAACCAAGGTTCTGTGCTCATGAACAAACTCCATAAGGCACCACCAGAAATGGCAACAGAACCATTTGTCAAAGATACAGCCCGAGTCCACATACCAAAAAGGCACAGCAAGCTACATCAGATGTAAGTTTAAGCACATGTTTTCGTTCCTGGGGGGTGGAAAGAGATTGAAGTGTTTAATAACCTCATCCACAAAATTATTCTCCAAACTCCCACTCCTTTAGTCGTGAAATGCCCAGCTACAGTGCACTTTGTGTCCAGTTCTCTGCAAAGCAGCGCACACAAAAAGGTGAGTAGAACAGAGCTCACAGTCCAGCAAATACTAAATTAAAAAAAAAAAAAATCTGACATCCAATCTCCAGGAAGTGCCAATTACAAATTTTTTTTAAAAAATGGGGAGTTTCACTTTAAGTTTTCAGCCAGACATGTTAGATGGTTAACCAGGTAATACTTGGCCCTCTAATCCCATTTTGTGTTCAGTGGATATGATATTTGCCTGGGGGGAAGAAGGGGCTGAGGCACAATCTTTTTTCATCTTACGTTTTGAGTCTTTTCTCACCTTACATCTAGGTTGGTTTTGTTGTACTGAAATGTGCTTGTCTGTTCTGACAGCTTCCTCTTGCAATCAGTGTTGTCCAATGCTCCAGGCATATAAGGTTACCCTGAAGGCCTGAAAATCAGGATCTCTTTATTGACCAGAAAGACCTTTGAATCTCTGGGTTTCCCACAGTCACTCAGACCTATCTTTGGATCAGTCCCCCAAATGACATCTCTATCAAACTCATAATTATCCGAGATGCCTGAGAACATTATGGCTGGAGCTACTGGAAGATGAATTAGAGAGAGCTGTTGTTGTTAGATGACCTCAAGTCGGTGTCCGACTCACAGCAACCCTATGTACAACAGATGAAACCCTATTGTTGTGCATCCCTGCTATTCATAGGGTTTTCAATGGCAGATTGTGTTTTGGGAGTGGGTTGCTGGGTCCTTCTCCCAAGCCTACATCACTTGAGTTCCCAGTGGTCTCCCATCCAAGTACTAACCAGACCTGACCCTGCTTAGCTTCTGGGATCTGATGAGATCAGATGCCACAGTGGTACAGCTGCAGGCACAGAGTTAGTATCACTTATTTTTAGATCATATAATGTCTTTGATGACACCCCACAGTAGAAGTATGTAAAAAAAAAAAAATCACAAGTAATATCAACTTGTGATTTATCATAGACTGTCATCTACCGAAGTCTTACTATCAAGCTTTCAGTTCTCAACTCTCAGAGTCAGTTGGGCAAGTTGCAACATTAGTAGACATTGAGATTTTGTTTTGTTCAACAGCCAGATTTGTTTGCAGATTTCTCTGGAGAAAGAAGGAATGTGTAGCCCTTGAAAACACGAGCCACGGGATCTGATTTTGATGCTGAGGATGACTGTGATCACCTCAGGACTAAGGTATGGGGTAGAAAAATGTCTGCCTGCCTCAATAAGGTGAAGGCTTCGGGAGATGAGGTGAGGGGCATGGAGATTCTGGGTGAGAAAGTATCTGTTAGATGACAATGTGCAAAGTATGTACTTAGATATGCATCATAATCATCAGGGGTGTTTGTTAAAAATGATGATTTCCAGACCCCACCCAGACCTGTAAAATCGTAGTCACCAAACGCTGGTCCCAGAAATGCTCTTCTTGAACATCAGATGAATCGTAATTCTACTAACCTTTATCTGGCATCTACCATTGCCATACTCTGAGCACTGCACATACACATACTCACTCGGGTTCTCTTTTGCGTGAATCTTAGGTTACTCGAAATTAAGGAACAACAGGCCTATCCTGACTTGGAGAATGAGGCACACAGAGCGAAATTCTGGATCTAGGGTTGGGAGTGTAGCTTGGTGATCAAGGGCTGCCAAGGATATGTGAATTCAATCCCCAGCACCCAACAACAACAATAAAAAGTCCTGAATCTGCCTTCTTCTACTAGGATGGCCAGGGACAACGAATACTGCTTTACAGTGGGTCCTGCCCAGCATTTAAGAAAAATCTGCAATATAACAGGAAGGCATGCCCGATCCTATTCTTTACCTGTGGTTGTTAACACCTAGCTTCAGAACAAGCGATTAGATCTCTTTGGCTTGTCCCAGACCCTGTCTTTGAACACCTCGGAGCTCAGGAACTCTTGTCTTTCCCTGGTATTTGGAATGTGCCAGAATCAATCGCATTCCAAGGAGGGAAACTGGCTGGTAAGCGGATCTTCTTAAGCGTTTTTCAGAGTTTACACGGAAGACTTTCTCTGTTCACAGAAAACAATTCTCGGCTCCAGCTGGCCTCTCGGACTTGCTCACCAGCGTCTGGAGGATTCCTTGACGCTAGGCAAGACCGCCTCCCGGCCTCCCTCTCAGAGACCCCTGCGGCCCTTCCTTGATCCCTCAGGCTCACACTGTGCCTGGCCTTCCTGATCCTTCCCTCTCCTTCTCCACTCCCACCGAGACAATCCCCCAGGCACAAAGACCCCCTAACCCCCTCCAAGTCCTTCAGCCCAAGAGACTCGGAAACTGCTCTTTGATTTCTCTACTGCAAGGAATTAACTTTTCTTTACCAGTACCCTGGAATTCTCATCTTCTCATGAATGCAAAATTAAATACCGTACGTATACCACAGTGATTTTTAAACTAGCCCTCTTTTTATTTTGTTTTCCTAAAAAATCATCAAGCAAATACTGATGTGGTGTTTTTAATGCTACACTTCCACCACACCATTTGTTTTAGGAAAAGCAACCTGACTTTGTCACAGAGAGCAGTCACTAAACTTGAAGGACTGGCTTTCTATTTTGAGATTTGCCAGGCTATCCCAAAACCTAGTCAACCTCTCAAAGTATACGTGGGGCCGTGGCACATGACATCAAACTCTGCCTCAATGTGCATCATTAAAATAGACCCTGCCGGCGTGAGATGGTTTTGTTTAATAAAACTAATTTGACATAGTAAATACCATCGTTATGCTAGCAAAATCTGGAAAATATTCACAAAATGCTCACACACAGGCACACCATGCCACAGACTTTTACAATAAGGATAAAAAAGCAGTAGTAGAGGAATAACTTTTATATAGATGCACATTTAAACTGCCTGCACTTTGCTTAAATGTCTCTAGATGCCTTGCACTTCAGAGGGACACCATAAACTACTGAAAGGTACAACTGAAATTTGCATACCATAGCAACTCAAGATATATTTTGTCTTCCTTTGCTTTTAGCTCCTAAAGCCAACTATAAAGGA
>VMDO01001372.1:123234-149419 GCA_007922755.1 Pedetes capensis
AAAAAAAAAAAAAAAAAAAAAAATTATGTATTGCACACAGTTTTATGCTAGAACAATTACTTTTCTGCCTCAACAACTACCAAAACGTTTTAAGCTGCCTAGCTTGCAAATGTTTTTTTTTAAAAATTATTATTTGCAGTTTTATCAAGCTAATTAGGGAGAATCCGGTTTCTTAATGAACTCCACCGATAAATTGCCTATTTTCCAGACACTGTTTCAAAACTTTTTTTCCTCTCGTGTAGAGAAAGGCCTCTAGTAATTCGCTACCTGTCGCGATTCAGTGACAAGAAGAACGCATACAGGGTCCCACCTAGTAGTATCAAAAGGAGGAGAATGAGAAGGAGGAAGAGCCCTGGAGACTCCTCAGCCCTCTGCCTCTAGAGCATTGCAGAAGTCAGAAGTCACAGGCGGCCTTGAGGCTCCTCGGGTCCAGGCCCACAGGAAACAGGGGGTTTTGTGCCCACCGGGACCCCAGCAGCTGCCTCCGGGTCCCTGTTCCCAGCGTTCCCACACCACAGCTGTGGGAACAGCCCGGCCAGCCACAGAGCAGCTTTGTAACGGGGTGGACGGCGCGCTGTCTGGGGAAAAGGGGGGACAAAGAACCGCTGGAAGGAAGAATATATTCTGGGGCCACCCTTTCATCCTTAGACTGACTCGATTTTCTGGAGTGTTCTCCAGTGCATTTATAGTTTAAATTAAATCAAATTAAGATTAATTCATAACACACCATCCAGGGTTTTGTTTTTGTTTTTGTTTTAGCTTTTCTGTTGTTTTGGAGGGAACTATGGTGGTGGAAAGAACAGTGTATTTCTGTCTCACTAGGACCTCAGAAGAAGTAGTCATGTTTCCAAGCCTCAATTAATTCATCTGCTAAGTGACAATACTATTTACCTCATAGCCTTGTTAGGAGGATTAAATTATACAATGCATGGGAAACCTTATTATTATTACCTCTTATTAGATTACAAGTGAGAACAGTTTTGTTTCCATCATTAAATACCATTTAATAAGCCTAATAGGATAATTTGTTTTTTAAAAATCTGAATAGCTTGCCGCAAATTTACTTAAATACAAAGCTTACATTCAAGGCTGCAATGATGATCCCAACTCCTCCTCCCCCCACACACACTCCTTTTCTTTGACCTAGAGATAAACTTTGACCTGTTGTTTGATTATCACACTTTTTCTGAAGAAGTCTTGTTCCTTTTCAGAACAACAGCTTAACCTCAGGACCAGGAAATAGACAAGTATCAATCTACCTCCTCTCCCCTCCCTCCTTGGCTTGACAGCGAGAACCTTTAACCACTGGACTTGATTTCTCAACCTTGTACATTGCTTGCAATTAGACAATATTTGGGGCAGATGGAGAATATCTTTAATCTGAGTTGTATTGGGTGCTGACCGTATCTTTCTAATATGTGGATCTGAATTTCCATTGTTTTTTTAAAAAAAGTCATACTGGTAACACTGAGATTTTTTTCCTGAGCCCTATTCTCAAGGGTCAAATCTGGGCTTGACTGCCTGGCACTGATTTAAAACACACTACAAAATTCTCAGATCTGGAGACAGACTGTGAAGTGAGCTGATACGCTGGCCCCCGCAAGAAAACTAGAAAAAGGAAATTTCTTCCTGGGAATATACCTCTGACGCTTGGGCTTTGTTTTTGTTTTCAGTTAATCTTAAAATGTTACGTTTCCTAATTTACATGTATTCTGTATTTTGCCTCATCTGCAGGAGCTGAGATCTGCCTTCTAGGAGTGATTTCTTGTTGAGTGGAAAAACTCACTCTCACTTCTTGGAAATAAACATATGTGTGCACATGGGAACACACACACACACACACACACACACACACACACACACACACACACGGAAACAACCAATACAACGTATCCAACAGAACATCATTGTTTGAAGAAGCCCATTCCCCACTTCCTGATACATTCAGAGATGGAAATTCCCAATTCCTGGAATCATGTTACAGTCACAGCAGGAATCACATTGCTTCTGCCTGTTTCATATCTAGATCAAAAGGTAAGACCAAGAGGTTGTCCAAACCAAATAACCACTTTGCAGGTAGTATATGATATACCAAATATAAAGACAAGGCACAGCATTATGCCGATAAGTCAACATCTATTAAGAACATCAAAATCAAGGGGGGTTATAACTACTAGTCCAAACAGTGAGATTAAATTGGGAAGTAACATTGGTTGTGTTTAGACAAGGAAAAATGCAAGTGTCTGTATTTTTGGAGGACCTCAGTGCCAGAAGTTAGCATTTTTGTCTTTTTTTCCTTTTGTTTCAATGGGGAAAAAAAGCAAAAAATACCTGATCACTTTTGCCTTCAAATCAGAAGCTGAGTATTTGCAAGTCATCCTTTCTCTTTTCTTGCAGAAAGTAAAATGCTATTTCAGACTGGAGAGCAAGGTTATCATCTTGATTCTGCTCCTCACTAGCTGCATGACCTCAGGCCAGTTGCTGAACTCCTCTGATCCTCATTTTCTTCAAAGGGAAAGTAATGCCATTCTATGTTACATCACCAGATTAACTGGCAAATACAAACTACATGTAAAAGAACTATGGAAACGTAGATTGTCTCTGCTGGATTGTGATAGTTTTTAAACTATTATTCTATATGCGCTTTAAATAAAAAATCAAACAACTAAGTTTCCTTTACAAATGTCTGTATTTCAACCTATAAGATCATGGTTGAGGAATGAAATGCTTATTTCTGGCAATATAAAATTTAAAAATAATGCTTTCCTTGGAAACACTGAAAAATAATCTAGGGCCACCTGGAGTATGTATGTTGTTGTTGTAGTTATTGTTGTTTTTGTGGATGTTGTTGTTGTTGTTGTTGTTGTTAGGCGCCCTCAAGTCAGGTCTGACTCAGAGCAACACTATGTACAACAGAACGAAACACTCCCTGACATTGTGCCATGCCCAGCACTGTGTCAGTGCTTCTCTGCTATTCATAGGGTTTTCAGTGGCTGATTGCTTTGGGATTGTTCTCAAGAATGGGCTGCCAAGTCCTCCTTTTATTTTTGTGGTGCTGGGGATCAAACCCAGGGGCTCAGAGAGTGCAGAGCAGCACTCTACCAACTGAGCTAAACCCCAGCCCAATAGAATTTATATAAATAATTTTAAATGGGGCTCAAGTGGTAGCCAGAAACATTCTACACCACATCCTTCAATGTAGTGCAATCTCAATGTCAAATTCTCAAATTCATTATGAAAAACTTTAACCTTAGGTAGTCATTTCAATATGGTTTTAAAGGAGGGATCTGAAATGCAGACTTTAACTCAAAGCTTACAAAATTATATCAACAAGCAACTACCTCGCCAAGCTGTCCACAGCAACTGATGTTAATACCCTTGTTCAAATAGCCAACCATCCCATAGGTGATGTTTGCCAAATTTAAAATTCACTCGTTGAATCTTTGATTACATTTTAAACTCACTTTCATAACAGTCTCATTGACTTTGTCCATGTTAAATTTTAATCCTATTCATAATTTAGAAAAATCATCAGATAGAAAAAGCATAGTAAATACCTAGCATACATACATGTCAGTGTGTACAGAACTTTAGGATGCCACAGTCAAAGTCTACTGGAATTCAGCAATGAAATTCTAGGCTAGGAGAAAAAGATACCAAGATTGTAACAGCTAATTGTCTTGTGAGGTAGAAGGGGTGGGGGGGTGTTGCATCTCTTTTTTGATTCAAGTTGAAAAAGAAAGAAAAACTTTTTACTTTCCAGTTCCCTTCCTGAGTTCCTAATGTTCTCGTTTTTTTTATATTCCAGAGCATTGGCCTGGAAACCCTAACATATTGCATGTTTGCAAATGCTTTTGAGAGGGCCCACATGCTTAATACTAAATAAATAAATGCTATAAGAGCCATGAGCAAACTGATGTGTTCTTTACAATCACACATGAAATGTTTCATGGACGCCCTCCTTGTCCTCTTAGAGTGACTTCTGAGTGTTGCATGACATATGAGGTAAAGCAGGTTAAAAACGCGTGGTAATCTGAAGGTTTCCTCTGGTGTGGGTATCATGATTTGGCTCAGCCCCTTTGACTGACAGCCAACCATTTTACTAAAAAAGAGCACTTACATGGAGGAAATATTTATAATAGAATGACATTATTATGAAGTACAATAGAATGACCTCAATTTGGTAGAAAACTTTATTAATTTTGTATGTGATAGAAATCGATTTGTTTAATCATCACTCTCTGATTTCTGAAACTCTTCAGAACCAAAATAAAACACTTTTTAAAAAACAAATTGTGGGCTAGGGGTGTGTTCAGTGGGCAAGCACATGCCTCGCATGTGTGAGTCCCTGGGTTCAATCATTAGCAAAGCAAAAACTAATTAATTAACTAACTAATCAATTAACTCACTAAAATAAATGCTCCCAGAAGGATTTTTTTTGCAGGTATAAACAAACTAATTCTAAAATGTACATGGAAAAACAAAGAAATTAGACAGCTATACATAATTTTGGAAAAGATAAAGTTAGAAGAACCACATTTTCAGATTTCAGAATTACTATAAAGCTATGGTGATCAAGGCACTATGTACAGGCAAAGAGATTGACACAAATGTCAATGAACTAGAGTTCAGCAACCAACCCACCAATATGGCCAGTTGATTTTGACAAAGGCAGAAATGTAAAGTCAAAGGACAAATGACATTGGAACTGGATAGCCACGTGCAAAAATTAAATAAACTTTGCCAGAAACCTGACAACACATGCAAAATTAACTGAAAGGGGGTCATAGACTGAAAAATCTATGTTTTATAGGAGAAAGTCTTCGGGACCAGAAGCTAAGCAAATGTTCTTAGAATGTAAAAAGCACAGCCCTTAAAATTAAAAATTGGCAAATTAGATTTTATCAAAATAAAACTTTTATCCTGTAAAAGACATAGTTTTAAAAAATGAAAAGAAAAGGTAGAGAACAAGAGAAAATATTTGCAAAGTACATATGTGACAAAGAACTCATATCAAGAATATAAAAAGGGCCAGGCATGGTGGTGCATGCCAGTAATTCCAGTACTCAGAAGGTGAGCCAGGAGGATCAGAAGTTCAAGGCCAGCATGGGCTATACAGAAAGACTCTGTCTAAAATAAAGAAAAATGATTGAACACGACTTCATTAAAAGAAGAGGTATGGATGGCAAACAAGCACATGAAAAGATTCTCATCATCACAACCATGATAAATATCCCTACACATATTAGAAAATATAATATTCTCTAATATTAAGATGCGCTAGGATTTAGCTCAGTGGGTAGAGCGCTGTGCTGCAGTCTCTGAGGCCCTGAGTTCAATTCCCAGCACCGCAAAAATGGGAGAAGGGCCTGGCAATCCACTCCCAAGGCAATCCCGAAGCACTCAGCCATTGAAAACCCTATGAGGGTCGCTATGAATTGGATACTGACTCGACAGCACCTAACAACAACAACAACAATATTAAGATAATAGCCAATATTAAGATATTGACAAAAATAAGCATTGGCACTGATGCAGAGCATCAGAATTTTCATGCACCGCTGCTGAAAGGCACATAGTACAGCTGGTAAAACCATTTAGAAGTTTCTTAGAAAGTTAAACAACTAAGCTTAAAAACTAACACATGATCCAGAAATTCCACTCCTCAGTATTTAAAGTAATGAAAACTTGTGTTTACACAAAACCTCTACACAAATGTTTATGGCATTTCTACTCATAATGACCCAAAATTGAAAATAGTTTAAATGATTCTCAACAGGTAAGTTGATAACAAACTGTGGCACGTTCATTTAATAGAATACTACACAGCAATTAAAAGGAGTGGAATATTGGTTGATACATGCAGCAACCTGGATAAACCTCAAAGTTGTTTCACTGAGAGATAGAAACCAGTCTCAAAAAGTTACATACTATAGGATTCAATTTATACAATGTTCTTAGAAGAACAAAACTACATTAATGGAGAACAGAGCAGCAGTTTCCAAGGAGTAAGGGTGGGAAGAGGGTACAATTTCAAAGGGAATTTTTGGTGTGAGAGAACTGTTCTCTGTCCTAATTGTGATGGGATTTACTGTAATTAATATATGTTCAGATTTTTTTAAGCACACACATTCATAGAAGCACTATTCATAATAGCCCAAAAAAGAAATAGCCCAGATGTCCACCAAGGAACAAATGGATAAACAAACAGGGGTATATAAATATAATACAAGAGAATATTACTTGGCCATAAAAAGTAATAAAGTACCAGTACATGCTCTACCATGAATGAAACTCTAAAACATAATGTTAAGCGAAAGAAGCCAGATACAAAAGATCACATACTGTTTAATTACATTCCTGTGAGAACATTGTTGTTGTTAGATGCCATTGAGTCGTGTCCGACTCATAGTGACTCTCATAGGGTTTTCAATGGCTGATTGTTTCAGGATTGCCTTGGGAGTGGATTGCCAGGTCCTTCTCCCATTTTTGTGGTGCTGGGAATTGAACTCGGGACCTCAGAGACTGCAGCACAGCACTCTACCAACTGAGCTAAATCCCAGTCCCTGAGAGTTTTAGAAAAGCTAAATCCATAGAGACAGACACATGTTGATAGTTGTCTAGGAAAGGGAAAGGAATTGCAAAGTAATTGCTTAATGGATACAGAGTTGTTTCTTGGGGTGATGACAAGGTTATTTAGACCTAGAAAGAGTTGGTGGTTATATTTCATTGTGAATGTACAAAATTCCCCTGAGTTGTTCACTTTAACGTGGTTAATTTTGACGGGGCATGCTGGCACACACCTATAATGCCAGCACTCAAAAGGCTGAGACAGGAGGATCATGAGTTCAAGGCCCACCTGGACTACATATAAAGTCCAAGGCCAGCCTGAACTAGATAACTCAATCCTGCCTCAAAAAACCAATAATAATACGGTTAATTTTATATTATGTGAACTTCACTTCAATATGAAACAACTGAAAAAATCCACTTCCTTATAATTTCAAGAGATAAATTTAGAGTCACAAAAAGAAGAAAATTAGAAAAAAATAGTCATAGTTTGTGACTCTGTGCTCAGATTTGCATTTGAACCAAGCACAAAGAAGAATTAAGTGGTTGAATTCTGGAGGCGATCCCACTTCTGTGCGTCAGGCTCTGTTCTTCCCAAAAATGCTCCTGACACATAGTCTCTCCATAGTGGGAAAAGTTTCCATCCCAACTAAAAAAGAACAAGTGTACGAATTTCATTTTCTCTTCAAACAACATTTACATAATTACAAACATTTACAGTGAGTTAGTCTTTTGAAAACATGATTGAGTTTTGGAATATTTCACAGAACAAAATAAAACTCATTTTGCTTATTTGGCCTGGGAAGGCTGAGGAATTCTAGTGACAAGACCTCTTCTCAGCTTTTTGCTGTCCCCATGTATACCATGTATCTGACTACTACGTGCCTTTGCCCATGCTGTTCCCTGGGCCTGTAATGCCTTTCCTCTTTAGCCTTTTTTAGCCTAGTTAAGTCTTAATGATCCTCTCACACTCAGTCCTGAGATCTTCTCTTAAAAAGGAGCATTCCCCAGACTAGGGGATGCCCAGACCACCTTGCCCTTCATTCCTACTGTCCCCCAGACTTTGAACGTTCTTAAACACCTAAGCAACTAGCATACCGTAGGCATTGAATAAGTGTAACTGGTGTGTGCAGATTTTGCTATATGTTTCTCATAAAATAATCTGAACTGGTTTCTGCACAAGCCTAGTCTCTCCTTATTTATACAGGTTCTGCTACCTTTGTTTTAAAATGAGTTCTGTTTTCCAGGTTCTATGCTTTCTCATTAACTCTAAGTTAGCCTGCTATAAATCCTTAATACCTACAGCAGGTTGTTCCTCTCTTTCAGGATACTGAAAGTAACAACATTTAGCAAGCAAGACCTTTAACAATTCCAAAATAGGATGGTAGACTTAACTCATGCACATACACATGGAATCAGATGAAACAGAGAGAATTCTTGGTTAAGGTCTGTTGAGGGGAGGGCTGGGGTTTAGCTCAGTTGGTAGAATGCTGCTTTGCATTCTCTAAGGATCTGGGTTCGATCTCCAGCACCACAAAAATGGGAGAAGGACATGGCAATCTACTCCCAAAGCAATCGTGAAACAATCAGCCATTGAAAACTCTATGAGGGTCGCTATGAGTTGGACCCAACTCCACAGCAACTAACAACAAGAAGACTGTCCTGTTAGAGGATCAAACCATCAACCACCCAATCAGCTAAGGCACCAATCTCCTGCCTTCTGCCACAACCCAGCTTGCTATCCCTGTGTTGTTGTTGTTGTTAGGTGCCGTCAAGTCATGTCCAACTCATAGCAACCCTCATTGGGGTTTTCAGTGGTTGATTGTTTCAGGATTGCCTCAGGAGTGGATTGCCAGGTCCTTCTCCCATTTTTTGTGGTGCTGGGAATTGAATCCAGGACCTCAGAGACTGCAGAGCGGCGCTCTACCAACTGAGCTAAACCCCAGGTCCTGCTACCCCTGTAGAGGGGTTTAAAGGCAAGGCCAACCCAGTAATGGTAGGGACAGCCCGTAGCAGAGCCAAGTGTTGTACAGCTTGAAACTTGTAAAATTTGGTGGAATCCTTAAAAAGAATATAGATTTACAAATACAAATAAAGTGCAAAAGTGAATATTTGCTTACAATGGGAAAACAACCATGCTAGCTTCCCAGGAGTTCCCTTTTGTGTGTGTCTCCTGAGGCAGTTTCCTAGGAAACGTATCCTGATTGCATCCGGGTTTCTCCTCCCTGTCTAGAAACACTCCATCCCACTAAGCAAGCCCTCGGCATTCTCAGGAGATCCTGCATGTGAGAGTCCCAAAGTGTAAGCTTCATTAGCTTCCTGGGAAATCCACTTCTGCCCCACACCTTACAGATGAGATTAACAAGGGCAATTTGATGTTATGGAGGGACACTAGGTGTCCTTGTAAATTATCTCGTATGGTTTTTATCACAGTCTAAAAGGCAGATACTATGATTGGCCCCATCTCACAGACCTACCAGATGCAGAGACGTTGGGCGCACTCCCTGAAATGACCCCCTCCTCATCTTCTCTTACTGCCACTTATCTTCTCAGGAGTGACCGGCCAGTTCCATGGTGTGACAGTAAGAAGGACAAGTTCTACAGTGAGGCAAAGCTGAGCCTCACAAGACCCTTCGCTAGCAGTCACTGAGCCTCTCTAAACTTCTGCGTCCTTAGCTATAAAACAGAAAGTACATTATTATTGCTGCTTTGTCCTATCTGCCTGGTCCTTGAAGGGCTGCCTGTCAGGTCCAAGAATAAATACACATCCAAAGGCAGTGGGAGATCAGAAAATTCTAAAATACTAAAAGCCATGAGATCTCAAAGATCCTTCAGAGTCTAAGAATTATTATGTACTTCCAGGGAGTCGCTTAGAGAATGACAGAATTGGTTTACTGTGTTTGAAATCTACAAAAGCACATAGATGGATGTCGAGGAACCCAGATGTCGAGGGAGGTCCATGTGCACGGACTGCAGGTCCACTCTGGAAGCTAGATGTAGCCACTTCCACCCCCCAAGTACAAAAGCACAGTCAGAACAGCTGACAGATTGCTCTCGACTCCAGGACTTCAGCCTCATCTACAGATTGCCCATGGTTTTAACTGATAGCTCGGGAAGGTGGGCAAAGGGACAACGGGAGACCAAAAGAAACTCAGAAGTTCTTCCTCACCACTGTTTCCCAGCCTTCGCTCCTTGTAATAAGTGGTTCTCCTTTACATGGGGGAAATGCATAAGAAGAGACTTGAAGTTGATAGAAGTTTGTAAATCTCCCAGGAGTGGGAGCAATGAGAAGCAAAATGCTCCACACCCTTCTTCCTACTTTGCTGAGTGTGACATGCAAGGTGTATCCGTATTTTCAGTATTCTAAGATGATGGACATTTCTAGTCTTCCCAGTTGTGATGATCTTTAGTCTTCCTTAAAAAGTAGAGGGTTTGCCCAGCATGTGTAAGGCCCTGGGTTCCATCCCTAGCACCACAAGGGGGAAAAAAGGCCCCAAAGTGAACTATGTACCTTTTGAACTAAAATAAAACAACTTTTCAAAATTACTGTATAAAAACAAATGTACTCTTTCTAAAAGTGGGAAAGCTTCCATGGTTACTCAGGGTGAAAATGTCTTAGTTTATTCTATCTCCATTACTTCAATCTCCCTTTACTTTACAATGTATTGTTTCATTAAGATCTTATTATTATTTAGGTTATTCATGATACTTTTCTACCAAGACCCCTAAGGAAATTGGCAATGTTAAGAAGCTGATTTCTGCCAGGCGAGGTGGCGCACGCTTGCAATCCCAGCGGCTCGGGAGACGGAGGCAGGAGGATCGCAAGTTCAAGACCAAAGGCAATCTGCGTAACTTAGTGAGACCCTGTCTCAAAAAGTAAAAAAAAAAAGGGGGGGGGGGCTGGGGGTGCAGCTCACTGGTCCAGCATTTGCAGAGCATGAAAGCACCAGGCCCTGGGTTCAACCCCCAGTACCGCAAAAAATAAAAATAAAATAAATAAAATAAAGCTGATTTCTGTTAGTTGAGCACGGATGACTCTTAACTGCTTCCATGATGGTAATTCTGTATCTTCTAACCCCTCAAACATTGCTCTGTTGAGCATTTAACTTGACAGGAGAACGAACTTATTGGTTGGTCCTAGTAAAGAGCTGAAGTTCCTAATATTTTTTAAAAATCATATAATGTAACTTGTTTTCCTGGTTTTATAGCCAGTTTGCCCCCGGGGGGACCCTAAAATCAGGATCATTTTTCAAGAAAAGGGAAGTTTTCAAGCACTAGCATAAGACTGACGTGGTAACATTCAGAGTGACTGAGTACTCGGTTCAGTAATGCACATTTTACAAAGGCAGTAACTTTTATATTAATAGCTACATTCTGGAACAGTATGTCAAAAAGCTGCATAACAGATCCTTTGGATCTATGACTGTCCTCCAAACAAAACCCATTATGCACAAATGCAACATCAAAGGACAATCTGTACCAGCCATGTTACAAGTAACCCGAACAGAATCCTCGAGGGCCTCTTTAAGAGCCGGCCAGGTTTTGCAATTACAGAGACACACTCGACTTATCTGCAGACATGTGTGTGGGAGCTCCGGTGATGGCCCCCTGCACTGTTCGGACACCCCTCGGGGAGTACGGAAACCATTTTTAAAATCTGTTTGCTCACACTTTCAAAGAAGTCGTTGGTTGATGTACTCTCGGGTTTTCGTTGCTGTTGTTTTTTTTGTTCTTTAATAACTAATAAGACAGAATCCACAAAGATCCATCCTGACCACACTAACAGGAAACGATCAGGTCTCCAACCAGGCCCCCAGCGACCCCTGCTCCCCGCCCCCTTCTCTGGGTCCCAGATGCAACTGGCCATGCTCATTGCCACTGAGGACTCTCTGGCTGCTTCTCCTTAAGGGTTTCAAAAACCAGGCACAAAGGGGAAAGAGAAAAGCTGAGTTTCCAACCTCCCTAGGCGCCTCCTCTTCTCCACCGGAGCAGAGGGGAGTGTTCGCTAAATTCTTCGTATGAGTTGACCACAGCTCTTGCAGACTCGTTTCTTTCTTTTCTTTTTCTTTTTCTTGTTTTTCTTTTCTTTTCTTTTTTCTTTCTTTTTTTCTAAAAAGGAACTTTCCTAGATGGGTAAACGTGTTTGTCTTTAAGCGCTGCTCTAGGAGACATCGCACATACTTCAGCCAGCTCCAGATGAAACGAGTTAAGGGGTCCTCCCACATGCTAATGTTTGAAAATAACCATATTTGTGCCATACCCGGGGCTTTTACCAGGGGCTCAACTTCAATGCAGCCTCCGCACCCCCAGCGCCCTCCCACCCCCTCCTACTCCTTTATGTATATATGTTGCATAATTAAGGAGCAGTGAGTATTTATCACCTTTTCTGGGCAGTAAGCAGAAAGAAATACAATACCATTACTTCCAGTTACTGCCTTTCCCAAGATAATTAGGTAACACGGTGGAAGGAGTCTTGGTAAGCCTAAGGCTGTTCAAGTTAAGTGATTGACATGGCTCTGTCTGGCTGCTCTATTAACTGTTTCATTTTGTTGCTATTTGCAGTTTGCTTGGCTAATACTCCGAACAAATACAGACTGTTTCTTTAGCCCCTTTTTTCTCTTTGACCTTCTCCTGCCCATTTTCTTTGACTCACTTCAAACTGCCTTGAAAAGGCCCGTTGAATACACACAGTCCATCAGAGGCCCAGGTTCGTCCCTACCCTTGCCCTGAATGCCTTACTTCAAAGATGGGCCGCATTCTTTAATTGCCCTTTGAATTAATATCAAAGGGTCACAATGCGAGTGCCAAAAGAGAAAGGGGCTTTAATGAAGCAAAGAGCTGCCATTCATTTGCAGATAAGCACGTTTTTATGCCTGACTGGTCACCATGGCTAAAGGCTTGGTGAAGAGGAGGCTGGCCTGGGAGGACTTTTCCTTAAGTAGTGATTAGTTCAAACAAACAAGAGTAAACAAATAAAGAAAAAAAGTCCACAACCAGCGACAACATAAAATAAATAATAAGGCTAAATTCAGAGCTGCACGTCCCCCTCTTACAATTCCATTCAAAAATTTAAAAGAGAGAGAGAGAAAAAAAGGCTGCACCTAATTAGCAAACCCATTCACCATTTTTAATCCCATATTTCAACACTGAAATTCCAGGGACAGAGTTCAACAACATGCCTGAGAGAAAGTGGTCTCAGTCTGGAATTGTGTCATGGCTAAGAGAAGGAAAACGTGATGGCTTTCACATCTAGGGAAAATGTAATTTTTTCACAAGCAATGTTCCAGTGTTGAAGATAGGGTTGCTTTTGATGTGAACCTTTGTGCTGAAGTTATTCACATTTGGATTTTTGGTACAGAGAATTTCGTTTCCGCCTAACGTCCTGACATTTTCTCTTCCTGTCTATCTATCTGGGGCATGGTTTCCATTTTTCACCTCTCCCAAACAAATCACCGGCTAGTGGCCACTGCCTTCATTGTCACTGGTTAACACTATCATTGCAACCCTACTGGGCATGTGCGAAGCCACAGAGCCAGAGGTCAATGTAAGGTAAAATACAGCTCAAATCATCAATGATTACACAGTGAAATAGTAAGCCTGGCTTCCCCTCTCCAGCACTCTCCTTTTAGAGATGTTGGTGATTAAGGAAGGAATCCAGTCCTGCTGAATTATCATCTTACCCACAGCTCCCACTAGCATCCTGGGTGCCCAGCTACAAACTGGACAGTCACCCCCTGGTAGACATAATACTCGGACCATCGCCTGGACCTCTGTCCCTTCCCTGGATGCCTTGGAAAACAGACTCTGTGTCACTCTCTCTGACGTACAAGGAAGGTCCTTGTTCAAACCCTTCAATTGGTCTCCAAAAGTGAGTTGCCCATTTGAAAATCGTGCACATAAAATTGTCAGTGCTGTGTGAAAAGAGAGGAAGAGAGAGGTCTCCCTTATCTTTGGGGAAATCAAAGGCATCTTTTCCTCGCTGGCCTCATTTTCCATGAGCTTGTCTGTCCATCTGGTTCAGAGTTGCCAAAATAGAGGCAGAAAAGGGCAGCAGATAAATGTCAGAGAGTCAGCCAATCTGCATAAATCTCCACCTCCTTCCAGAGAAACTCCTTCCTGCCCTGCTGGGCCTTCCAATCTTGTGACATGAGCCAACAGGCATCAGAACAATGTGGAAATCAAAAGACTTGTTTTGCCCAAATCCAGACCCTCAAAAGCAGTTTCTCCCATACTAGTTTTCTCCTACTGATATCCCAGTGCACTGCTCTGCAATAAAGCGATCCCATCTCAGCCACTAGGTCCCGTCTGTCCTGGGTACAGACTTAGTTCGGTGTATTTTAAACTGACCACAGAGAGATCCACTTAATCCTTGTTAAACTGTACTCTGAGAAAGCATGAAGGCAAATCAATCCGTCACTAACCAAACCTTGTTTCAGTGGGGACAAAAGTCATCAGCAGATTCTAAGTCAATAATACTTTATATTTGCTCAGAGCTTCTAATGTGTTTGTGGTCGCTAATAAATCACAATAATCCTTGGAGGCAGCGGAGCAAATACTGCCATCTCCACTTTAGGCCACTCTGGGTCAGCACGGACAGTGACCTTGTCCTGATCACACAGCTAGTCAGAGGGTGAACCGGGACAAAAACCAGCCGTCACCCCAAAACCCTTCCTAAAGCCAGGGTTACAGCGGAGGCAGAAGTAAATGTTGGCAGCCCTGTGTTCTGTGGTTTCTTTCCCAAAATCCGCAAGTGGAATAAACTTCAAGACACTGCAAATCCAACTTAATGAGACACGAGAACAGTGTTTGGGACACATGTTTCAATGCTTTCCCAGGATACCACAGTCGTAAAAACACAGTCACTGATAAACTGTCCCAAACATAGCAATAAGGGTGGTGATATTGGCGACAATGCTGCTGCTAATGATTCCATCTTGCCTTTGCCTGGAACCTTTCGTTTCTTAAAGTGTTTCTCAGACCCACTATGTGACACCATCATTCTCTGACTTCAGGAAAAAAAAATTTTCACTTTAATTTCAAGTGCCGAGGGATAAGGCACTTGATGTCAGATAAAGTAAAGCAATGTAAAGTTTTTAAATCTAAATAGCCTAGTCATGGAAGCTGCCCAAGTAATCCGTTTCTTATTTCTTATGTAACTCTCAATAAAAACTGAGGGGCATTTAACATCCAAGTGGAATTTATACTCCCAAAGGATCGATCATGCACGCTAGTATCCTCTCCCCTACCCACCTTCCCATTTGCAGCTTGAAAAAGGTGCCTCAGAAATTCAGCTCGATGGCAACGCCCTCTCTGGAAGGCTTACCACCACAAGCTGCAAAACTGAAACAGGAAAGGAGTTTTAGCTCCACGAGTTACCGTTTTAGTAAAAGACTTTCTGAGACTTCAACGAAAGCCTTGTCCAGACGCTGGCTGGCCCCCTCTCCTGAAGGTCTTCACTTTCTCCGAGTCACTGAGTCACGAGCACAAAGCGCCTTGCATTGCATGCATCTGTCCCACCAGGCGACCCCGACCTGTGATCTGGGGAATATTTAGTGCAGGACACACTGCACAGGAGTGTGTACTGCTCGTCGCAATCAGGAATCAGAGTGACACCAGGAGGAAGCTCTCCACTTCCATGGGAGGGGAAAAAAAGCGGAGTGAGGCATCCTTGCATTTGTGGACTTACACATTCTTTGAAAATGTAAGTCTACCTCCTCTAATATTGCTGCCACTTCTTCCAAGCACCAGTGTGTTGCCCAAACATGGAGTGTTATGTCAACTAAAGAGGCTTAAAGAGGAAGAAGACGTGATCTAAACAGACCTCGATGAGCAGACATCCTGCTGTAGGCTTCAATGGGGAACATTTGTTATGAAGTAATGAGAATTTGCATAATTTGGGGGAAGACTTTTGTTTTCAAAGTAATTCTCTCTTTCACCTGCTTAGGCCCTTACCGGGCATGGCTTTGGTTAAGTTTTGTTGATGGAGGCTCATGTTTAACCAACTGTTTTTAATTTACAAATTAAACTTGTCAGAAGTAGAAATCCTTCCCTTGGAACTCTTCCAATATGTCAAGAATTAATTCTAATGAAAACAGCATTGCCTAAATGCAGGATGGCCAGTCACTTATTTTATTTACACAAAGTCCTTCTCAGTTTCTTTGATAAAAGCAGCTAAATCTTTTTCCTCTTTCATGTTTTGTCAGCACTTGATTCCTTTTGTCCCTTGGCTATTTGCCTAGCTGTGGACAATAAGGCAGGAAGAATAGAAGCAGATTGTTGGAATGGCCCTCAATAAACCTAATTATGACATGTCGACTGCCCTCACCATGACACAGTCAGGGGACCCAGGCTTATTCAATTACCCTCGCCAGGTTTCTCTTTCAGACCTAAAGTTATCCTTTGACTGTGTATTTCTGAACAGTATTCGTGTTCATTGTGAAAGAAAATCCCCTGGACTTTGAGGGTTTTTAAAGTTGATGCTGTTATTGTAGCTAATTTTTATTAACTGAATGATAACATGATAAAGAAATAGACTTTTGTTATGTAATAAGAACAAATCAGTGTGTGCTTAAAGTTACACCTTTCTTTCCTTTCTCCTCCAGCCAGGCAGGCAGGACATGTAACCAGAATTAATAAACAAAATAATTTCTTCAACCTGCACAGCCTTTACAACCAGATCCTGGGTCTAGCGGCACAGAACAGAACTGTTTCATTGCGATTCTTCTTGACTTCAAAAATAATAATAACCACATGATTTTGGTGCGTGAGGGTTTCTTTTTTCTTTGCTTTGCTTTTTTTTTTTTTTTTTTAACCATCAAGAAGGCTCCTTGCCCTATTAACACCAGAGAACATAAGTTCATTGGTACCTTTACGCCAACAGCTATTTCTTCAGCTGCTTGAGGTAGGTAGGATGGACAGTATTTAATTAAAACTCTGGCTGCTGGTTGGAGGAGCTCTTTCCTCTCTGAACAGATTGTTCCAAGATCATGCCAGTGGTTCCCGCAAAGCCAGTGCATAAAAGCTGTGTGTCAAGTGAACAAAAGAACAGAAAAAAATGAAGGAATGCCAAAAATCAGCTCCTGATCCATCCTAGCTTTTAAGTCAACTAGAGCTTATAAAACTAATATTTAATTGTACTTATAGGCATTAAAAAAAACTTCGCAGGAACAATTGTTTTGTAGTCACGGCACCTCTGGGTAATATCTTTTTCTTCTATTTATTCGTTTATGTTATTATTTTTTTGTGTGGGTGTGGGTGTGTGGGTGTTGAGAAACTCATTGTTCCTTTAAGCAATTTGACAGTTCTCCGCACTATTAAAAAAAAAATTTTCAACTGCAATATAACAAAGTAAATGCTGTAATTTTCGGAAAGTTGGTCCTTGATTTATTTCCTTCACTAGAAAACTCCCATCATTCTAACGAAAGCAAGTCTAAATTGTAACTTGCCCTGGAAGTGAATTTGGAATTTAGTACGTATTTAGTTCCTAGGGAAATTACCGTTTTAATCCTACTGTGAGGAACCTATTTCACAAAAGACTTGTGAAATAAAATATACAGAATGCTTAGCATTTGGAGAATGTTTAGAACAAGTACTTGCCACACTGAGTTCTGCTCCGCTGGTCCCCCTCCTCTCACATAGCAAGTTCCATTTTCTCCAAATCCTAAAGGGACATTTTTATTCTCAAACATCTAAAATGATGGTTTGACAAAATCTCTAAGTATTACCGAATGTCACTCAACAGCTTCACTTGAGCATTTGTTGATTTCAATTTCCTTGATGAGGATAAATATATATTCACATTAACTTTAAAATCCTTTGGAGTAATTGCAAAAATAATCATCACAGCACTCTGCTTATAAAGGAAAAGCTCCCCTTTTCATAGCACAGTGGAAAATAGTAAATGTCTCACCACTGTGGAGTTAAAGTATTCTTCCGAAGTGTTCAAATTACTTTAATCAGCAAATGTAGCCTCCTGCATAAAGGAAGTTTTTTTGTAAGTCTGCTTTTGCTACTTTACAGTGGAAATGTTATTAAAATATCCAAGATGTCTCAATATTTTAACCTGAAGCATATGTACTTTTGCATTCCCTAAAATGTTTTAATGTTTTTATATAGTTAAACAGAATAACAACTCTTCTTCGAATCTCAACTAGCACTTCCCAAAGAAAACATGGAAAAAAAATAAGTCAAGGAAATCAAATCCTCAGATCAAGTACTGCTCACCACCCCAAACTTGGCAAAGCATTATAAATGCCTGCTGTTTTCAAAGTTATATGGTTATCTTGCTATTCAAAGTATATTAAATAAATTTATGCCATAACTCTCACAAATTTCACTTCTTACAACCTGTTGGAACCCAGGTCATGTAGCAGTGTTAAGTCAGAAGTTTGTCTGTGGACCAGGAAAGGGGAGTCAACAATTTGGATTGTTTTGATTTGTATGGAGTTACCACAAAAAAAAAAAAAAAAAAAAAAAAAATCCAATGCTAGCTAAAAGTGGCTAAGATCAGATTTCTTCTTTAATCGAAAGGTCAAGTACTGCCTTTTTCTTATCAAATAAAAATTTTAATTTGCAATTCAGGGTTCAAAATTGCAATGTATTTGATCTGAGTACAGGATAATCACTAAGAAAAATAGAAATAAACTCTTTTCATATGGTAAACAGTAGTGCTTATTATTCTAGATGTACAAGGGGTAAGTTTCTTTTCCTAATGGTCTCATTTTATAGCGTTCAGCCTCCGATGTCAAAAGATTAGTAAATATTGTATAGCAATATTTGCTTACATGTGTTTCCACAAGATTATTTAAGATAAAATAAAAACTACTACAAAATTTGAGCTGTGGATATTGGGCACATCAAAAAAAAATTATGCATACAAGTATGAGTTTGAATATTTTATATGCAAATAAAAACTTCAAACAAAAATCCTAAAAGTTCCAGAATGTATTTTACATTGTTAATTTTATCATCCAGTTTTAGAGATTAATGACTGAAATATTCAAATGAATTATTGTCCATATGTTGTAGATGTTGGCTTTTGAAATAATTTTCTTCCACAAAAATAAAATAGTGAAAAATGAAGGAAAAAAATAAAATCTCCCCTTGATAGGCTATGACATTTTATCTTGAATTGTTTTCAAAGTGACAAAAAAAAAATATTTCTTACATTCTTTCAAGTTTCCAAAAATACTTTATAGAAAAGTCCTTAGGAAAAAAGCAATAAAAGTTTTCGGATTTGAAATGATCTTTTGTTTAATCTTTACAAATTTTCTCCCAAATTGTTTTGCATGGAAATTTTTAAATGACTCAAATAAGATTTTTTTTTAAAATCTTGTGAGTGTATATACATATGTGTTAACTCGAAGGCGAAAAAGAAAAAGAAAGGGAAAAGCAGAAAAAAGAAAGAAAGACATTGTTTGCCAGGCTCAGTTTCTAACAACCACTAAGTGTGAGACATGACAGAATTCATTTAAGTTTAAGATAAGTTTAAGAATTCATTTAAGTTTAAGATATGACTTAGAATCAGCTGGAATGAACGCACCATTGTCCAGTTTTCTCTCCCTCTCTCTCTCTCTCTCTCTCTCTAAGGCGAGACAGTTTCTAGCACTAGCCTGGTTGTCAACCAGGAAGACCAGAAATCCCTCTGCCCCTCTCTGGACATAGGAAGAAATCGCTACCATCCTGCAGAAGGCACTGTAACTTTCTCCTCGCCGGCCCTCACCCCTCCACCCCCAGAGTTGTATGCAGCCAAGTAGGGGTAGGAGCAAGGAAGCTCTCTAAACAACACCCCCAAGAAGCCACAGCTTTGACAAGAGGAGCGAGGAAGCACGCGTTCCCGTGCAGATGGAGCCCAGAACTGTGGCCACCTGTACCACCGCACACAACTTTATCTTCAGCAGGCGTAGTTCACACCCCCCGTCTTCCACCATCTAAAGATGCCCTACGCCCACCTCAAAGCCAAGACAAAGCAGGACGTGCTCACCTAAGACACCAAGTGGCCACAGGCCTCTCCAAGTACCCGCTACCACCCCACCACCCACCCCACCACGGTTTCCTGGAACAGCTGCCTGCGGCTGCTAAAAGACCTGAGAGGAGGGCACAGTCACAGCCACAGCTGCCACCGCCTGCCAGAGCTGCAGGACTGCAGCCCGCACCTTACCCAGCCCTTCCATCTTCCAAGAGACGCAAGAATAAAGGCCAGAGAGCAAAAACAAGCTGGACACAAGTATTTTCAGGGAGCTACCAGAATGTGGCCTAATGCCCTTGTGACAGCTGAGGGCTGGGAGGCCCTGCCAGATTCAGGGGGTGGCCCGCTTGCCCTTTTGCAGTGAGTGGGAGTTCCTCACCTTGTTTGAAAAGTTAGTCCAGGATCTTTTTAAGGGGCTCCCTGCAAGGGCCACGGATGCCATGTAGCATACAGGCCGAGTAGGTGAGTTGCTTGGCCCACATGTTGGCTTCCTATATAAACAAGATGAGGTCCCTCCTAGACGCTGGAAAGTCCAAGACACAGGCTGCCCTGGAGCTGCAATCACTCCACTCACACCTTCACTCCACACTCCACATGCAGAAAGTGCAGAAGCGGGCTGTCCTGCCCCTCCTCTCCTCGCCAAGGAGGACCATTGGTGGTGGTGTTAAGTGCCATTGAGTCGGGTCCAACTCATAGCAACCCTAAGTACAAGAGAACAAACCCTTACCAGACATTATGCCATGCACTGTCAGTGCTTCTCTGTTCTTCATAGGCTTTTCAATGGCTGATTGTTTCAGGATTGCTTCAGGAGTAGATTGCCATGTCCTTCTCCCATTTTTGCAGTGCTGGGGATCGAATGCAGGGCCTCAGAGAGCACAGAGCAGCACTCTACCATCTGAGCTGAACCCCAGCCCCAAAAAGGACCACAGAGGCAGTTTTATGGGAGCTGCAGCGTTTACAACTTAAAGGGCCCATCTCGAGAAATAAATACCAACATATCTTAACTTTGCACCATTTACAAAAATCTAACAAAACGAAGACATTCTTGGAGGCCCCTACCAGAGCCTAGAAGGGACCTGCACAGGTACAATTCCACACGTCTGTTCACTCTATGGTAAATCTTCTGCTGGCGAAGGCCCCTCCTGGGGGAGAGGTAGGCTCAAGTCTAGATTCTCATATCAGCTGTAATAACCGAACATTCATAAACCACCAATTAAATCTAAGTGCCAACTTTGGGGTCCAATAGGAACCCGCGATGATTTAAATAGTCCACAAACTGAGGAGGCCACTTCTGAACCTCAGCTATGGTTTGTTGTTGTTAGGTGCCATCGAGTCGATATCCCACTCATACAACAGACGAAACACTATTGTCACTGCTTCTCTGCTGTTCATAGGGTTTTCAATGGCAGACTGATTTTGGGGAGTGGGTTGCTGGGTCCGTCTCCCAAGCCTACAGCACCTGGTGTTCCCAGGCGGTCTCCCATCCCAGTACTAACCAGGTCTGACCCTGCTTAGTTTCCGAGATCTGACAGGATTGCATGCCACAGGGCTACGGCTGCAGGCTCAGCTATGGTAGGTGGAATAAATCCCAGTCCCACTGAGAGCCTCATGGCTACCGTCCTCCAAAGTGGTGTGTTTCTGAAGTTCTCAAGGGCCCCACAACAAGATGGTGGAGGCTCTGGAGACTTGAGCTTCTGCCCTTCCCTCATTAGAAGCCCCCCAGCTAGTGGTTCATGGCAGATGCCCCTGGGACCTTACTTCTCTGGAGGAGAGCAAGCTCCTTTCTTCAGCCCTCTGGCAGGTGTCCTGGAGCTACTGAAGTGTGAGGGCTCAGCTCCAAGCCCTGCCCTATATCGAAGAAGGTTTTGAGCTCTGAGGCAAGGTGAGCCCCACAGTACCCTCTCCATCTGTCACTCTGGGCCAGAAAGATCCTTCACACACTTCTCTGGCCCTACTCCTTACCTGGGAGGCCAAAGCAAACAAGCCAAGGCCCTACCAAAGGAGTGGAAGAAAATCTACCTGGGGCAGAGGAGGCTCTTGGCCCAACCTGGCCCTTTGTCCTCCTGGATAGCTCAGTGGGGCATCACGTCCCTGCCAATCTTACTCAGCAGCAGGAAGCACTCTCATGGCAGGACTAATCTTATCTGCTCATGGTGAAGACAGATCCACTGGGGTACAAAGCAGGGGCATCAGAAACTTGTTCCTTGCCATGATCCAAAACTCTCCTGCGTGGATACCTAAATCCCACCCTTGGGGATAGTTTCCTCCCTGGGGACTTGTCTGTTCCCAGGGCCCCTATGTAAAGTGACAGCCCCTCCAGGAGGTGAAACCAGTTGACTTTCTGTGTGATCAAGGAGGGGTAGGCGACAATGTATGTGGTGTGTGTGTGTGTGTGTGTGTGTGTGTAGTTAGAGATGCTCAAGGAAAGAGCAGGACAGGTGGAAACAAGGCAGGGTAGCAACACAGAAGAGGGGAGGGGACCAACCCCAAAACTTTCACTCTTCCCACCAAAGGTCAGCCCATAAGCAAGCTGTGGAAGAAAAGTGGGAAACCATTTCAAAGGTCTTGAAGAAGAAAAGTTATAGGATAGAGAGACTTTCAAGCATGCCAGTGAAGAGGCTGAACTTGTTCAGGTAGCATCATTTGCTATAAAGAATAGTTTGAATGCCAGGTCTATTTCTTTTTCCTAAAGCTTTTCCAAATGGATTTTCCAAGTACCAGAAATTTCAATGGCAAACACAGTCATTGTCTTTCCTAATGAACTTAATTTGGGTTCTCATTTTAAAAAAAATAGAAAGGATGCATTTTAGGGGGACAAGTCATTCATTTAAATGAGTCACATTAAATTATAGTAATTCAATAAAAAGATGAAAGGTAGCCAACAAAGATTCAAACACAATTCAGTTCTGTGCATCCTTTGTATTTGGTAATAAGGAAGTTATTCCTCTTCCTATCTGACCAAGGTATACACTGGTACCCCATTAGAATCAGAAGCCTCCTGCGATGGCTTCGTTTCAATTTTCCTAAGGGGACAGACAACAGGAGCCAAGCATGTGCCAGGTAATGAGTACCCGCTCCAACCACCGCAGGAGCCATATCTCCCTCATCTCCACGGACCATTTATGGAGCCACTTACAGCCAAACTACGTGCTGGCTTTATGTTCAAGAACGCCCAAGAAAAACCAGCCGACTCTGTCCACAGGCAAAGGGAAAACAAAGAGAAGCCAGGGCCCCCAAAAGCCTCAGAACTGGATCCCAAATAAATCGGGCCTTGAGTTGCCATCCTAAACTTCTACTTGGAGTCTGTTCCCCACCTAACAACTACTTTCTTAACGCCCAGGCACCCCTTGAGCCACAGCCCACTAAAGTCTGGCTCTTCATGGTTGCCGACCTGATGCTATATCCCAAATCTTCCATTTGCCTTCTTCTTCCAGACAAAAACTCAGCAAGTATTCAGAGCTTGGCACAGCCAGTGACCACAAGCAGACATTGGCTTCTACTAAGAAATTATAGAAGTTGCCTTTCTACTGCCTTCTGATAAATATGTGTTGTGCATACACATGCCATGCATGTGCCCTGTCTGCATAAAAACCAAGCAAATCAACCACCTGGAAAGCTTCCACCCTGGGTGGGTTCCCAGGTTATATTTTGCCCTGGCAGTTTGCTAGTTCACCAGAGGCACCAAGAAGAGACCTCCATTTATTTGCTCCAGTTCATGAAATGGATTGCTAGGCCCCTTCAGACATGGCCTAAGAGGGGGTTAGAAGATCCCAGACTTTACAAAATATAAGCAGTTCCAGACACTGAGAGCCCATCTACCTGGGAAGCACGAGATGGGAAATTGAAGCATTTCCCCTAAATTAATTCGTGGGTCCCTTTCTACCTTGAAGAATTACAAGTTTGAAGCTGGGCATGGTGGTCCAGGCCTGTAACCTCAGTACTTGGGAGGCTGAGGCAGGAGGATTCGCGTGAGTTCAAGGCCAGCCTGGTATAAAAAGCAAGTTGCAGGACAGCCTGGACTATACAGCAAGACCCTGTCTCAAATTAAAAAAAAAAAAAAAATTAGCAGTTTGGGCTAAGGATGTAGCTCAGTGGCAGACTGCTTGACCATCATGGCAAGGTGCTGAGTTCCATCCCCAGAACCACAAAAAAAAAAGTAAAGAAAAGAAAAGGAAAGAGAAAAAAAATTGCAAGCTGACAGATAGAAGTGAAGGAATGCCTCTCCCTGAGAAAACACCTGCTCCTTGCCATTGAGTCAGTTCCCTAGAGAATGGCTCTGCTTTGCAATCTCCCTGTACCTGTACGGCAATGCCATGATGTGTCATGAATCCAAACTTTGGTCACTCTACCCATGCTGGCCCGGAAGCAACTTATTGTATAAGGTTTACATTTCTGTTGAGGACAACCTCGTGGCAACATGACAAACAAATCATGATTTTCCTCACTGGGATTAACCCTCCAGGACCTCTTTCCCTATGTGCAGAGCTGGATACTTTTACAGGTAGTAATCAGATGCCACAAATTACGGGCCTGATTCAATCCAAATTATGCACAGAGCTGGGAGGGGAAAAAAAGCTGCTTTTGATTCTTCTCAACTCTTTGTGGATCCTCTCAACGCCAGGCTATTCACGTCCCTTAACTGACTCCTTTAGGTTTCCATGGACAAGTCAGAGGGAAAGCAGGACTGGGGTCCAGGGCATCTGGCTAAATCTTTCTTCTAACATGGAGAAAATGCACCTTCCAGCCTCACGCCCGGCAGACTGTGTGGTGGTTGTACTGGGATAGCCACAAGAAGACTCAAGAAAGATTTGTTTTGTTTTTTTAAAACAAATTAAGATTTTGATATTCAAAACTAAATTCTGAGCCTCTCTAATTAGTTCCCTCACCTACGGATGGCCCATTCTGAAGGAAGGATGGTTTAAAACATTTGCTGTATAATATTTATTGGTGTCCACGTCTCCTGTTCTCTCAGGGGAGTTTGAAGAGGCCTGTTTTTCTCCAATAGTTGGAGCACAGTTCTTTCTGGCGCATTTTAGACTCTGACTCCCAGCTTAGGTAAGCCAGGTACTCAGTAATATCAACAAACGAATTCCCGAGCATCAGATACAAGGAAAATAGGCCGAAATGATTTGCGGGAGGCAAGGTATGTGGAAAAATATAAAAAGTCTTTTGTGCGGAGAAAGGAATGAATGGATATCTGCTCCCTAAAAATTTGTAGCATTAAAAATCAGCCATTCCCAAACTCAAAAAACCCCTAGAGCATCAGGTCAGCACTTCTTAAAAATAAGAAATACAAGACTTTTATTACTTACTAGTTCAAACCTAATTTGGTGATTTGGAAAGACAATTTCCCTTTTGTAGCTCAATAATCAGAAATAGTTGCTTCTAAATTATTATAAAATGACCCATGATTTCTCCAGTACAAAAAGAAAAGTAAGCAAGAGAACTTACCATAAAAGGACTATTTTTGTTGACAGTGAAATTAAATAAAGAGTATACAAAAAATAAAAAGAATAAAAAAGGAACCAGAAAGTAGGAGAAAAAAATTTTTTCCTTGTATTTAGAAAATGTTCCATTGAGAGAAATAATAGGCACTGTTAGTGGAACAACTCTGAGTAGTAATTTTGAGACTACTTACAGAAAGGAAAGTGTCTTGTTTTTCTAGCTCAAGGGCCCCCAGGCTGACAAACTTGTGCTCCCTGCTTTTCAACTCCTCCACCATTTGTTCTCAAGGCAGAACCCACATTTCACCAAAGCTATCAAAATTACAAATGCCATTCCTTTATTTTACAAATAAACTCACATATGTGCCAAATGGTGCTGTTAGGTTGGAAACACTCTCAATGGGAAATAAATCTTTTGCCAGTGCAGTGGAATACTATGCAGCTATATAAACAAGGCTGAGTAGGAACATGGTACCCTGGTGAAGAATAATTGCTGAGATACAGCCTGAAGTTTAAAATACAAAGAAGAAATGAAATGCAGAATGAGTTATATAGTAGGCCACCATTTCTGCAAAAGATGGGAAGAATTTAGTGTGTGTGTGCTGAGGAAGAGACAGGGAGGGAGAGAGGGAAAGGAGAGAGAGCACAAGAAAGAGAGAGAAATGTAATTGCATATTTATGTATAGAATCTCCAGAAAGCCAAGATACGGGCAACTAGTGGACAGATGTGGGAAGGAACATTGTCACTGTACATTCATTTCTATCTTTTGAATTTTGTACAAAGTGAATGCTTGATCCACTCGAAAACAAATGACAATGATTTGAAAAAACATAACTGACAAGGCCTATATTTCACTTGAGTGTTTGGGTCAATGAGGATACAATCCTCAGAATCAAAGAACTTTTTTCCCTTTGCAGCTGAGGGCCCGCTCCCAGAATCCAGTTGTCCCCTTGCATATAAAAGCCTTCGGGGGCCAGGACCATCCAGAAGGAGGGTTCCATCCTCTCCAGCGAGTTTTCATCCGTTCGCTGGGGGCTCGCTGGCCAAGGAGCCTGGGCTGCCTGCTGTGTCTCCTAAGCCGCAACAGCTGCATAAACTGGCCATGCCCCAGCCTGACCTATTTCGCAGGCAGGTCAGAGCAGTGCAGGCGGGGATAAGAAAACAACCTTCCCTGCAGCCAGTAGCTGCACTGTCAAGCTGCTC
>VMDO01001372.1:149519-203297 GCA_007922755.1 Pedetes capensis
AAAAAAAAAAAAAAAAAAAAAAAAAAAAAAAAAAAAAAAAAAAAAAAAAAAAAAAAAAAAAAAAAAAAAAAAAAAAAAAAAAAAAAAAAAAAAAAAAAGATAGAAAAAGAAAGAAAGAAAGAAAGAAAGAAAGAAAGGAAGGAAGGAAGAAAGAAAGAAAGGCAGACAGACAGGGGCAGGAGCTCTCCAGCCCCTACACCCTCAGGAACCTACTCCTTTCTCTTCCCTCTCCCATTGCACCCCAATAATCCAGGAGTCCCTAGCCATTTGGCAGAATAGAAGAGGACTGGATAGAGAGGAATCAAATACAAAAGCCATTGAGATGTATCCTCTGGCTTAAAGAATGCTACGTTGAGAGGTTTCCTGAAAATGTCTAAACTCCAGTTTTAAAGGAAAAGGAATGAAGAAGAATCGTGCCCACAGAAAGAAGAGCGCACACAAGCTCACGCATGGAACTATGGGGAATTTAAGGACAACAGAGCAAGCTGAAGGGGGGACATAATTGGGCAAAAACAGCTTCACAAAATGAAAGATTTTTATGTGAGGCTCATTTTAAAAAAAAAAAAAGAACTTGGCTGGGCATGGTGGTGCATGCCTGGAATCCCAGCACTAGGGAGGCTGAGGCAGGAAGGTCGACACAAGTTTGAGGCCAACCTGGTCTACATAGCAAGTTTCAGGCCAGCCTGGGCTACCCAGTAAAGGCAAGACCCTGTCTTACAAAAAAATAAAGTAAATAATAAACAAATAGTTCAAAAAAGCAGCTTGTTTGTGAATCACTGGTTCAGAGGGGAAAGAAAAATATGCAAAAAACAAAGGGAAGTTTGACTCGAAGGAGCTTTGCAGAAGCCAAGTTAATCTGTGAGAAAAGTGATCTTGATAGGCTAGGAAAAACAGCAATTAAGAAATATTCTTTGACATCTCAGCGATTGATTCTAGAATTGTATTTTTCATAGCAATTAAATCAATGGAGGCCTTTCACATTAAATAATTGCTTATAAACTCAATTTTTTGGCACGGTGAAAGCGGACTTTGTGGTGTGTGTGTGGTGCGTAAGGGGTGGTGTGTGTGTGAGTTTGGTCTTCATTGTTCCTGCTAAGCCCTGAATTAAGCTTTTATCTGCCCTTGGGCAGAGCCCATCTGTTAGTGTATAGGCTGGTCACTTTCTGCATGCTCAGGGTTTCTCTCCCCGCCCCGCCCCCAGACGCCGAGTTTTGCTAGGGTGGATGTAATTTGCACATAACCTGCACCGTGCATCTTCTCACTTTCCTCTCACAGAACCCTGGGAAGTTGGGATCACACACCCCACGTTACAGATGTCAGAACTGAAGTTCCAGAGGTGACACCTGCACAGTGCTCAGTCTCGATTTCAGAGCGATATTGGGGATGGAAGCACATTTTTACCTTGGGTACTATGTTTTGTTTTAAGGCAAGAAAACATATGGAAAAGGTATTTGGGGGTTTGTTTAAATCAGACAGGACAAGAAACATTCATTGCTCTGGTGACCCTCAATCAGGAAACTGGCCAAGTGGGGATTCAGAAAGATGAAACCTAGTGCTTTTATCATAATAGGAAGAATTGGACCAATTAGTTTTCTTTAGCTCAAGTTAAGCTCAACCATGATAATTGAGAAAGACACAGACACACGTGCACTACACCTCCTCCAAAATGGTTTAATCTTGAAAATATACTTTAATATTAAGTTTAATAATATATGTCTGAGAATGGCATTGCAGCTCAGTGCTAGAATGTATACCTAGTATGGGTGAGGCCCTGGGTTCAATTCTAGCACAGAAAGAAAGAAAGAAAGAAAGAAAGAAAGAAAGAAAGAAAGAAAGAAAGAGAGAGAGAGAGAAAGAAGGGAAGGAAGGAAGGAAGGAAGGAAGGAAGGAAGGAGGGAAGGAAGGAAAATAGAAAGAAAGTTAGTTTGAAGACAGACCCTATGCCTATACTAAAACTCATGGGAAAATCACATTAAAAAATATGGTTGTTGTACATTTTTTCTTTCTTCCTTCTTTTTTTCTTTGGCAGTACAAGGGGGTTCAATCCAGGGCCTCATGCATGCTAGGCAAGTGCTCTACCACGGTGGTTGCTGTATTTTAATGTATCTGTGTGCCAATAAAAATCACAAAATACAAGTGTAGACTTGATATTAAAAAATACAACTGTATATGTGACCATATCACCATTTACTATGAAAGTATATACACAGTAAGCTAAACCAATTACATGTTGCAATACAAACTGCACAGCCATTAGGTTTCTTTTCTCAGCTATTCTACCCTAACTTACCTAACTACCCTAACAGATACCTGTGGTATCCGTCTAATGACATAAAACCAAATGCATTTAGTTCTGTAGGTGTTTCCAGAAATATTACTAACCAATTATAAAATTTTTAAATTTCCATTTAAGTTTCCATAGGAATTGTTGTTGTTGTTAGGTGCCGTCAAGTCGGTATCCGACTCATAGCGACCCTCTGTACAACAGGAGAAACACTATTGTCAGTGCCTCTCTGCTGTTCATAGGGTTTTCAATGGCAGATTGATTTTTGGGAGGGGGTTGCCAGGTCCTTCTCCCAAGCCTACAGCTTCTGGTGTTCCCAGACAGTCTCCCATCCAGGTACAAACCAGGCCCTACCCTGCTTAGCTTCCGAGATCTGACAGGATCGGACGCCACAGGGCTACCGCTGCAGGCTCCATAGGAATAGACTAGTTGAAATTCTCAACATGACCCTATAAAATTAAATGCTGAAAATTCAGTGGTATTTCTTGTTCCTCAATCCTGTGTTGGTCAACCAAGAAAAGCCTCTCTTCCTTGTCTTAAAGTATCTTGATCAGGTATGTTTAAATGGAATCTGTTGGATTAGGTCCATGATGAGAGAGGAGCTGGTTCCTGGCATCAAGAGTTGACATTAATATACTAGCATAGATGGAGGAAAACTGGCCAGCTAACAGTACATAAGAAAGTTTGGTCAAGAAATGACTGAATAGTTTAAGGACACAAACACAACTAGCTTGGTATTGCCTGTCATGACTTCTAAGTTTTCTTCCCAGGGAAGGTCATTTCTCTGCCCTAGGAGGACATAAAAACTCGGATGACTCTGATCAAATTGCTTTGCCCCAAACAGGAGGTGTTTAATTCTATTTTGTTTTATTTAAAATCCTGTGGCAAAACTTAAAATGCTACAAACTTTGCTGTGTGCCGTGTGCAAAGTAAAATGCCTTGTCAAGATTTTCCTTTATAGGAGAAAAGTACAACAAATTAAATTCTAAATGTTACACTGGTGATCTTTATTAAAATACAATTTCTATTTTAAAGAAAAGTGGCCATTTCCACAGCAGAAATAATCTGTTAGTTCTTAGTTTTTATCAGGAAAGAAGGAAGGAAAATGAGACATTGAAGACAAGAACTCATAAAACCTACTCAACTGTCCTAAACAACTACATTTTCATATCTCCTTTCAACAATGGGGAATTTTCTAATGCAGCTCAATTAAATTGATGTTATATTATGTTAATGGGTATTTTGATAACTGTGCATGTCCCAACAAAAAATTGGAAAGTATATATATTCTCTTTATCTCAGAGTGTAATCTCAGCAAAGATCGCTTAAGAGGAGTTTTCTTACAGGGGAGATGTTCTGATTCCAGCCAAAACTCACAATGCTATCAGAGCTTAGTGCTTGACTCAACGTTGCAGGATAGTAGAACTAAAAGCTGAGTGTGCAAGCTCTACTGGTGTGAATGAGGGAAAAACAAATCTTTCCCAGTAGGGCAGAGGATAGCCACAGGAAGACTCTGTCCTCACCTTGGTGTTCATCTTCAAGGAGAAAGGCAAAGTGTAAAGTTCTCTTTCACTTTCTGTGTACCTTTTAAGATCACAGCTCCCGGGTTAAAGACAGCCAGTCTTTAGGTCAGCAATCATGCCTTGGTCCTAAGATCAGGCCTAACTAGGAGCTAAGATATGCTATCTCTATGGCAGTGTGTGAGCACCTACTTTATATGTGTGAGAGAGTCACTTTCACTCCGTAAGTCTATAAAGTATACATATACATGTGAAATATGCAACAAAGAACTCTCTACGCTCTATCTGCACCCAGGACAGATTTGAGCTGCCTGTGACTTCCAGCTTCTTCTACTTCAGGCAGTTGTTCTACTCTGCAATGATTTACCAAACATTTTATATCAGAAAGCACTCAAACACAGAGGGAGGCTTAATTAATTGGAGGACTATCATAGAAGATATTTTAAAATATCTGCTAATGATTCTGCTCTATATGTCAAGACATATCTTGGTCAAGAGTGAACAAGAAAGTGTAAAACTTGAAAAATTCTAAAACCCCTATGCACAATTGAAATATATACACAGAGAAAGGGATTCAAAAAAAGTTCCTGCACTGGCAGATCTAAGATGAGCAGTTAAATATCCAAAGCCTGAGTCTGGCATAAATTTTAGAAACTCAAAGTGATTTGTTGGAATTTGCAAATTAAGCACAGAGATGGTATTTTCAAAAGAGCCCCTGCAAGAATTTTTGGTCTCATAATAAAAGAAAAACCAATGAAAATATACTGAATTGTTAAACAAACAAAAGTCTAATAGTTCATCTAAAAATCAACAGCCAAGAAACAGTCATGAAATGACTCAGGGAAGTATCTTTTGTGAGCATTCAACAGCTAAATATGAAGTGGAGAGCTGAGCTATGACCTACAGTTTCGATGATTCTAGAAAATACAATCCATGGGACAAATAAAACTTTACTTTGGGCAACTGGATATAGTTTAGTGCCAGCCTAATTCTTAGTGACAAATTTACAAATAAACTCCAATGGTGCACATAGTGTATATACAAACAAACATATCTACTCCAATATCACCGGGGTGGCTGAAAATGTACAAGAGACTCATTTAACCATCTATAAACACAAAAATTATGGAAACACATGTAGAGCAATGTCATTGTTATAACTCCGAGTTTCCTGTGTACTTATTCTCCACCTACTTTTACATAAAAATCTGACATCTTTTCTGTATATCATTCCACCATGGAAGGCAACTGGGGGGAAACTTCCACATTTAGAATTTGAGCAGTAAGCAGATAGCAGCTCCCATATTGTCCCCCCCACACCCCAAAATGAGAATCAATCTGATGATAAAATCACCATCTTAGCTTCGTTCTGAACAAGAAATCACCACAGGATAATTAAAAACACCCCATGAGTCTTCTCTACAAGCCAACAACATGTAACTGGTTTCAGTTCCTATTTCTTCAAGAGAATTTGGTCAATTCCTCCTTAGAGGTTTTAGAGGAAAAGGAGGGTTTTCCAAGACAGATAAATTGAAATGATCCCTCTTTGATCTCTGTGGCTAAGAATCCCTCACAAAAGAAGATGGCCACGGAGGGGCTGCTGCTCCAGGCCTTTTAATGCGTAACAATGGTATCAACAAACAGCTCCTTAATCAATATTTGGCCAGAGCGGGTGAAAACTTCCTTTTCAGATTTTAATTCCTAGTTGTAAAACAACCCCAGAGCAGCCAGTGAGATAAGACATTAAACTGACTGCTTAATTGCCTTTTAGTGTCTTGTTAGTTATATATGTGCATTCTTAATGGTTCTTTAATCTATTTACCCACATAAATAAATTGCCTGTCATAGAGTCCCATCGAACTTAAACGTTCTCCGTCCTAGTCCCGCCAAACTCTTGGTACATTGTTTTTTGCTATTATTGAGCTTTTAATTTCATCGGTCATTTATTTAAATATTTACCCCCATGGTTAAGGAAGGATTTTTGTTTTATCCTCAAAATATTCATGGATGTTCAACCATCCAGGTTTAGTGCAATGCTCCTATTCACATGATTGATTTCTGGATATTTCACTCGCTTGAACCGCTGCACACTTGCTGGTTCCGCCTCGCTTCCCCGGGTGGGTTTTACTGCTCAGCCCTGGGGACTCTTAAGTGACCCTTCAGTAATTATTACGCACTTGAAGCCCCTACCTCCCCTTCTGGTCCTATCCACAATCACATCAAACTCAAAAATAAGCATCTGATTTCAAGCATCAATTAGAAAAATCTGCATGTCTTCCATAAAGCTAGAAAGTAAGCATACAGCAGTCAACCAACTCAAACAAGCGACAAATGAACCGCTCAGAGCCAGCACGGAGCTTCCCTTCCCAGTGCTTCAGCGGGGAAATTGTTCCTGCTACACTGAAGAAAGGAACACAGCATGGCGAGCCGATTAATTCTAGTTTTGATATCTCCAATACTTTTTAAATGGGCGACATTTCCTTGAGTGTTGCAAAGGCTTCAGCAAATATGAAATTCACCCTGAAGTCCAGACACAATGTTCAGGTCAAATTCCTGATCCTGACAAATGAACTTGAGAGTGGCCAAGCAGTTCTCCTTTAATAAAGGTTATGATGCCACAAACCTATGATCCCAAACCCCATTATTTTAATCTGTGGGAAAGTTCAGCCCCCGCCTCCCGTCCGCTCTAAACTTACACAAAATTCCCTTCTAACGGCAGTAACAAATGGCTTTGCTTTTCCCCGTTACAATATCCCCTTAATGTAAAAGTGGTTTTTTCCATGAGTCCACTAGAAATGAGGGATCCATAGGACTTTTAAACTTTTTCTGTGTTTTTAACTGGCTTATATTTTCCAAATTCTGAAGACGATTATCCTCGTTAATTTTAGAAAAGCCCCCAAGTTTACAAACAAGTCAGGGGCTAGGGCAAAACTTCTGTCACTTTTTGTCTCTCAAATGAAATGATTTTAAAAAAAATAAAAAAGCGCCTTTTTCACAAACGCCAAATTGGAAGGGATAAATATGAAAGGACTATAAACCCCCAACCAACCTAAGCTTGAAGTCTTTCAGTGTGATCTTGAATTGTTGCAAACCTCCCACGCTCGTTTGTGATTTTTTTAAAGGGTGGGGGACGTCCTAGGAAAGTGTGTCTCCAATCCCAATCCAAACATCAGTTTGGCAATCTGGCCTCTTCTCCCCCTGCGCTCCCGAACGGCCGCTTCAAAGCCGCCGCAACAAGTCAGTGATTGTAACGTTGCATCTAAATATTTAAGCGACAGTCTTGCCGTCGCGTGTCCATTTACAGTCCTGGTCTGTCCTCTAATTCCATTACGGCACAAAGCAAAAATGTTTCCCAAAACTCACAAACAGGAAAAGCGTCACCCTGCTGGAAGACGAGGGAGAGGGGGGAGGAGAAGGAAAGGAGGAGGAGGAGGAGATGATGAAGGAGCAGTTTCTATTGATTAGTCACCGCTTTTGTGTTAAGGGCTTTCTTTAAAATCGGGGAAAAAAATGGGGGGAGGTTGCAGAAATTTCACTAATGTGAGCCTCAGGCAAGGGAGAAAAAAAAAAAAAAAGGAGAAGAAGGGGGAGGCGGGCTGTGTCTAGATGAAAGTGAGAAGGACATAAAGGAGCCAATTGAGTCGGCTGCAGCCCGGCGAGCTAAGCTGCGAGCCTGCCGGAGCGGAGGGGAGGGGGCGGCGCGGCGCGGCGCTTTGGCGCAGGGCGCAGGAGCGGGGGCTCGGCCCATTGTGGCGTAGCCCGCGGGCCGGCTCCCCCGCGCCGGGGGAGGAACAGAGGCGCCCATTGAGCGGCCACCGCGCGGGCCGTGCCCACAGCCCCGGGTGCCTGGGCTGGGGTTTGGCTCCTCCGGCAGTGCCTGCTGCGATCTTAGTTTGGGCCCGGGCCGGACGGGGACAGGGGCAGGGGGCGAGAACGAGGGTTGGGGGGCGCGGGGAGCTCCGAGGTAGCCCAGCTTTCCTTAACGAGGGCGAAGGGCGCTGGGAGGGTGGACTCAGCAGGGCCACGCCGCGCCTGGTGCGCGCCAGGGCGCACTGGCCTGAGCGTGCCGGGTCCCCAGGCTGCACTGATCTTGGATTGGGTGAGGGTAAAGGGAAAGTTGGGAAGGCAGAAGGGACCATCTAGGAGAAAGGGCAAGATTCCAGAGAGAAGATCGAGGGTGCTTCTGACCTCTTTCAGAGCGCCTTTCTCGTGGCGTCTGAGTGTCTGCCAAGCAGACCCCGCACCAAAGCTGTCCCCGGAAAGTCAGTCTCCACAGCACCTACCAGGCCCACCAGGCTGGAACGCCCGAGAAAGGCACTCCGCAGTGGTCTAGACAACCAAAAGTCCCTCCCTTCACCCGTTCTTTCCTCCCCTCCACCAGGGAGCTCCGGAGCCTTTTTTCAACAGTCATTCTATTTTCCAAACGGGGGTAGCCTGAGATTTTTGATGCCCAAACAACAGAGGGGAATTTTTGAGGTTTCTAGACTTCAAACTACATCGCTCTCTGTCCTTTCTCTGGGCCCCTTTTGCCCTCCAGGGCTCATCCGGAAAAGGAGCTAGAGGCAGGCGCTGAAGACTGACGCTGCATCTTCCCTGACAACCCCAAATTAAATTAGGTTTCAACTTCAGAGGGGTGTGCGTGTGTGTGTGTGTGTGTGTGTGCGTGTTTCAATGGCACAGCCCCCACTGGGTAGAATACTCTGATTTTAAAAATGGTAGCAATTGCCCTTGAATGGCAGCCGGCTCAGCTAGACGCCCCAAAAGACTAGAAACACTTTGTAGGTGAAATGGCCACTTTTTCCACGCTGGAGAGTCCATAAAACTTCCTGGTGCAGCAGCTATTGGGGCTCATTGAATAATTCATCCCTCATTGCAAGCCCATAATGTCTATTCTGGGCTCTTTGTGGGGCTGTTTTCTCTTCTTTTCTCCTTGAATTATAAAAAGGTTGCCTGCCTTTGTTCACATCAAGCTGCTCCGAGCTGGAGCTTTGTCTGGGCCAAGCTAAAGTGTGAGTTTCAATGGACTCTCCAGGCTTTGTCTCTCAAGTTCATCTCCAAGTGTAGATTGTGTAGAGAAGGCCTTCTTTGTAAAAGCTGGAAAAGTTGTACAAATGTTTGACCAGCTCATTTGGGACGTTTTGTCTCCTGGGCCTTGGTTGCCTGTGCTGAGAGGGAGCAAGCCACTGATCTGCCCAGCCGGGACTTCTAGTCACCAGTAGCAAAGCCATGGGCCCCTGTGAGTCTCTCCCACAACTCTGCACTCTCCTAGCCACTGCCTCGGGATCCCGTTTGGTCTAGGGTTGTCTGGCTCCTTGACTCCTTGTCTTCGTCCCACCCCAGCACCCCTGTGCTGCAGCTAGGGCTGGAATAAAAGCAGAGGTGTCTCCTCAAAGACCAGGGCAGAAAAACACCCCTCCAAAAAGAGAGGCTTAGACTGAGTCCACGTGAGACCCCTGCTGTAAAGGGAGGGAAGCAACAGCCTATGTTCTGGCCCTGCTCAACCTGTTTTGGTTTGGGGTGTCTTTTCTTGATTGCATGTGCACCCCAGAACACGTGCGCTTTTGCTGATTCCCAAAGTCAAGCATTTGGGTTTATAACATCCAAATCTAAGTGCTCCTTGTGTGTAGATTTTGCATTGGTTTATAAAGCAGCTGCTCTACAAGGCCAGCAGCTGCTCCGGAATGAGACAAGAAGGGAAAAGGAGCGAGCGACCAGCTTCCTGACCCACCGTCTCATCCTAGTCAGAGCATAAACCCCACTGGTCACCCTGGGTGTCTTCTCCAAGCCTGTCTGGAGAACTGCCTGTTGCCATTGGGCAACTCAAAAACCCAACACAGCCCAAAGACATCCAGCTCCAGGTGGAAGCAGGGCACCCAGACATTCCTGTCCATTTTTTAATTTGAAGATATGCAACTACCTGCAATGAGAAAGCCACTGAGTCCCAATCCCCTCTCCTGGTGCACTGATCTTTTCCTAGTTCATCTCATGAGACGATATATATATATATATATATATGCTTGCTTGCTTTATGTGTATGTGTGTAACTTTAAATTTAGTCTGCCGATGCCTCCAATCAGGCAATGAGGAAGCAGCCAAAAATTCTTGCTCCCCTAGGGGAGTGATTTTCTCTTGGTGCCGACAAGCCACAACCAATGTGGAGTGGGTGGTCTGTACCCCTGGGGGACAGAAGGTGCCAGCACTATCGAACCAAGAACATAGATCCCTTTGACTCTGTAACTCAGAGCTTGGGCTCATTCGATTCCCAGACACATACAGGTTAAAACTCATCACACTTGAAAACAAGTGAAAAAGCCAACTTATATACACACAGGCAAACACACACATTAATAAAGCAGCTGATGTGGGGCAACTTTAGGTAGCCACTATCCAAGAGTATGATTGCTCTAGCTTCCTCACCCCCCCTCCTCTCTCTCTCTCTCTCTCTCTCTCTCTCTCTCTCTCTCTCTCTCTCTCTCTCTCTGAAACTCTGAGATCCCAGCGTTTCCTGAGTGCAAAACCTACTTCAAACTCTGGAGGCTTATGTACCCTATATCCTCAGCACTGATTGATCACAGACACCCAGCCGCTAACACCCAACCCCAGGGCCCCTCCATGGACCCTACCACCACCTTACAGAGCATGTAAAAAGTTCTAGGCTCTGGGGGATTGGAAATGGTGCAGAAGAAAGACTTGAAACATTAATAACAATAACAACAACAACAACAACAACTGGGGCTGGGGCTGGGGCGCAGTGGTAAAAGCATCTGGCTAGCATACATGTCGCCGTGACCTGGATCCCCAACACTGCAAAAACAAAAATTAGAATAAAGAAGATTTTCGTGTTAATGGCAAGTGCAAGGTCCTTCACTTGACGGCCTTTACCAGAGTGTAGTGGCTGTGAACCAGAAGGGGGATTGACGAGGGCCTGCGGCAGGCTGGCGGCGGGGCCCGACGTCAGAGAACCGACGCTAGCCAAAGCCCCGAGCGCGCAGCCCAACGCCCAGCTGCTTACCTCGCTCGCTCAGGATGCCGTCGATGCTGTGTTTGGCCTTCTTCTCACTTTCCTCTGCCTCCTTCCTCTCCAGGTCGGCCTCCTCCTCTTCGCCTTTCCCGAATTTACTCCTCAGGATGCGGCTGATGGAACTCACTGGGGGCAAGAGAAAGGAGGGAGCGCCCACGATTGAGGCCCGGGGCTGCTCAGGAAGGGGCCTCCAAAGCCCCAGCCGAGGCGTGGAACGACCTCCCTGCCCGGCTCGGCGCCTTCTCCTCCTGCATCTCGTCGGTGCATCCCCTCATCATCCTCTCAAAATCCCCATCCTCTTACAGGCCTCTAGGTCTGAGCCTGGGAAGCGCGCACGTCCAACTTACGGCCAAGAAATGCCATCTGCCCTTCTTTCCTGCAGGAGCGCATTCCGCGTCTTTCCTCCCTACCCCAGGTTCTAGGTCTCCAACCTAAGAGACGCTCCCGCCTCCCACTTGAACATATGGGGCCCCGTGATTCCACAGAGGACCCGTCCCCTGCAAATCAACTTTTTTGAGGCTATAAGTGGTTTAACTTTCAACTGCAGAATCTTTTCCTATTGTAAAAATCAAAAGAAAAGGCACTCTCCCCCATTTATTTTTTCCAGATTCCAGTTTGGTAAACAAATCCATGCTCTGAAATAGATCGTTCTCGAGGAGGGAAAAAGGGAGTTTCCTTTTAATTAAAAACAAACTCTCCGTGCGCTCTTGCGCTGGGCCGGTGCTCGCCCTTCTGCCTCCGCCTCCCCCCAGGCTGTCGGGGGCGCCGGATGGTCCCTGGGGACTCTCGGAATATCGGGGCAGTGGCCTAGGCCACCCCTCCTATGTAGCAGACGGCAAAGTCTCAAACTGGTGCGGGGGGGGGGGACCCCAGCTCCCTTCGGTGGGGGTTACCAAAACATTTGTTTCTCTTTAAAAGGGAACATCAATATTAATAAACCCTTGGCCTCCGCCTCGCGTTTCCTACCCTGCCTATTAGACAGAAATCCTCTTTGGGGAAGCCTCAGCGGCCGTCTCTCAACCCTCTACCCCTGGGACAAGCCTCGCAGCCCGCGCTCCATAAAACGCCAAGAATGCCTGGTTTGTCAATATTTCAGAGCCTTAGGAGAGGCTGCCTTCCAATAGCCAGGATCGATCATTGGTGCGTTTATGGCGCGGACGCCCCGCCCGCGTCACAGTGACAGTCCCTTCCCGCCTCGGGAGACGTGAAAGGGCCTGGTGTACCTGAGGGCACCGTGTTTCGATCACAGACCGCGTCCTTGAGTAATTTGTCTCGAATTTCCCAGCTGAACATGCCCGGGTTCTCTCTTTTGTACTCCTCAATTTTCTTTTCCACGTCAGGCGTTGTCACCTGCTTTAAAAGAACAGGCGGGCCCGCGTTGGTACCCCGTATTCCGGGCCAGACGCAGCGGCCCCACCGCCTCAGGGCCTATCCGGATGCTCGCTCCCTCCTGCAGCCTCTGAAACGGTCCCCCTTGTTAGCCAGCGACCCCACATCTCAGAGGCAGTTCGTTTTCCAAAGGCAGGCAGGAAGTCACCCCACTCGCGAACAGCCTGGGGACCCGCCACCTGCCCAAAGAAGCTCCAACAACGGGATTAAATTAAGAAGAACCACAACGGTTTGGGGGTTTAGGGGTTGTATTTTCTGATCCCTGGAAATACAGGCAACTCCTTACATGCAATCAACATGAAAATGAAACTAAAAGGGGAATGCTTGAAAGAGCGGCTGCAAAATCAAATCAGGTCAGCAGTTTGTGCCATTCTGAAAGGACGTAAGATTTTAGCTAAAATGAATGAGATGTAAAAAGTTAGCATCTAAGTTTTAACAAATCACAGTGGAAGACAAATCTAATTTCAGAGCCTGGCTCTTTCTTCCCATCCAAATAAAAAGCATTTCCAAAGATTTTTAGGCTGAGAAGGGGTTGGGGAAAGAGAAAGTCTGGGAGGATGTTTGGAAGTCTTCGGTTTTCCATAACTCTTGATTTTTGCCCCCTGACAACTACAAAATCATACTGGCCTTCCTCTACAACCAGAAGAAAAGGTAGACCCTGTGGGATACCCTTCTACTCAGCCCTAGCCAGTGTGATTCACTTTCTTTTACAGAGAACCAAAATAACTGGAGAATAGCACCAAACTGCTTTTTAAAAACCTAGTTCTCTGGCTCATTACAGAGAAAACTAATCGCCCTAGCGTTTGAGGCCATGAAAACAATTTGCACCGAGGAAGAATTGAAAGTGGGGAGAGGAATCATTAAAAAAAAAAGAAAAACTAAAACGGGCTCCTTGGCTTTGTTTTGGAAAAGGCAGGGCAATAGACAGGAGCTGGGAAGACACCGGGGAAGAAATCAGCAACAGGTGGGAACCCATAGCATGCATAATTAGGTGTTTATTAAAATAATGTGATGAGAATTCCAGAGTGCCTGGGCATCAAAAAAAAATCTTAATGTTATTTTTCTTTTGCATAAACCCTGGAGTTTTCTCAGAGCATTCATCAAGGAGTGTCAGGCTCTGGTAGCAAATGAATTCTCCACATGCCCTAAGCGTTCTCGAGCACCACACACACACACACACACACACACACACACACACACACACACTCCTTCAAGACTTCGAAATTTGAAAAATAGTTCCTCGGATAGCCCCAGCCGGCAGCCCTTGCTCCCTGCCCGCTCCTTCCCACCGACTGACCTCCGGCGGGTGAGTCTGCAGGGCCAGGCCTGCACGCTCACCTTGGGCTTGCTGCCGCCGATGGCACCCGGACGGATGGAACCTGTTTCCTGGTACCTGCACAGAATCTTAGAGACACAGCCGTGGGACACGCGCAGCTGGCGCGAGATGACGCAGGGCCGGATGCCGTGGTGGGCCATCTCCACGATCTTGTGGCGGATATGGTTGGGCAGCGGCCTGCCGTTGATAAACACTCCCCCGAGCTGGTTGACACGGCCCTGGCCGAGAGGGGTGGACACTGGGGGGAGGAACAGGGAAAAACAGAGGGAAAGGAAAAGTCACTTAGGGAGAATAGAAAGCAACCACAAAGATGAAGCCATTTAATTTTGCACTCTTGGGGCATTAGGCATGTGACAGTCCCAACACTGAAACTTCGCCACCTCCGACTCCCAGTCCCAGACACTGACCCTCTCTGAGACATTTCTTCAAATTATTAAGCAGCTCGAGAGCGTGTAATCTCGTATGCAGTGAGTAACTGGGACAAGATAATTCTCTTCAGGGAAACTGTCTTCCCTTGGGGCCCAGGAGGACTGGCAACTTGGAGACAGACCCCCGGAACTGCGCAAAGACTGTCTTGCCCTAAAAGTAGCTACCACTAAACCCTTCCCTCAGAGTCTTAGGCAAGCTAACAGCCCCTGGGGTTTCTGGCCTGGAGTGCAGCAGCCGATGGTCAGAGAGGGTGGGGAAGGAGGCACAGGTGGCAGCGTGTCACCTGTTACACCTTGGGATAGACACCCAACAGCGGGTGGCCTGCCTTTGGGCAACTTAGTCCCCAGTCCTGCTCTGGGTATGGCCTTCTACTCTGGAGGGAAGATGGGGAGGGGGGGAGTGCCAGAATCGCGGCTCCGGCGCCCCAACCTAACAAATTGTTGGGAAGGGCTGGGATGTGTAAAGCTTCCTACCTCCCTGCCAGGCCCAGAATCTTCAGGCGGACCAAAACACGTTCTCAAACACGTTACAGAAACGTTGAGACACTCCTTGAGTTGAACGAAACTTTAATTAACACTAAACATTTCCATCGCAGCGGCACGCGCCACGTTAGCCGCCACACCTTTGCACAGCAAAAAAGAAAAACGAAAAAGACAAAATCCTTCCTGAGCTAACAAGTTCTGCACATGTGGGAGACTCCGGGACAATTCTGAGACGACTTCAAGTCGACAGAATGCGGAAAAGTTGCTTCTGGTGTTCGGAAGCCTGTTTCTCCGCCATTCCTCACCGGAGCATCTCCAAAACAACAGGGCAGAGTGGACCCGGCCGGTGCAGGCCTGGCCGCCCAACTCCGCCAGGGCTTGCGGAGAGCCCTGCGCTCCGTTTGCAGACAGAAGATCTCGTGGGGCCTCGCCCCTGACTATTGCCTCTTGGGGTGAGAGACGCTGGGGGAACGGGGTCCCTGGACACCCGAAGGAGTCTGGGGAGACCCAGAATGGGGTGCAGCAGCCGATCTCAGGCCCGGGATCCCGGTGGCGCTGAGGCCCTTCCTTACCTTCCAGCGGGAAGCCGCTGCGTGGGTAGTTCTGCCCCGGGCCCGGCCGCATCATCCTGGGCACAGCGCCGGCCAGCGTGGTCATCGTGGGGGCGGCTGCTCTGGGAAATTATATCCAGGTGAAGGCGAGCCGGAAAAGCGAGCGCGGCGCGGCGGGTGACCCTCGGGAGCGCTCCAGAGCGTGAAGAACTCCTCCCCAAAAAGGCTGGAGAGAGAGGAGGGGACGCGGGGAGGGGGCGGCTAGCTCGGCGTCCGGAGGCTGGAGAGGGAACCCGGGAAGGGGGAGGGCGGGGAGTCCCCAGAGTCCAGGATCCCAAGCCCAGGGAGGAAAAGTTTGGTGCGAGTCTGGGCGACACGCCCCGCGGCTGGGGGCTCTGGAGAGTGGCTCAGGGCGCCAGGACGAGCGAGCGGGGACGGGGGCGAGGCGGGAGGGCGGCCTGAGTCTCCTCCCGTCGTGACACCGAGTGCACGGATCCCGGCTAGGGAGCATTTATTAGTTCTTTCACCCAAAGCTTGGTCAGGAGCCCTGAGCTGCGATTGGCCGACGAGGAGACCGTCCCGGGTGGCGGAGACACGCGCTGATTGGGCGACAGCCGCCACTTTCTCTTCCCATCCCTGACGGCGCCCGGGCCTCTGCCGACCCCGGGAGCGACCCGAGCTGCGGCCCTTCCTCGAGACAGAAGGGTGGACCCGGGGGAATAGGGAGAGACAGCCCGTGGGTGATGGGAGCCGCCGAGGGCGCAGAGAAGTCTGTCTGTCTGTCTGTCCCTCTTTATACATGTGTCTCGCGGGTCTCTTTCAGGGTCTGCCGGTGGGTGCCCTTCTCGGCCTCTGGCCCTTCCTGTCTGTCTGTCTTTACGACTCCGTTTCTCCACCTGTGGATCTGTCTCTGGGCTTACTGCCACGGGAGGGGGCGCGATTTCAATAAGGATTTAGGCGCCCCCCCCATATGTTTTGCTCTCCTTCCTCTGGTCTGTCACTGCCCTTGGCCAGGGCTTGTTATGGGATCCTCCCTGTGGAGCAGGTCGCAGGAAGAGTGCAGGATGTGCTGATAATGTTCTTTTGTCTTCTCAGTCTGGGGGTGAGGAATTGGTGGGGTGGCTGGAAGCTAGGCTGTTGTGGCCGGGGAGGCCCCAGGACTGTTAGCTGGAGACTGGGGGTGGGGTGTCGTCTCCTTTTCTCGATTTGAAAACTGTTCTGGGAAGCTGGAACTCTAAGTCTCCACTTGGAAATCTCCGATGCAGAGATGCATCTATATGTTAAAGTTTTGCCCGGCTGCAGCGTTTGTTCTCAGGAATTTATTATGGCATTCAGACTAAACTGCTGGAAAAATAAAAGGAGCGAAGTCTTGGCTAGGAGCTGAAGTGTCCCCAGCAGGATATGACGCCAGGAGTGTTGTAAAGACTGTCTGTCCTTAGAGAAGGTACCATTGTGCATAGCCTTTTATTTATAACTTGGTAAGTGCCAGCGAACTCGCCTCCTTTACACCCCCGAGTGCCAGCCCAGCGTTCTGCACTTTGCTTTATTCCCTCAAGTCTATTCAGGGACTGTCACTCCGGGGCCTCGAGGTATTCAGGGCCTTAATCAATCAAAAGGATGAGAATCAGGCAGGTTTTTCCCTTTGAAATAAAGGAAACAATGACTTCTGGGCTTCAAGTTCCCCCTTTGCCTTTTACAATTATTGAATTTTTCCTGCCTTGGAGTCCTCCACTCCTCTCTCTGTGTCCCCATTCCCCCACCATCTTTGACAGTTTTGACGTGAACTCGGGCCCCCAATCCTACTTGCCCACCCCCTCATTAAGGCAAAGTCGGTAGGCAAGATGGGGGGGCATCAACTGTAGCTACTGAACAGTCCACAGGTTGGCCCTTTAAGAATCCACTCCTCGTGGGGAAAGCAGACAAACTCTCAGCTCTGCCTGATGTCAAAAGGCTTAGCTTGACCCTGACAGCAGCCAAGACGGGCCTCTGGAGACTCCAGAAAATGTCTAGGCACCCCCAGCCACACACCCACCCTGGAGGAGGGGCATGTCCCTTCCTCGCACAAAGCAGAGAAGCCGCTCAGAGTAGAGGGCTGTTGAAGCTGGTTTTACAGAAAACGATACAATTTGTCCAGAGGAAAACGGTCCCATTTCCTTTGTGAGAACTGGGGGCCACCGCAGTCTGCGTCCTGATTTCCTCAGTAGTATTGGAGCGGCTAGGCTTTTTCCAAGGTTCTGCCTCGCAAAGGCTGAGCAAAGCCCACAGCGCTTTCTGTAGGGTCAGCGGAAATTGTTGGAGGAGGGAGGTAGCTAAAGTGTATTTCAAGAGGGCAAAGCAGGCTCAGCGCTAAGCTAAAAGGAACCCCCAATCTGAAATGGAGGGGGAAGAACACATTAGGGCCGAGCCTAATTTGTTTCCGAGAGGAGGCTCAGCCTCCAAGGCCTGACTACAGGCAGCCGGCACTCTCCTGCCGGGATCTCTCTGGAGGAGCGGAGGCCAGGCACTTTCTCGTGAAGGGTTGCACTTGCTGCAGACTTGTCCGGGCTTCCCAAACTCCCCGGGGACCCTTGGACCCATGTCGTGCCCATGGGTGCTGGTCTAGTAGCACATTCATAAACTAACCGCCACTTACTATCAAAATGTACGGTTGGAGACCATGAGGATGTGTGAGGGGACCCGGGTATGAAAATGACTTATGTTTTTCTCTTTCCCCACCTCCCCCTTGCCAAGCTCTCTTAGGATGGGAGTGGGTGGGTACCCTCAGGCTTCAGCTTTCTCAGAGTTCAAATTCCCAGTGACCTGAGTTCCATTAGAAGTCCTACCCAGGAAGGCCAGGGCAGCGATGTTGGCTGAGGCTTTCCTGCGGCTGGCCTCCTCCAGACCCAAGCTGGCCAGTGTGAAGGACTCAGCAAGAACCTTGCGCAACAGGTCTCCGGAGGGCCTGGCGATCCTTGGTTTCCCTAGGTTTCGAAGGACACACCCGGTTTCAATCCTCCAGCCCCTGTCCCCATCCCTGAGGCTTGGGCCTCCCCCTTATTTCTTTCTGATGTCTCTCCAGAAGCCGAAGCCACCCTGCCCCCAACTCCCTGCTGCTGGAAGGGAATCTAGACCCCGGCCAATTCCCCTGCTTGAAGCCAGTGAGCGGCAAAGTCCAGGTGCCGATTCTGGCAACAGTACAGGCGCTAATTGGCAAAGGAGTGACCCAGCAGTGGAGATTGGAAGGCAAGGGCCCTCGCCCTGCAGACCTGACCCCTGGTATGGGAAGCAGCATCGTTTCCCAAGGCTGAGAAATTACTCAGGAGTCCAGGGGAGTCTCTATGATAATTTTACAAACGACAGTGACATCAACCCACGCTATTTCCGCACTTGTAAAGTGAAACTGGAGTCTTGAGGACAATAGGACAATTTAATCCACACACCCCCTCCAAAAAAGGAAAAAACCCTGGCCATCTGCTCCTCTCTCCCCAGTTTCAGAGTCATTTCAGGTATAATAGACAGGGGACTGGCTCCTGGATGGAGCGTGGCTCCCCATTCCCCTTGAAGGTGCTTCCTCTTGGTAGGTTTAGATGCTAATCATGCTTTAGGTGGCTTCTGCCTCAGTGGCTCAGCACTTTTCTGTATGCAGTGTCCCAATTGGGACTCTGTGCACAAAGGTTTCAAGGCTTCTTGAGGCCTCTGAGGGTTGACCTCACTTCCAGAAGGACCTGGGTCTTAAAAAAAATTATAACCCATGCAAAATAATATCTTTGGCAGTTAGGGGCAGGGTAAAGTAGTGACACCTGCCACGCAGGTCTTCTCGCTGGGTCTGGAGTACCAAGCTCTGGAGCACTGGCCTGGTCTGCCAGGGAAGCTCCTGGCCACCTGCCTGGCCCCAGCCAGGACTCTCAGGATGCGGTCCCAGTTTAGGCAAATGTGAAAAACCCTCAGTCCTACAGAACGGCTGCCCCTAGCTCACCGGAAGGAAGTGGAAACTCCAGGTTCCCGATCCTGAGCTTCCTGTCCAGATGTGATGATACTGATCGGTGAAAGTGAAGGTTAAACCTGGGGCCCACTGCAGCCACTGCCGCAGCAACTGTCATTAGGCCCCCCACAGTTATTTGTCAAAAGCATTGTGGCTGCTATTCTCCTCCAGAAAATCAGCCAGGATGGACTCAGATGGAGGCCCGGAATGAGGATCTGGGTGCCGCATTGAAATGTGGTGTGGGCCAGTCCGTGGTGCGTTTGCCCCTGCAGTGGAGAGAGCCTCTGGCAACATGTGAGCCAGTTCTTAATAAAAAGCACATGATTTGTGGAAAGGAAGGAAGGAGGGAAGAGAGGAAGGAAGAAAGGAGGGAGGAAAAAGGAGGGAGAGGAGAAAAGAGATGTAAAAGAAAAAAATTGCAAGGCACTGAAAGGCATAAATCAGACCCCTACAGACATTCATTTGGGTCTGGAAATTTATTTTTATGCAGACAAGGAAGACGAGGTGCTGGAGCTGATTCTCCAAGGGAAAGAAGTCAATTGTAAAAAAAAAAAAAAAAAAAAAAGGAATTCGTCCTCTCTGCACTTGGTGAGAGTCTATCCTGGAAGAGGATTTAGAAGAGAAAGTCAGGTGATCGCTCTGGGGCCTGTGGTGGGGGGCCCGGAGTACTTGTGGTGCATGCATTCCGGGGGCGTGGTGAGGGCGAGGGCCTTTCCTTAGCCTGGGTACTGGTTGGAATTGGGGAGCAGCCCGGCTCTCTGGCGAGGGGGAAAGGCTGAAGTGGGCAGAGGCCCGCGGACGGTGTGAGGTGAGGGTCAGAGCAGAGCTAGGAGGATCGAGTAAGAGAAGCCGGAGTAAAAGAAGCCGGATGGGGTGCTGCGTTTGGGAGGGGGCAGGATGACGCCTGGATCTAAAAGGTAGGCGAATGACAGCTCCAGCAAGTGTTGCCAGGGCGCCTAGACAGAAAGCTGAAACTGGGTGTTCCACTCCAGAGGCTGGCGTGGTGGTGGGCTCTGAGAACCGGGTGTGGGAAGGAGAGGGCGGGTAACGGGCTTTTCCTTTGGATCAGTACAGCCATTCCAGTCTAGGAGGGGTCTGAGACAGGACCCTGAGCTGCTTCCTCTGCCGCGATCCCTTCGGCCCTCGCAGGAAATCTTTGTCCCAGACGATTTCAGGGGGAGGGATGAGCGTCCGCTGACTGCAAGAGGAGAGAAACGTGGAAGACAAAAGTTCAAACCCAAGCCTCCCCGCTGAGTCTGGTCCCGGGGGCCCGAGGTGGCAGGCCCTGAGTGAGCCCCGCTCGGTGGTCCTCCCTGGACTTTAAAGGCACGCCTGGAGCCAGAGACTACGCAGCCAACCGAGCGGAGGAAACGCAACAGGTGGAGGCGACAGGGTGTCCCGCGGCCAAGCCTGGCGCGATCTGGCCGGCGACCTGCGAGGGCGGGCCGGGAACTGCAGGGAGATATTAGGGACCGTGCTGTGTGCACCTGCCTTCCAGAGACCCCCGGCCCCCACCCCGCCCCAGCGGCCGTGGCGCGCACTGCGCACTGACGAGCGGAAGGGCCCGCCCAGCTTGGGACGCAGCCTCTCCGGATCCCATTACCCTTTCAAAGGCAGGAGAGAAGAGGAAAAAACAGAAGAGGGAGTGAAGGAGGGAGAAGGAAAAAAGGAGGAGGGAAGGAAGGAAGGAGAAAAGGCGAGCCTTTGGATCTCTAGACAAGACTTGCGCTAAATTCCTTCCTGCCCCTTAAACTTTTTCCCTCTCTCCCATCACGCAGGAAGACACCTATTTCTTCTTTTAAATAACGTTTATTTTTCTAAACCAAACTACTACAGTAGTAGTAGGGGAACATAATTTTGATTCAGAAGATTGGAAATGGGAGGGCCACGCGGGGAACTGTGAAAAGATAAAAGCTGGCCATCTTGGACAAGGAAACCGATCGATAGGAGACAGCAAGACTCGGCGATTTAGTCCCAGGAGGATCGAACCAGAAGTGCAGACCCGGGGCTAACTGACTGCCTGCCCAAAGCCGTCTTGCAGAAAGTTGTCCCGGGTCCCTTGGCGGCTGGCGCTCAGGTCATCATTGCGGTTTTATTCTGTGCTCGAACTCCGTGAGGATTACTCCAGTGCCCAGACCCCAACCCCCAGACCCCCGCCCAGGCCAAGAGTCAAGACAAGTAGCCCCAAGAGGAATGAGCTTCAGAGAGCTTTTCTTCTTTTCTTTTCCAAACGAAATCTAATACTATCTGGCTGGGAAAATATATATATCACCGCCCCAGAGTCTGAAAGATTAACATTTGGATATGTAAGAAACATAATCTGCATGGCTAATTGATTCTCAGCGTATCAGTTTAAAGGATAAAGATCGATATCTGCATGATGGATATTGTATTAATAGGGACATAAATAAAGGCCGAAGAGTCGTTACCAGAACCTTTGAAGCTGCTTCCTGGCTCTCCGGCCCTCCTCAGGCCGCTCAGTCACCCCTACCTCCCCAATCCCGATTCCTGCTGGGCTGGAAGCGCTTGCTTCCCCTAGTAGGGGTGGGAGTGGGAAGGGGAGCGTCTACAGTTGAAGCCAGAGTGTACTTTTATGCATCCACGCCCTAGGGAGCGACAGCACTTTTGCTTGTGAGTTGTTGCAGGTGGGCAGGAAGGCAGAAGACAGGGCCATGTTTTAGCGAAGCACACTCAGGCGTTCAGAAGCCCGGGCACGGTAACGCACGGGGGCTGGGTCCCAACCTTCCCTGGCGGCCCTCGGCCTTAGGCTCAGGGAACCAGCGCGTCTTTCCATCTCGCTGCCCGCTCCCAGATGGCATCGACGGAAGCCCCGTCAGGGCCAGGAGTGGGTGAACCGGGCTCCCGTAGGTGCCCTTTGGTGGACGAGTAACGGGGTGGGGGGCTGAGAGGCCTCAGTGCGAGCCGAGTGGGGCTGGGAAGTACCCGCAGGCCAGGCCCGCGTCAGTTGAAGACAAGCGCTGGCCAGTCTCAAGCAGAAGGGGACAGAAGGGAGGTGGGGATGAGCCCCAGGGAGCCGCAGGACGACGAGGTGAAGGAAACCCGGATGGGACCCACTTGATTTGATTCGAATAAGAACGCCTCAGCCCGGTGGTTGCTAATTAGTCTTGGATCCCTCCACCGCGCAGGCCGCGCAGCCTAGGGAGTTTTCCACATGCAAATAAATCACCCTCCCCCGCCTCTCTATTAATTAAGAAGGACATTTGGACAAAACGAGCGTAATCTTTATTAATTACGCAGCCCTCGGCGCACCGGTCGCATCCATCACGCCCAAAGCGAAAGTGCAGCGGGCGCCGGGCCCTTTCCCAGAGCGAGCCCAGATGCCAGCCTCCCCTCCATGACTTCCACCTCTGGGGCTCTGTAGTAGGGGCGGCCAGGGGAGACGCAACTAGCGCAACCGCACAGGGCGACCTTTCCCAAAAACTCGAGTCTGCGGCGCCGACCGGCTTCCGAACCCACCGGGAAAAGCCCCCCCCCCCCCCCCCAGCGAATGCCCCTCATTTGGGTTCGCCCTTGGAGACACGCGCCGAGAAGCGCACGCACGGACTCGTCAGGGGCGCGTCCCGCCGCCCAAGTCCCCCGCCCTTCTCAGCTCTGGGCGGCGCAGGCACGCACGCTTCTCTGCTGCCTGCTAACTTCAGATGCTCCGGAAACGAGCCTAACGAAAGTCGATCCTCCGAGGCCCAGATCCGCCGGACTGAGTAGTGATCCCGGGGAGACTGAGTTTATCTCCGGAGAGAGGAAACACGGAGTCAGAAAAGTTAGCCCAGCCCAGCCACCCTCCCCCTCCACACACACAAACACTCACCTAGGAAAACTGCCCTGGGGAGGTGGGAGGGGAAGATGTTAGAGCCGTTCAGTCCACCAGCCCCTCCTGATCACAGAGGGTGAGGCAGGACGATCACAGTGCGTAGGTGTGTGTGGGGGGGCATCTAGGATTGAAGGTTTGGGGGCTGAACTCATTCCTTGAGAGCAGCCCCGCCGCGCTTCGGAGGGAAGGGACCAGGTACTCGCGGGAGAACCCTCTGGTGGCGTGTCCCTTGCCGTCACCGCTCCTAACCTGGCAGTAGTTGGCCTCTTGGCCTGAGCTTACCTCCTACTCCCACCCCACCCCATACGTCCAACACAATCCTAGCATGGCCTGCCCCCCTCCTCCCTTGAGCCTGGACCGCTGCATCCGAGATTCCTCCACTCGAGCCCCTTAACAAGAGTCTATCAGATTTTTTTTAAAGTGTGGGGAGGCGGGGATTCAGGGCCCAGATCCACAGGGAAATGGTACCCGAAGCTGGAGTGGGTGAGGTGGGAGCTGCGCAAGCCGGTCATCCTGGCCATGGACTCTGAAAGTGAGGATAGAACCCCGCGGGGCGCGGAGTCAGCTCCTAGTTTACTGTCTTGGTTTTCCAACCCAATTATTAAGTCCAAATCAGACCTGGCTTCGAAAGCCTGGCCCTCAGCCTATCCAGCCCTACAGGACACACCGAAAGCCCCCGCACCATGCTGCGCTCTTGGCCCCAGGGCCTTCCCGTGCTTTTCCAGGGGAAGGAAAGTCTCGCCTCCCACTGGGGGTTGCCCAGCCCCGGAGCGTAGCCTTGAGGACCAGGTGTCCTGCGGAGAAACGCGCCCTGGTGCGCTGCTTTGGCGTTTCTCGGAGGTGTCTGGCGACTGCACCACCTTCCTGCCTTTGGCAGCCCCTGAGCCCCGCCCTCTTCTCACTCCCTTCCTTCCTGCTGAAGCTGGGGCGCTGGGCATTCTCCCACCGCCTGGCACTCATTCCTTTACCTGCTGCTGAAGTTCTCACTGGAAATGCTCATCTGCTCACATGCCACCTCCCCGACCTGGGGCTCTGGCAAGCCGTGGGCCTCTTCCTCTTGGCCTCCACTGGCTGAAAATGGCATTTGGATTTGGCAGAAAATGAAATTAAATTTAGTATTCAGCCCCCCCCCCCACTCTCCTGAACCGTCTCTTCTATTCAATAAACCAGAGGAAATCGCTCCAGGGCAGGTGTAGTGCTGGGCCAGTTAGAAGTGCCCTGCTCCACACCTTGGGGAAAGACCTTTTGGGTGTGCATCTTTTGGGGGATTTGGTGCAGCCTCCACCACCTGAATGGAGGACAAGGAAGACTCCTCCTCCTAGAGACTCCCCAAGAGAGGAAACCCTAAAGAACCGGTCCTCATTCCCTGTTGGTGATTTGTGAGGCAAACAGAAGAGAAATAAGTGGGGCCATCCACAAGGACTGTCTCCGCAGGTGGGGAAGGAAGGCTCCACAAGTCAGTAGCAGAAAGTCTGAAAACAGCTTTGGAAGTTTGGGACCAATGAACACAGCAGGGGGAGTGGAAGCAACAGCAGCTGGCCCTGCAGTGCTGGCTTGGACAGAGGCCACCAACTTTTCAAGGCAGGAATGCTGCTCAGCTAAAAGGGGTAGCTCCTCCCCATCCCAAAAATCATCAATAAAGCACAAGTACACATCTTGGAGGTGCTTGGCAGGAAAGTACAGCAGAAAACTGCAGCAGAGGCGAGGACATCTGTGTGGAAGCAGAGGAATCACCGTGACATCCCCAGACCGAAGTTTTGTGTCTCCAAGGAAGGCCAAGATGGTCTCAGAAGGATCAAGCAGCCCTGTCATAATAGAGGCGTGTGGGTCACCTGCGTAATAGAAGTGATCATCTCTAGTCCCTCTGGTCAAGGTTCCAGGGGTATCTGCTCCCCTTTGCAGTGTGGTTTCACTAGAGGAGGATGACTAAGGAGGAGGGGAGCCAGACTCTGAGGCTTTCCCTCCTTCACCCTAGGAGGGAGAAATCAGATCAGCTTTCAGAGCTCAGAACCAGAACAATGTCCTCACAATGGATGATTTTAGAGACAGAAAAAGAAAAGAAAATGAAAAGAAAGTTGGATGGAGAGATAGGATTACTTCTAACTGAAAAGGGGAAACAGAGGAAGAGAGAACACCATTGTAAGATATTTCTGATAAAATGAATTCTAATTGATGTCCCTCACAGAATCAAGATGTGTTCATGCTAAAAACACTCGAGTGACTGCTTCTGATGTAAGGGACACGGTGGCACTGGGAAAAATGGACATAAAAGAGATGATTGGGTGTGGGGGGCAGCAGGATTATGGGAACTAAAATGAGGAAAAAAAAAAAAGAAGAAGACCTTAGGAAGGAAAAATACAACAGTCACGATCCTACTATGTGTTTGACACTCTTCCTTAGTATTGACTTAAGAATAATTCGATTCATTTTGCTTTTAAGATACTGAAAAAATAAAGTGAAATAGAGGTTGGACTTTGCCAGCTCAAATAATACAGAAGCGTGGGGTCACGGGAGAAGGTGTGACTGTGGGTAACACGAACACTTGGAAGAATCTCCTTTAGAAGTTATGGAAGTTGGGGCTCAGGGTTGGGGCTCAGGAAGGGGATACAGTCATCTCCTTCCCAACTCCACGAACTGATAAACCAGATAAGCCATCTCATCTGTTCTCTCATCTGTCATCCTCCCCCATCTGTGTCTCGGGAATCAGATCTACGCTCCCTGAGCCTTCTCCAAGGACACGTCCGGTGTCCTGGGGTGGGCAGCAGGAGAGCTCAGAGAGCCTGGAGCTCCTTGGTCCAGCTGCGTGAGTGCCCTTCCCTAGTAAGTTGAGGAAGCTGTCTCAGAATGGGGGGGGAGTCCATCTGTGGTGACCACAGGATTTAACGATAATGGTGCATTGCAATCGTAATAATATATATTATGCCTGCAGACTTACCCCTGTCGCATCTGATCCTGTCAGATCTCGGAAGCTAAGCAGTGTTGGGCCTGGCTAGTACTTGGATGGGAGACCACCTGGGAACACCAGGTGCTGTAGGCTTGGGAGACCACCCGGCAACCCACTCCCGAAAATTGATCCTCCACTGAAAACCCTATGAACAGCAGAGAAGCACTGACAATAGTGTTTCCCCTGTTGTATGTAGGGTTGCTATGAGTCGGATAACGACTCGAGGGCACCTAACAACAACAACAACAACAATATATATTATGGAGTGGTTAGATTGTGCTGGCACTGTTCTCAGTATGTTACAAAATGTCACCTGCTGCTCAAAACAGTAATTAGCAATGAGGAAAACAGGGCACAGAGGGGTTAATTAATTTGCCCAAGGTTACAGCTCAGAAGCACCAGGGTAGGATTTAAACCCAGAACAATGTTATGTTGCTAGTCCTGTGCATCAGAAAGTCATAATTTTCCACCAATTTGATCAGGATCAGATGGGGTGAGATCTGAAAGCTACTGAAAAGTTTTGCCTTTCATTGTTTACTTTGTTCTATCTATAAATAAATTTAAATTTCTTCTTCTCCCACGCCCAGCCCACATTGGCCTCAAACTCTCAATCCTCTGGCCTCAGCCTGGGATTACAGGTGTGTGCCACCACATCTGGCCAAAAGTTACTTTAAAACCTCTAGAGGCACAGACTTCCTTTAACTCGATTGAGGAAAAAATTGGAAGTTCACTCCACCTTGATTGTCTTTTAAAACATATCCAGTGATATTCCACTTCAAACTTCCTGCTTATTTTAAACAACCTTTTTTTATTTCTCTCAAGGAGAATGTATTAGCCTACATTTCCACGCCCAGAAGAACCTGAGACAATTTGGCAGCACCCACTTCTAATTCGGGGCTGAAATTTAGCTCAGTCGGTAGAGCGCCGCTTTGCAGGCTCTGAGGTCCAGGGTTCGATTCCCAGCACCGCAAAAAAAATGGGAGAAGGACGTAGCGATCCACTCCCGAGGCAATCGCGAAACAATCAGCCATTGAAAAGCCTATGAGGGTCTCTATGAGTCGGACATGATGGACGGCACCTAACAAGGACAACTTCTACTTCGACCAGATACGCAGTAGGAAGATTGGATATTTACAGAAAGCATTTGCGTTTTCTGGTCTTCCTGACACAACCGGCTCAGTATTTGGAAGGCAGCGTCTTCGGAATTTCCTGTGGTCTCCTTCTCTCTCCACCGCCTGCCACCTCTGTCTGTAAGGTCTTCGGGAGGGGTGAGGGCTGTGTGTCTGCAGAGATCCGGAGGAACCAGTCTTGGCCCCTTCGGGGGAGAATCGTGAGGAATTTACGAACAGAAACCCACAGACTCGCCCAGGGCTTCTAGCCGCATCCGCTCCCTTCGATCCTGTGTCCCGCTGATCCGCCCTCCGACGGGTCACTTTGCATCAGGACACTTTGCACCTTTGGGTGTTTGGGGAAAACGCTGGGGTTGGGGGCGATTGGGAGGAAGTTTTTGGAAGCCGCTGGAGGCTGGGACTCGCTCATTCTCTCTGGGGGCAAAGTGCGGACCACGTGGAGGACTGAACGAAAGCAACGCCCATCCGTGCGCCCGCGGCCGCAGCCCAGCGCTCTGCCGCGCTTTTCTTCTGAAACTACAGTTTTGGGCATTGCTGCAATTTTTAATAGACGTGAGCGCCACGCTTTCGGGAGGGCGCTGGGAGGCGCCTGTGGAAATCCAGAGCTGTTAAATACACCATGTGGTCATAAATAACACGCCCTTTAAACTCTGAAGGCGAGCGAGGTTACCAAATCCGGAGAAGGAAGGTTGAAGACCAGACACCGTACCCAATCAAAACGATAGGGACCAAGCGGGGGTGCTGAGGGACTGGGCTGACAAGGTACTGAGACACCCGGTTCCCTCTACACACGACGACAGAGTTTCAGTCGGCGCCTTCCTACCTTTCGGTTCTGCCCAGGTCCTCACCTGCCTTTGGGGATCTCAGGCCCGAGGGTCAGTGGGCTGGGAATTGGGAGGAATGGCTGCGAAGGGGGAAATCTATGCAGAGCCGTGGCCCAGCAGAACTGGGCTCGTCGCCTGCCGTCCTAGCGGTCTCTGATTCTGTTCAGCCCAGAAGGCCCCTGGGAGGAAAAGGCACCCGTGTGGGGATGCGAGTTCCCACCCCGCTTCTTTGGCCTTCCATCGAGCGTCAGTGGCCGGCCCGGTAGAGTAGCCGGCACTGCCAACGTTGTCTCTCCCGCTCCTGCCGGTCCCCACTCGGTCCTTGGGCTCAGCTGGAAGCCATCGCGGGCTTTCGGGCCCAAATGCAGAGCAGTCGAGGTAATCCTCTGCTTCACACGGACCTAGGGCAACTCTGTGTCAGCGCCAGTCTATTTACGCCTGAATCCAAGGTGTATTAATGTGCCCGCTGAACCGCTGCTCGGAAGGATGTTCTAAAGGATCAGCTCTCCTAGTGAGCGAGGGGCTGGGATTTAGCTCAGTTGGTAGAGCGCCGCTCTGCCCTCTCCGAGGTCCCGGGTTCGATTCCCAGCACCGCAAAAAATGGGAGAAGGAGGTGGCAACCCACTCCCAAAGCATTCCCAAAACAATCTATGAAGGTCGCTATGAGTCGGACACGACTGGACGGCAGCTAACAACAACTGTGAGCGAGATTTGGTCACACACTCATTGGCACCTGTCTGCCACCAGCAGATGAGATGAGATGCCTCCCTTGGCTGTCACTAGCCATCACACCTCAGCGCTGTCACTGGTGACGTTTTAGGCTTTCCTGATTATTCGCGTAAGCTGCCCCCAAATCCTTACTTCGTTGCTCATATTTATTTATTTAGAGAAGGTTCGCATTAGGCAGCCCAGGCTGGTCTCCAACTCCTGGACTCAATGATGCTCCCACCTCAGCCTCCTGAGCACTGGGACTGCAGCATGTGACATCTGGCCACGCTTATCACTGAATTTTGGTGATTCACTGGACTTGGAAAGCGCTCCCCTATGTAGCAGGAGCTGGGGAAGTTCACAGAAAAGGCTTATAACGGGAAAGACACAAGACCGTGTCAGAAAAATCCCAGCGCAGCCAATAGGCATGCTACCATTTACCCAACCTGCCTGGGAAAACAAACGCAAGGCGAGAGCGGGGGGAGGGGAGCGGGAGGGAGAAGGGAGGGAGAAGAGAGGGAGAAGAGGAGAGGACCGGAAGAGAGAGAGGGAGAGAGAGGGAGGGAGTGAGAGTGAGAAAGGATTAAATAGCCGTCCTTTGATTATCGCAATTATGACCATTTCCAAAATCCAAGCAATGCTCCACATTCTCCCCAAATAATTTCTGAGGGAAAAACAACCTCTCAGTGTTTGATTCATTAAAGTGAGATTAGGGTGTTTCGGTAATAAATAAATAAATAAATAAACCAAAATAAATATAAATATATATATATATGTACACACATATATATGCACACACACACATATATATGTACATACATATATATATATGGCTCTCAAATCTAGCTGCTTAGAAGAATCACCTGGGGTGCCCTTTTAAAACACCGATGCACCTCTTTCTCCCCCACCCAGACCAATTAAATGTTGTCTCTGGGGGTGGGACCGTCCCTGAGCATATTTTTTACAGCCCTCCAGGTAACTCTAACCATCAACCTGGGTTGAGAACCTCCTCTAAGGCTCGCATCAGGAAATAAATTTGCCAAGTGTGAATTTAATAAGAAATGGGCCTCTGGGGGCAAATTATTTGCCTTCCAGAGCTTGACCCCCCCAATTTTCCCCAGGCAAAAAATGTCTAATTCGAATTGGGAGTTAATCTTTCCCTAAAGTTATAGGTCAACTTGATATCTACCCACCAATTTGGCTGCAAAATATTTTTCACTGTAAGCACAACACAAACATAAATGTATTATTTATACCTGATGGAGAATACTCAGTGTTTCTAAGAGAGGGCTGAGAAGACCATATATTCTATGGTTCCCAAAATTATAGCTGCTGAAGTAAAAGTGTTTTATTTTTTCAGTGATTAAATCCTTCCTCTTTTTTCTTGTAGTGATGTGTTTTGTAGTATTAGGAGCTAGGGAGATTTCTGTCGTCTTTCTTCTCACTTCAACACCCCCCACTAGACCCCATGGAGATGGGGCATTTCTAAACCAAGGATAATCCAATTTTACATGCAAAGATGACTGTTTTTTGTAAAGGAAGTGTGCACATTCTTCCTCAGCTCCTAGGAATATTCTTGGGGATTGGAGTTAAAACACTCATTTCCCTAATGTATTTTTTGACCAGGAATGATCGTGACTTTATCACAGAAACAAACTTGCTTTCTTCATTGTATTTTAGGTCTGTGTAAGAGAACAGAAGCCTAAGAATCAAAGTGAGCAGAAAGAAACAATGGTGGTGGTGTATGTTACAAAGCTCATCTTATACAATCAAAAGAACTCTGAGGATTGACAGATAAAATCTCTCTCAGACTTAATTTATCCACAGATCTAGCTGCAGTCATTTGTAACACTCATCTTAGAAATAATTAACACAGTAAATATTAACCATTCCTCCAACTCATACTCTAATATATACAATAAAAACACAATCTCAAAAGAAAAAATGCAAATGTATATATAGCAGGGAAGCAACTCATTGCCCATGACAGGACTTTAATCACCTTTGTGTAAGAGCAGAAATGTAAAATACAGACATTAGCTAATGGGAATTAAATGATTAGAGGGGCAACCAGTTGGATCACAGAGTAACTGAATGATTCATTTACTGAGATCAATAAAAGTGGTAAGTCTGTGAAGAATGCTTTATTTAGAATGACAAAGATTGAAGAGTTAATCAAACAGGGAGCAACAAGTAATGGGAAATTGCATAGAACTTATTCCCAGTGTTATGGGAATCCCACCACAATGTGTGCTTTTCCCAACTGTGCAGATGCTGCTCGCTTTGGAGAGGTCAGTATAATCATGCCCATAAACGTTCGCTAAATGGCACAATGCAAAAATGATCAGAAATAGAACCCAAGTGTCATTCAGTCTAAGTAGAGGTGTCACTGACTATAATGCAGTAAGAATTTCACTGTTGCCAGGCGTGGTGGCTCATGCCTGTAATCCCAGTGGCTCAGGAGGCAAAGGCAGGAGGATCACATGTTCGAGACCAGAGGCAGTCTGCATAATTTAGTGAGACCCTGTCTCAAAAAAGTAAAAAAAAAAAAAAAAAAAGGGGGGGGTGCTGGGGTCCAGCTCAGTGGTCCAGCACTTGCAAAGCATGTAAGCGCGAGGTCCGGGGTTCAACCCCCAGTACTGCAAATAATAATAATAATAATAATAATAATAATAATAATAATTATTATTATTATTATTATTATTATTATTATTACACTGTTACAGTGCTGATTTTTCTCAAAACTCAAAGTGATTTTCATATTTTTTCATTCCTCAAAAATCTTTATGAAGTGAACAAAGCAAATGGTCTACCTAGGACCACAGTGTCTCAGGAGTTAACGAGTGCCCACTGTAAATCTGGGAAGCCAAGTTGTCCAAAATTCCTTCCAGAGCTTTCCTTCAGCCAGCTCAACACAGTATTTACCAGGCAAAGTGTGTGCTGAGAACTCATTAAGGCTTTATGGATGGAGCAGAAGACCAGACAAAGTTCCTGGAGCTGTCTTTACATTCTGGTTGCAATAAATTGGGGGGGGGGGAAATGCAGCAAATAAATAAGACCACTGTAGACAGTTACAAATGTTAGGAAGGAAGCAAAACTGGGATCCGGACCCCTGGGGTCACCATGGTCAAGACCCAGCTCTCTGGGGAGGTGATATTAAATCCTTGGAGACCCAAATGAAAGAGGGAGCGTGGGTGCACACAGGGCTTTAGTTTCCAAAGCATCTTAGCCATATACCCTCTTATGTGTACAAATCCTCACACCAACTCCTTCAGGTAGAGGAGGCTGATACTCCCCCAACCCATTTATAGATGATGACCCTGAGATTCAGATGTTAAATGACTTCCTAAGGTCTTCCCAAGTAAGGGGATGGCTAATATTCAGTCTTATATCTGGCTTCAGATACTGATTTTTTTACCCAAACCCAATGTGCTTACCCGAGATGGATACCGTTCAAATTTTCTTGCATTCAGAGGCCAAGTGCTTAATCCATTGCTTGCATGATGAGTTTCTTTCCACTGAAATTTAGACTCTATGGAGGCACGATGAAAACTTTAATATGAAACCCAAGGATGGAGGCAGACCCAGAGCCTTAAGGAGCCCCACTTTCTGAGCAGATGTGTGGCCAGACCAGGTCTGGCTTTTTGAAGAGACTTCATTGGCGGTTCTCCCTCATAAACTGGAGATGTATCCAGGATTGAATCAAACTCTCCTAAGAAGATGAGAATTACAAGGATGGGGAGCTTTGCCCTCCATTATCACTAGGAGCCCCCTAGACAACTCAGTCCTTATTTCAATAATTACTTTCCAAACACCTGCTTTGTCTAAGGTACTGTTATACCAGGCCTTTCCACAGGAAGTCAGAATGATTCAATCAAATCTGCAAAACTGGTGGGTTGGGGCGGAACACCCCTCTGAATGCCAGAGAACAACTAGAAACAAGACAAATGTTTTCATCACCCCCTCTTGCCACTCAATTTTTGGTAGCAAAGTCAGAAATCAGCAAGAAAGCAGGGTCAGTCAAGAAAGATACTGTCATGTTTAAGTACTGAGCTACTATTTGATCTTAAAGTATCGTAGCTCAAATTTCTCATTACAAGGAATTCACATGTGCAATTCATGAAAGAAGCAAAATGTGGCTTTCATTGTGACTGAGGTGATTCAAAGACGTATTTCTCATTTATGAGGAGTAATTTAGGTTACACCATTGGTGTACTCCTGTAGAGCATAAATAAATGCTATAAGAAGCAAGCTGCTTCCCAACTAACTTTAGACAGATTTCTAGGTTGCCAGTTTAAGGGAGTGAAATAACAAACACATGTTGGTGTATGCATGTGTACATCCACAAAGCCAGGCTCTGTTACTAATACACGTTTACATAACATATATAATATATACCTCTATATATACAACTGGGCTGGGATTAGCTCAGTGGGTAGAGTGCTGCGCTGCAGTCTTTGAGGACCCGAGTTCAATTCCCAGCACCGAAAAGACGGGAGAAGGACCTGGCAATCCACTCCCAAGGCAATCCCGAAACAGCCATTGAAAACCCTATGAGGGTCGCTATGAGTCGGATACCAACTCGACAGCACCTAACAACAACAACAACAACAACATCATATACACAACTGGCCTGCAGCCTTAGCCCTGTGGCATCTAATCCTGTCAGATCTCAAAGCTAAGTAGGGTTGAGTCTGGTTAGTACTTGGATGGGAGACCACCTGGGAACACCAGGTGTTGTAGGCTTGGGAGAAGTACCTGGCGACCCACTCCCAAAAATCAATCCTCCATTGAAAACTATGAACAGCAGAGAAGCACTGACAATAGTGTTTTGCCTGCTATATGTAGGGTCGCTATGAGTTGGCACCTAACAACAACAACAATATATACAATACATACACATGTATACATTCATACATGTGTTTGCGCAACTAAAGTGATGGCAAACAGAATTTGCACTGGAGATAAACAAGGGGTGAATAAGGCTGGGCACATTGGTGCACACCTATAATCCCAGCAACTCCAGAGGCCGAGGTACAATGATAGTGAGTTCAAAGCCAGAGGTAGCCTGCATGACTTAGCAAGACCCTGACTCAAAATTTTAAAAATAAAAAATGGGCTAGAGGTGCAGCCCAGTGGTAGAGCACTTGCAAAATATGTATGAAACCCTGGGTTCAACCCCCAACTGGTGAAAAAAATGTACAACAAACAGAAGATGTTGGAGGTAATAAATAAATTAAAACTAATCTCTGTAATGTGATTCTTAGTATTAGGCACCTGAAGAGATTTCACAGAAACTAAGAACAAAGTATGAGAACAGAACATCATTTTAGTGGATGTTATAGTCCTAGAAGGATGAACTGCTTCTCTTTCTAGAACACTATGGCACACTTCATTGGGCCTTCAGGGACTATTTAACCCTAGAGATAATTGCACAAAATGCCCATGTTAGGAATGTACATTCCCACATGTGAGTGACTTCTTTCTCAGCCCTATTTAAAATGTAAAATTGGGATTTGCACTTGAGGAAGAGAAAGGCCATGCAAATAACTTGGAGCAATTTCACCACAAAATAAATGTCATGAAAATAGGATTTTTTTTTGTATAAATACTTCTTGTTTTTATTAAGACAATGTAGACATGTAACACACCATATTGTAGTTCTTAAATTGCAACCTCACCACTTATCAATGGCCAATAAATTACTTCACTCATATGATAGATACAAATACTCCATTCAAGTTCAGTTAATAGAATAGTGTCAAGATATCATGCAGACGGCTTGCATAAATACGAGGAATAATGGTCTACTCTCATTCTCTTCTGTGACTTTTTTAAGCACGAAAACTTTGTCTTTTTCCACATTCCAAAAGCTGGAATAAGGAATGTTTTTATATAAAATACATTTGGAATCTTTTTTTCTCCTTAAAAAAGGCATCTAACCCACCTGCAAAATATACTCATAATTCATCTCCTTATTTAAAAAATCAGATAGATACCTATTCTTTTTCATCTCATGTGAACTGATGTGAACATTTCAGTGACTCCAATGATAGCAAACAGCTACATTCAAAATAATATTTTATGATAAATGTACACTATATATGTATCTTTGTAGTCAAAGGCAGAAAGACTTCAGTTAATTTCATCTTTGGGAGCTATTATATATTTTTCAGATAATTGAAAATCATTAATTGTTTCACAGTATAAAATCTTGACTCAATTACCAACATACCTCTATTTTCTGTTCCTAATTTTGAAATGCATTTGGATTGGAGGTATTCGAGAAATGTCACCTCTTTAAAACAATTTCTCTGGAAATATTAATGTGCAAAATTTCCAGATTTGTATATCCAAAAATAAATTATTTTTGAAATGAAATTAAGAAAAAGAGTCAGGGAAAGGGGAAAGCCTACAGTAATTCTATTCTGCGTGAATAGCTTTCAGTATCTTCCAGGTGGGGGCAACAGTAAGTCAGTTTTGAGAGAAGGGAGAGCAGGCTCTTTATGCTCCCTGAGTCCAGTTCTAGAAGATGAAACGACTTCCTGGCAGTAACACCGTGAATAAAACAACCGCAAGCTCCAGGAGATGCGATTTCTGGGCTCAGCTCCAGCCACAAGGCGATGGGCAGCATATCGCTGCCACGTGCACGCGACCGCCTCCTGGGGAGTCTGCAGGCAGCCCTGAACGCGCACGCGCGCTGCGCACCTGTCAAACAGCTTACAGAGTCCCGCCGTGACAGCCAGGAGAGTTCGCAGAATCTCACCTTTCCCGGGATCACTAGGATGCAGGAAAACCCTTCTCTCACGTTTACAACTCATTCATCCTCCCTAAGGCAGTTCAAGTCCATTCACAACCTCTGCGGACTTGTAGGAGCGCGCGCCGACATCCTCAAAGAAACTCTCAAGACCCAGCCACCGGAGAGCCAGCTTTGGGGAGGGTTGGCCAGGGTCCCACTCTTCTTTCCACCTCCGCGATTCTCAGACTTTAGGAAGGGACGGCCACGCACTCTGGTGAGGGTGGGGATGGTACCTGAAGCGGAGGTCGATCTTGCACAGCCCAGGCAAAAGGGACATCGCCAGCATCCCTCCTCCTGTTTCCCTCTGGCCCAGCGCGACGGAGGTAGAGGCGTGGAAGGCCCGAGGGTCTCGAAACCGAGGCTTTGCAGTGGCCAGGGGACAAGAGGGGCGTGCGTCCCAGGGTAGCAGGGAAAGGAAGGAGAAGCTCGAGGGCACCGAGCCAGAGGCCTGGTCTTCTGGGGCCGCGCAGGGCAGGTGGTGCAGGCGGAGCGCCCCGCACACTGCCCCGCTACGTGTCGCTCCTCCGCGCGCCGCCTGGTGCCGCCTCCGCCCGCGCCCTAGTGCCACCCCCGCCGCTTCCCGCCGATCCCGTGGCTGCCCCCTCGGGCCGATACTTGAGCCAGCAGATGACCCAGGTGACCACGACTGAGAAGAGCGCCAGGATGCTGGCCACGGACAGGCAGATGGGCCCCACGGGCGAGGGCGACCCTGTCGCGGGGGTAGCGCCAGGGGGCGCGCCGCCTCCGGGGGAGCCCCCGCTGCCGTAATGGTTGACGAAGATGAGGCCGGTGAAGAGCAGCACCACCATGGAGAGGAAGGAGAAGACCACGCACACGCACCCCGCGGTGAGCGCGGCGCGTTTGCAGTTCTGGCAGCTCTCATAGGCGCCCGGGGCGCGCAGGCCTGGGCGCGCGCGAGCCCCGGGGGCCGCGTCCTCGGCTGGCGGCGGCGGCGGCGGCGGGGCCGGGGCGGGCTGCGGAGCCGCTCCGGGCACGGCGCGGCGCCCGGGCAGCGGCGGAAGGCGGTCCTGGGGCAGCGGGTCGTGAGCGGCGCGCACGGCCAGCGGGAAGGCCTCGGCGAGCTTGGTGTTGTTGGGCAGGCCGTGCACGCGGCTCTCGGGCAGCGGCGTGCGGTGGCGGCACACGGGGCACGCGATGGCGCCGGGCGGACCGTGCCAGGGCGGCGGGCGCGGCGCGTGCTCGGGCGCTGGGCTGGCGGCGGAGGCGGCGGCGCGGAGCTGCAGCTGGCTCAGGCACTCCTGGCAGAAGGTGTGCAGGCACGCCAGTAGCTTGGGGGCGCGCCGGTCCGCGTCGAAGTAGTTGTAGCAGATTTTGCACTCGTAGTCTTCGAGCGGAGGGAGGCCGGGGACCGGCGCCGCTGCGTCCCGGGCGCCCGAGCCCCCGCCGTCCTGGGCTCCTGCCCGGCTCCCGGGGCTGCTGCTAGGGCTCTGTTCGCTGCCGCCGCTGTCGTTCGCCGGCGCTGCCATGGCATGATCCGCCCCTCATCGGGGGCGAGGTGAGGCGCCTTCCTCCCCCGGCGTCGCCGCCTGGGCTGCGGGCGGGGAGGAGTCGCTCCTGCCTCCCCCTTCTGGCTGCTGTCGCCTGGCTGGGGAGGCACCACTGGCTGGGCCGGGCGGGGGCGCAGCGGCAGCCGCCTCACCCTCCAGGCCACCTCACCCCACCCTACCCCACCCCAGCCCTGGGCGCAGGCTCCTTGGTCCCTCCCCGTCTCCAGGAGTCTCTCGGCCGCCCCCCTTGGGCCCCCTCAAGGCAGCTCTACGCGAGGCTTTGAAGATCGCTTTTTTTGTGTTGTTAGACTTGGAATTGAGAGTTGAGGGCGGATGGGAGGCGGTGCATGAACGCACTTGGGGGAGCAGCTTGTGAAAGCTGTTGCATTTCGCCTGTGCAACCCTCCCCTGCCCCTACCCCCCAACCCCCGGGGGGTATGGGAAACTAGGACCTGCTTTTTCCTTTTCCCTCTTCCTGAACACTCTCCTACCCCACCCTTCTTTTTTTTTTTTTTTTTTTTTTTTTTTTCTTTTCCCGTTTTCCTCCCCTGTCTGGGCCTGGGTCCCTGGGGAAACCTCTCCCCCCCTACCAGCAAGCGCTCACCGGTGATGTAATGCGGGACCCGTGCAGGGAGGGGACGCGGCGGCCTCAGCAGCCAGGCAGCTGTGGTTCCTCCCTTTGGTGAAAATCCTGATCTCATTTCTCCGTCCAAGGGCGAAAGCCAATAATCACCAAGCCATTTACGCTTTGCGCTTTCATTAGCAGAGCCCTGCGGCGGGCTTCTCAGGGTGCAGCGGAGGAGCTATGGCGTTTTCCCTTTACCGTCTGGAGGGACTTTGGGAGCTGAACAGTACCTTTTCTTTCCCCTCTGAAATATTGCTTCCTGAGATGTAAGGAGGCACGGAAACTCAGACACAGAGGAGGGCCTTGCTGTTTTCCTGGCACCGACCACAGCAGATCGAGCTATTTCTAGTGCCCAGGCTTTCACAGAGGCAGAGGAAAGGTGGCAAACAAGTTCACGGTCTTCCAAAAGTCCAGCCTGAACATAGCTGCTGACATCACTCCCTTCCTTCCTTCACTTGCCCACTTCAACTTCACCCTACCAGTGTGGAGAGCCAAAAGCCCTACGAGCAGATCTTGACTTATTTTTTTATTTTATTTTATTTTATTTTTATTTTTTGTGGTCCTGGGGGTTGAACCCGGGACCTCACGCTTGAATGCTCTGCAAGTGCTGGACCACTGAGCTGCACCCTCAGCCCCCTTTTTTTTTTTTTTTTCCGCTCTTTTGAGACAGGGTCTCGCTAAATTATGCAGACTACCTCTGGTCTCCAACTTGTGATCCTCCTGCCTCCACCTCCCCAGCCACTGGGATTACAGGTGTGTGCCCCCACAGGCGGCTAGATCTTGACTTATTTAAGCCAATAGAAACCCAAGTGAGCAAGTTAGCAAGAAGTAGGACTTCTTTAACCCTTTGACTACCATAGGGACACATGTCAAAAAGTGAGTGTGTATTAATTTCACAGAAAACAAGGTGGTGGGAAAAAGTATTTTACAAATTCTTATTATGCATTCCAGTTCTTTTGCTAATCATGTTTTCCTGTTTTGTTCATTGCAATGAAGAGTTTCTGGAAATAAAATACCTCATATCATATATTTTCCCTGCAGCAGTACCATTGTGGTGTCCAATCCCGACAGATCTCGGAAGCTAAGAAAGGTCAGGCCTGATTAGTACTTGGATGGGAGACCACCTGGGAACACCAAGTGCTACAGACGTGGGAGAAGGACCTGGCAACCCACTCCAAAAAACAATCAGCCATTGAGAGCCCTATGAATAGCAGAGAAGCACTGACAATAGTATTTCACTATTAGTGTATATATAGTGTATCTATACACTATATAGTGTATATAGGGTCACTATGAGTCAGACACTGACTCGATGGCACCTACCAACGACCAACATCATATTTTAGTTTGAAATTTTTAGTCAATTAAAGAGCACTGGGTAGGACACAGGAATAGTGGGTTTGGGGACCATCCTAGAGGTGATGTTCAGATGTGCCTAACCAGAAAGTCTATTCCTCTGTCTCTCCAGGCAGATCTTCACCCTGTGAAGAGGGAAATAGTTACCCATGCAATGAGGAAGGTGAAGGCGATGGCTGTGTAAGATGCTGAATTCCCAAGAGATGGGAATGTGCCCATTTTCTAACCAGATTCTCTGCAGAAGGCAGCAAAATGTCCCAGGGAATATTTGTGGAAAGGATGGATGGAGGGGAACCAGACTAAAGGAAAAGAGCAGAACGAAGCTAGTAAACGACCAATGTACAGACAAGAGGTAGAGAGGTGGAGTCATAAGTAACTATTAAATATCTTGGATGTTTGAAAATGTGTTTATTTTTCACTCTGTGTGAATAGCAAACATGATAACATGATTCAAGTTTAAGGGACATTAGGGTGAGGCTTGTTAAAAACCACTGACTTCCCATTTCTCTATTTCAAATTTTATAATTGTGCTTTGCATTAATGCTCTTCATTTTGTTTAAATATTTTGTTTTGTGCTGGGGCCTGTGATGAGAGAGGGCAAGTTGGTTCGACATCAGAAGGCCCTCCTCTGACCTTTGCAGTGACACAAAGCTTCTGCTCCTCCTCTCTCTCCTTTAGGTGTGTGATTGGACAGAGCCTGGGAATGTGTGTTTTACACACAGTTCTAAACTGAGTTCTGCTGTAAACTTTGATTAGCTCTGTACTGACAAGTGACATAATGCTACTATAGGAAAAGTATAAAAGAGAGCATCGCAGGGGGAAAGAGAGAGAAGCAGGAGGACTAGGGTGGAACTGTGTTCTTCTTCCCACCCACCCAGTTTCTAGCACGTGTGCAACCTCCAGGCCAAAGGTGACCAAAAGCTGACTTACCAAGCGTTCTGAAGGCCTGTATGTTTGGACATAGCATACATCTGGGCAAAACATTTCAGCTTCTGTCATTTCACCCTATTATACATTCTTACCATACATAAGGGCTGGGATTTAGCTCAGTTGGTAGAGCGCTACGCTGCAGTCTCTGAGGTCGCAAGTTCAATTCCCAGCACTACAAAAATGGGAGAAGGACCTGGCAATCCACTCCCAAGGCAATCCCAAAACGGTCAGCCATTGAAAACTCTATGAGGGTCACTATGAGTGGGACACTGACTCGACGGCACTTAACAACAACAAACCATACATAAGGGTTTCTTGCCCTCAGCACTATTGATATCTTAAGCTCGAGATTAGATAGATAGATAGATAGATAGATAGATAGATAGATAGATAGACAGACAGACAGATAGATGATAGTTGCTGTTGTTAGGTACTGTCCAGTTGGTGTGTGACTCATAGCAACAGGCGAAACAGTCTTGTTAGTGCTTCTCTGCTATTCATAGGGTTTTCAATGGCTGATCGTTTTTTTAGGAGAGGGCTTCCAGGTCCTTCTACCAAGTCTACAGCACTTGGTGTTCCCAGGCTGGCTCCCACCCAAGTACTAACCAGGCCCAACCTTGCTTAGCTTCTGATATCTAATGAGAATGGATATCAGAGTGGTATGGCTGCAGATATATATATATATACACACACACATATATATTTTATATACACATATATTATATATACATATATATGTATATACATATATATGTGTACATATACATATGTATATATGTATATATATGTGTATACATATACATACATATATATGTATATATACATATATATACACATACATATATACATATGTATATGTACACACATATATATATGTATATACATATATATACCTATATATATATATATATACAGTGGATGCTGCTCTGTGCATAGTCAATGTTTAGCAGCATCCCTGGCCTCTACCCACCTGATGTCAGTAGCAGTGCTCCCCAATTGTGACCATAAACATGTCCCCTGGGGACAAAATCATCCTTGGTTGAGCACCATGGGACTTACACCAAAATCACAGATTTGGTTAAAATGAAACCAGAACCAGACATATCTTCCCTCTCCTATCTAGTGCAAATAAGCAGCATTCCCATAGTAATTATTTTGTAGTGACAGGAATTTCTTCTATAACTCATACTAGCTTAGGTCCCACTGCCCCATCAACAGCACCTAACAACGTCAACAAACACTACCCTTGAAAGGGCCAAGTATGATTTTTGTCAATAATACATTCTTTTGATTGGGTCATAAACAGTTGGCGGAGTTGGTTAACAATGCTAGAATTTACTCTCTGTATTTAGATTGTTTTTAGGGGCACCTAGCATCTCCAATTATTTTATATCCTGGGGGCCATTCTCTCATTTTTAGGACTCATAAAAGTGTCGTGTGGGGGCTTCCATGAGTGCAATGAGGTGTCATAACATTTCTGAATAGTGTTCATTTGTGTAACACAGGCCACAGGCTTCTGTCCTAATGAACCTAATGAACTGTGAGGCCGGTACTGACCATGTCACCTGCAGAAGTAAGTACTGATGCTTGGTCATGCATGTGGGAATTAGGTTTCCCTGGGGAGAAAGATGTGTTGCAATGGATCTTAAGTCAGAAGGAGAAAACTCAGTATTCATGTCAGTATTTAAATTGGCTTTGCAGGAACCTGCCTATGCCTTGAACATATTAGATACTATTGTTTGCTGAATTGTTTAATTTTTGAAGACATAAGTAATTGGCAGACAATTGGGCAATCTCTTGTCTACATTCACTCCGCTGACCATCTGAATAATGTTTTAGTTTTAGGAGCTGCTCACAAAGGATTTACCAGGGAGCAAGCATTCACATACCATGGGTGTTGACAATCCTGAATCCAGATCCCATGTCTGCTCTTTACCCTTTGTGTAATATTAGATGTGGTGCTTAGCTTCTCTGTGCCTCAGATTCCCAAACTGTAAAATGAAGAGAAGAGTAATTATTGCATAAGTCTATTGTAAGGGTGGAATATATTGTTCCTAACACACACCGAATAGTCTCCAGCCCCTCTTAACACTCATTATTGTTTATGCCAGGGGTTCCTGATCTCAGGAATCCTCACAAATGCTCTGTGAGAGAGGCCCAGAGGGGTCATGTAACCAGCCCACTGCGGAGCACCAATAGTAACAGAGAGGTTCTCACCCAATTCTTCTGTTGTTTCAAAGTTAGACATACAGGTAGCATCTCAATCAGAAAAGCCAAGCCTGGTCTATGAATTTAATCATGCATCATGGATCTGCCAGTTATAATAAATAAAGCCCTCCATAAAGCATCAGGACAAAGTGAAATCTCATCGGTAATATTGGAGAGAGAGATGTATAGGCAGAGAATGCCATTCAGAAGCAAGTATTAAATCACTTAGCCCAACGGTTGATGTTTTAAAATAGAAACTGGGTCGATTCAATTCAGCATTTATTGAGGTCCTGTTTCAGAAGACATTGGTGCTAGTGAGGACACCTGCCTCCAGGAACCAAGAATTTAGTAGAGAAGCTATGAGGAGACCAAGGAGACAAGAGGGCTAACTGGGCTGTGATATCCTGGAGGAGATGCTGGAACAGAAAAGGGCATTAGAGACCAACTAGGGGAATCTAGATAGAGCATAGATTTTAGTGAATAACAATATTATTAGTTATGATAAATGGAGCACATTCATGTGAATAACGGAGGAAACTGGGTGTGTTGTATTTGAGAACACTGGGAATCTTTGCAAGTTCCCTGTAAATCTAAAACTATTCTAAAATAAACAGTTTAATTTTTCACTGTATTTGTATAAATTGATGGAGTTGTGTTAGTCAGTCTTGCATTACTGTAACAAAATACCTGAGACAATCAACTTATAAAAACGAAAATTTTATTTAGGCTCACAGTTTCGGAGGTTTCAGTCCATGGTCGGTTGGTCCAGTTGCTTTTGGGCCATTTTGGGCAGAACATCATGGCTAACTGTTCACTTCATGGCAACCAGGAAGCAAAAAAGAGGAAGAGGAGTGACCAGAGTCCCAATATTCACCTTCAAGGACTTCTCCCGCCATCTGACTTCCTTCTTCTAGGCCCCACCTCCTAGAGGTTCCACAACCTCCTAATAGCACCACAGGCTCAAGCCTTTAAAAGGACAAGGACCATGGCTAGCGCTGATGGCTCGCGCCTGTAATCCCAGCTCCTCAGGAAGCAGAAGCAGGAAGACTGCAAGTTCAGAGGCAGCCTATGTAACTTAGGGAGACCCTGTCTCAACGTAAAGAAAGTAAAAATGGGCTAGGGGTGCAGCTCAGTGGTAGAGCACAGGCAAAGCATATGTGAGACCCTAGGTTCAACCCCCAGTACCACAAACACACAAAAAAATGGGCCTTTGGTGGACACCAATTTAAACCACAGTTGAAGTACAATGTGATATTTTGAAAAAAAGTTGTTTTAGAAATGTGGATGACTTATGGGGATTTCTAACCAAAAAGCCATTAAAATTCTTTAAGATTTTTAGATTAATGCGTAGCTGTTCAATTGTATTTGTATCATTTCAAGTAAAACCTATTAAGCAGATTTGGAAAATCTTCCAAGGGAACATTTTATTTAGTATTTATTGCATTAGAGTATCATACTATTTATTGTTGTAGTTGTTAGGTGTCGTCCAGTCGGGTCATACTTATAGCAACCCTATGTACAACAGAACCAAAACTCCCAGACACTGTGCAATGCCCAGCACTATTGTCAGTGCTTCTCTGCTATTGATAGGGTTTTTCATGGCTGATTGTTTTGGGAGTGGGCTGTTGGGTCCTTCTCCAAGCCTATAGCACCCGGTATCTCCAGGCAATCTCCCAGCCAAGCACTAACCAGGCCTGGCCCTGCTTAGCTTCCAAGATCTGATGAGAGCAGACACTAGGATGGTAAAGCTGTGGGCACTATTTATTATAATATGGAAGTAAGAGTAACTTTAAAAAATGTGTAGAATGCAGTACTCTTAACAATAGCAAGTATATGGAATCAACCAAGATGCCCATCAACAGAAGAATGGATAAAAATCAATTATGGTACATATATACAATGGAATACTATTCAGCAATAATAAAAAGAAATAACATCATTTGTATCTTAAGCGAATGAACACAAGCTCAAAAAAAGAAATACCACATGTTCTCACTCATATGTGGGAGCTGAATCTTACTTAAAGGAAGAAAAAATCCTATACATAAGTTGATATATAATAATGCACAATTAAACAACAAAAAAGGGATAATATAAAGAGTAGACCAGAGAGAGAGAACTAGCAATGGAAAGTGAAGATTGCAGAAGGTGGGATAGGGGGGAGAATCAATGTGGAGGCATAAAGGGGGAGAGGATAATCTCAGTTTAAACAATGCAACTTCATGAGTACATGGGAAAATAGGGGAGCATAACCTAAATATGCATTTGAGTTTTACTACACATTAGTCAAAGTTTCCATAAACCTTGTAAGTTGATAAAAGTGTAACAAAAAGTGATGTAATAGTTACATAATGGAAAAAGCCATTGCTGTACTACTCTATACCCCACCAATATTTGCCAATAAAGGGAGAAAAAAAAGTTAAACTTAACCATGCTGTTGTTCTTAGGTACCATCAAGTCGTTTCTGACTCATTACGACCCTCATAGGGTTTTTAATGGCTGATTGTTTCAGGATTGACGGGGGAGTGAATTACCACATCCTTCTCCCATTTTTCTGGTGCTAGGAATGAAACCTAGGACACCAGAGACTGCAGAGTGGCGCTCTACCAACTGAGCTAAATCCCCAGCCATAGGAACTATCAATTTCACACTTAAGAGTCTGCCCAGAAGAAATAAAAATATGCATTTACACACACAAAAAAAGTGCAGAAATCATGGAATTACCTTAAAGAAAATTCATAGCAAGGCTCTGTCTCATAAAACAAAGAAACCAAAAGATAAACAAATATAGAAAAGAAAAAAGAAAGAACACAATAACAACAACAAATTCAGAAAGGAGATTTTTGTGTTTGGTGATGGGGATTAAACCCAGGGCCTCAGGCATGCCTGGCAAACACTCCACCACTGAGCTACATCCCCAGCCCTCAGAAAAGAAAAAATTTAAATCTGTGATATCGCAACACTTCAGCATAGCGATGACCATCATTGAATTTAGTCTGATAAGCATGTGCTTTTATGTGGTTGTAATAATAATATGCATACTTTGCTTCAGTCTAATTAGATTTAATCATAAAAATGACTGTGTGGTTCCTACTATGTGCCAGATAGTGTGTTGGGCATTGGGGATACAAACCAGACAGCAAGCAAAATGAAAAGATGCTTGCCCTCATGGGTCTTACGTGTGTGTGTGTGTGTGTGTGTGTGTGTGTGTGTGTGTGTGTGTGTGCGTGAGAGAGAGAGAGAGAGAATGAGAGAGAGAAAGAGAGAGAGAGAGAGAGAGAGAATGAATAAACAAATGGATGAATATGCAATACGGCGAGAAGTGAGAAGTTCTGTAAAGAAAAACACAGCAAGATAGGAGGCCAGGGAGCATTGGGGTGTTCGGAGAGGGTGGTCTGCTTTTCTAATGTGGCCAGGGAAGGCCATCTAATAAAGACAGCAAAGACCTAAAGCACATGACGGACTTACTGTGTGGTTCTGAGGGGCGCATCCCACATGAGGTAACCAGCACGTGCAAAGAGCCTGAGGTAGGAGTGTTCTCAGTGTGTTCTAGAAACAGCAACCCAACCAACACCAGGAATAGGGTGTACTAGGAGAGGGGACAGGAGAAAAAGGCCACAGAGGGGGTTAGGGTAGAGACAACCACTTACAGAATTACCGACCATTTTAATGATTTTTTAATTTTAAATTAGAGTAAGATAGACGCCATGGTAGGGCTTTGAGCAGAAAGGTACAGAGGCTGATCTGGGCTTCAGCAGGATGGCCGCAGCTCTGGGGGAAGAATAGGTGAGTCGAAGTGGGCAGATGCATGCAGCCTGGGTGGGTGGATTGGTTGCCCAATCAGTGAGGAAGATGCCCCGGGCTAGACCTGAGCAAGAGCTGAGGAGTGGGGAGATGGCTTAGATTCTCCGAGCCCTTTGAAGGTGAGGCAGGCGGGACCCAGTGATGTGGTGAGTGGGGGGGGGAAAGCAGTTTCCAAGGATGCTTCTCAGATTTTTGGCTGGAATCCCCAAAACTCCAGTATACAGTTTTTACTCAACGCTAACCATTAATTTCCCCCTCGTGTCTGTTGCGTGTTGCTGTGATGCTGAAAGCTATGCCACTGGTATTTCAGATACCAGCAGGGCCACCCATGGTGGACAGGTTTCAGCTAAGCTTCCAGACTAAGACAGACTAGGGAGAAGGACCAGGCAGCCCACTCTCCCGAAACAATTAGCCATTGAAAACTCTCTGAAGCTGGGCTTGGTGGTGTGCGCCTAATCCCAGCGACTCTGGAGGCAGAGGCAGGAGGATCACAAGTTTGAGACCAGAGGCAGTCTGTGTAATTTAGCGAGACCCTGTCTCAAAAAGTAAAAAATGGGCTGGAGGTGCAGCTCAGTGGTACAACACTTGCAAAGCATGCAAGCGTGAGGCCCTGGGTTCAACCCTCAGTACTGTAAAAAAAAAAAAAAGAAAAAGAAAGAAAGAAAGAAAGAAAGAAAGAAAGAAAGAAAGAAAGAAAGAGAAAAGAAAAGAAAGAAGAAAGCCCTTTGAATAGCAGAGAAGCACTGTCATATATAGTGCCAGAAAATGAGCCCCTCAGGCTGCAAGGCATTCAAAAGATGACTGGAGAAGAGTTGCCTACTCAAAGTAAAGTCAACCTTAATGACAGGAATGGAGTAAAAATTGCTGAGACATTCATTTGCTGATGTGATATGACTCAAAATGAGAAGAAATATAGTGACTGCAACATTGGGCTCAAACATACAAAGATCATGCGCATGGCACCGTTTGGGGGAGTGTTTTCATTCTGTTGTACATAGGGTCACTGTGAGTCAGATCTGACTCGACGGCACCCAACAACCACAATCATTAATTTAACAAAATATAAGATTTTCCCCTAATATCAATGGTCTTTAAAACCCAGGCCTTCTTCATGTCCTTGCTTTCCCTGACCACCCAATCTCAAATTGCCACCCCCTCCCCACTTCCCATCCTTCTCACCCTTCTGGGTTTGATTTATAACTGCACAGCTGGCCACTTCTGTTGCAAATTAAAATGTGGAGACTTTGTTAAGAAATTAAGACTTTCAAGAAGGTTGTCTGCTGAGCATCAAAGCAAGTGTGAAACTCTTCTGGGTCCAGGGCCTGTCTCATGCCGGGGAAGCCCTGCATATGCTCAGCATTTTATTTAATCAATCTGTTTGTTGACTATCCCTTCACATGTGTGGGAGCCTGGGGAAGGTAGGGGTTTCTGTGTTCTGTTCCCTGCCATATCCCCAATGCCTAGAGAAGCACCTGGCACACACTAGACACTCAATACAGTAAATATTTTTGAATATGTAAGCTATTTTAGTGGCTAATTAACATTTCCTACAATCACTCCACCAGCATTTTCTTAAGCATTCATTCATCAATAGCTACATCAGTAAGCTATCCAGGTAAATTTTATTTATTTATTTATTTTTAGCAGTACATGGAGGTTGAACCGAGAGTCTTGCACATACTTTGCAAGTGCTCTACCACTGGACTGCACCCGTAACCCATTTTTATTTTATCTTGAGTCAGGGTCTCATTAAATTACATAGGCTTTCTGTGGCCTCCAACCTATGATTCTCCTGCCTCTGCCTCCCTCATCGCTGGGATTATAGGCATGAGCCACCACACCTGGCCCAAGGTAAAATATTTTGCTACCATAAGTCATGTGACAACAGAAATTTTACAGAATCATAATTTACTAAATGTGATTGGGAATATTTTTCCTTTTCTTTAAGAATTCCACTGTAAGTATTGATTCCATTTCTTTTTCTGTTGCTTGTTTTAAATTTGTTTCAGTGAGCTATCAGTAAAGAAAGAATAATGAGAGTGATTTTATCATTTGTTCAATAAATGCATCTTATTTCCTCATGCTTTCTTGTTTCAGTGGATATTTGCTATTTCAATACTTTACCGTTACACTGTGTTTCTCTGCTTGGACTATAGTTGTTGTTGTTGTTGTTGTTGTTGTTGTTGTTGTTAGGTGCCATCGAGTCGGTATCCGACTCATAGCGACCCTCATAGGGCTTTCAATGGCTGTTTCGGGATTGGCTTGGGAGTGGATTGCCAGGTCCTTCTCCCATTTTTGCGGTGCTAGGAATTGAACTCGGGACCTCAGAGACTGCAGCACAGCGCTCTACCCACTGAGCTAAATCCCAGCCCCTGGACTATAGTTAGGGCAAGAAAAAAGTATATTTGCTGTGTTCCACTGGGATTATTCAAGTTGCCTTTATAAAATTTCATTTACTGCTGGGCACCATGGCACATGCCTGTAATCCCAGCGATTTGGGAAGCAGAGGCAGGAGGATCGCAAGTTCGAGACCAGAGGCAGTCTGCATAATTTAGTGAGACCCTGTCTCAAAAAGTAAAAATGTGGGCTAGGAGTGCGGCTCAGTGGTCCAGTACTTGCAGAGCATGCAAGCGCGAGGCCCTGGGTTCAAGTCCCAGTACCAAAAAAAAAAAAAAAAGATAATTTCAGTTATTGATCAGTGTAATTATTAGAAGTGCTGCCACCCAAAGAAAAGCTCCTGTGATTTGTTATCCTGAGTGTCTGTCATTACTTACACAAACCTGTGAGGCTTCTAGTGCCCAGACCTTGTGCCACCCTGCAGATAGCTTGTTTCTGTGGCTGGTGTTTGTGTCAGACAACAGTCACCAAGGGCCATCGAATATCTACAAACGAAAGCTAAACAGAACCAAGTCTATACAGACAGCAGGTGGGTACCAGCACCACAAACTCTTGTGTTTACAAATGCTTTCTAGAGGAACAATGGCTTTTCTGCTCCCTGAATCAGCAGGTCTTCACTGCAGTATCTGCCGATTCCTTTGTCACTCTACTCTCATTTCCTGAGGAGACTAACACAGAACATGGACCTCCAAACAGTTCACCCAGAGCCTTGGGGGAAATCCACCTAGAACCCACGCTGCTGTCCCTCCAGGGGCTCCAGGGTAGGATCCAGCTGGCCTCTTCCAGCTTGCAGAGACCATGCGTTCCCTGGTCCTAGCCACACCACTCCATTGCAGCATCGCCTCCTCTCTCTCCCTCTGACTTTCCTGTCTTGCTCTTATGAGGACCCTTGTGATCATGCTGTGTCCACCCAGATAATCCAGGGTGCGTGCCCTTTCTCAACATCTGTCAGTTAATCACACCAGCAAAATCCCTTTTATAAGTCCGTAAGGTCTGATAGCCTGCTGCTGTACCACTGTGGAGTCCAATTCTGTAAGATCTCAGAAGCTAAGCAGGGTGGGCCCAGTCAGTCCTTGGATGGAGACCACCTAGGAACACCAGGTATGATAGTCTAGGAAAAAGGCCCACTCCCAAAATACTTATCAGCCATTGAAAACCTATGAATAGCAGAGAAGCACTGACAATAGTGCCAGGCATGGCACAGTGTCTGAGAGTGTTTCATCTGTTGTACATATGGTTGCTATGAGTCAGACCCAACTTGATGGCTCCTAATAACAGCAAGGTCAGATAGTCATAGGTTCCTGGCATTAGGATGTGGCCATCTTTGGCTATCTTTATTCTGTCCACCACAGAAACTCTGTAGCCCCTACAAAGCTGCTCACAGTAGAGGTGATTGGCCTTTGGCTGAACTGTCCAAAGGCCCCTTTTAACTGAAAAGGGGCTTAGAGACCAATGCCTCCAAGTCCACATGTGACCCATGAGGAGGCTGTGGTACCCCAGTTGGGAAGCTCTGACATGTATGTGTAATCACACAAGAGCAGATTTTTTTTTTTTTCGGTACTGGGGGTTGAAACCAGGGCCTCACACTTGCATGCTCTGCAAGTGCTGGACAACTGAGCTGCACCCTCAGCCCAGTTTTTCACGTTTTAAGACAGGGTCTTGCTAAGTTACGCAGACTGCCACTGGTCTCGAACTTGCAATCCTCCTGCCTCCGTCTCCCAAGCTGCTGGGATTACAGGCGTGCGCCACGGCACCCAGCAAGAGCAGATTTCTTACCACAGGAGGAGGAGATGAGAGGCTGTTCTGAGTCCTGTGTATAGCAAACACTGGCAGTGCCCCAGCTATATCCCCTTGACCTTCCCATTTTCCATGCACCCTGCTGACATCCACCTGCCAGGACTGCATTTCTTCCCTTGAGGACTTTCTCCTGCAACCAGTCTCCTTGGCTTCCTGGAGCACCAAGGATTAGCACTGAGAAGCAAACCTCCACCTACGGCATGTGGCAGTTGGTGTGTAAATATACCAGCTCCCTTACCCTTCAGGCAACTGAATTCTTCTTCTTTATTTTATTTTATTTTATTCCAGTACTAGATTGTTGAATCCAGTGCCTCACACATGCTTTGCCAGCGCTCTCACACTATGCCACACCCTCAGCCCATTTTTCACTCTTTTATCTTGAGATAGCATCTCTCTAAGTTCTGCAGGATGCTTCTGGTCTCAAGCTTGTGATCCTCCTGCCTCAGCCTCCAGAGTTGCTGGGATTGTAAGCATGAGCCACCACGCCTGGCTCAGGTGACTGAATTCTAAGGTACATTCTTTCCCTGCAGAGTTTCCCCAGCAGAATTAAGCCCCCGACATGCATAGTGCTGTCATTCTTCCCAGAGCACTCCTTAGTGGGTCTCTGTCTTTACCTGCTTTGTAGGGGAGACACCTCCTGGTGTTTTCTTGGGATCACCTTTATCTTGGGGCTGGCTTCTGGAGGACCCAAGTTAAGAGCTGAGGATAAACTCCAAAGGGAGAGGAGAGCAGAAAAAAGAATGTAGAAGCACATCTGCAAATCTTTTCTTGTTGAAGCCCCCTTGAAGTAAAAACTGGGGCAGGGGCAGGTGTGAGAGTAACTTGTAGACATATTGTGGGTGACCCCGGGACACAGAGGCTGGTGTCTCGGTTCAAGTTTATCCCGGGGGAGATTCCAAGGCCCTTGAAGAAGCTGCACTTGAAAAGGCCCAGGAGTGTGGAGTAATGACAGTGGCGGGGCCAGGCCACCAGAGGAAAGGGAAACAGCTCCTTCCACCACAGAGTGTCCAGTCTCTCAGTTCTCCAAGGCGCTCCAGAATGTTAGTGGAGCCTGAGCCCTCCTGAGCCCTGCATGGAGAGTGGAAGTGTCTGAGGGTGTTGAGCAGAGGGTCATGGCTGAGAGAGGGAGGGAGTAGAGGGACCCAGGAGCCAGAAGCCTCAGAGAACAGCATTAGATAGAACTGGGACAAAATTAGGAGGAGGGTTGTCTGAGCAGAGGCCAGCAAGGCCCTGCTCTCTCCTCAGTTCCCATCCCTGCCTTCGATCAGTCCAGGTGCCACCCAGAAAGAAAGGAAGCCAGAGAGCAAGAGGCCACATCCTCTGCTGACTGAGAAGTTCCTCCCGCAAAGTGACTCTTAAGCTGAAAGAGAAATGACTGGGCTTTTCTCAAGACTGTACTTTTGCTACCATTTAAAAGAAATGAGGAGCCAGGTGTGGCGGCTCATGCCAGGAAGCCCAACAACTCTGAAGGAGGCAGAGGCAGGAGAATCGAAGGTTTGAGGCCAGAGGCAGCCTACATAACTTAGTGAGATCCTGTCTCAAGATAAAAAAAGGGACTAAGGGTGCAGTTCAGTGGAAAAGCATAGGCCAAAAGTCTGTGCAGAGCCCTGTGTTCAGCCCTCATCCTTAGCATTGCAAAAATGAAATGAAATGAAATGAAATGAAATGAAATGAAATGAAATAAGTGGGGGAGTTTATAAATTTGAGCATAAAGTAAGATACTGGTCACTAGAGAAGGTATTTCATTTCCCTTTCTTTGTTTAAACTGTGGTCTGTTCACGTTGGCACCAAAGCAATAACCCTGAGGAACATCAGGCTTATTAGATAATGTGGAATGACACAAACAGAGGAAACCAAAACCATTGTATTTCTCAGTCTGCGCGCACGTGCACACACATACACACACACTCATGCACACGCATGCACACATCACATTCCCCTAAACTGCTCTGCTCTTAGGATGCTAATGTAGCAAGAAGATTCTAACTTCCTTGAGAAAGAGAAGTACCCACCAGGCTCCAGTGTCCTGGGGAGCTGGGTAAACCTAGCGCCTTCTGGGAGGGTCTAGAAGAAGAGAGATAGGAGAGTCAGGTGTCAGAGAGACGTGTCCCTCTCTTGAGCCAAAGAACCCAGACAGGTGTGATTTTTATTTATTTATTTTTTATGTTTTCCAGTGCTGGGGATCAAACCTAGGGCTTTGTGCATGCTAGGCAAGTGCTCTGCCTCCGAACTCTGTTGTTTTAATAATACAGCCTCAGCTCTATTGCTTTAATAATAGCAATGTGGTTATGAAAAAAAAGTTCTTACCTTCTATAAGTGCATTCTGAGGTATTACAGAAAAAGAGGTGTGAAATCTTGAATTTGCTTCTGAACACTCCAGCAAAAAGTAAGTAGATAAATACATTTTAAGAAGGGAGTACAGAAGAAATGTGATTATCACAGTGTGTGCAAATGGCTGAAGCTGGTAGAATACAGGTCTTCACTATTCTGCTCTTTTTTTGTGATCTTGGAAAGTGCTGGTATCCATCATGAGTCTTAGAGATAGATTCCAAATTGGCATCACTCTTATAAAAAACAGCATTAGCATTGCTTATGTTTTCTGAAGATCTCCCTGAGCACTTTAGAAGGACTGGAGAGAATGACATGGCATCCAGCTTTCTCCTTTTTCCTTTGCTCTTTTCTTTGTCTCCTTTAAGAAATTGAGGAGGCACCAAGGAGGATGGGGAGCCTTCATGGAAGCAGGGAGGAAGAGCAACCTTTCAGAGCTCACCACCCAGTGCAAGTTCTAGGAGTCCTTCCCTCCTCCTCTCCTTTGTCCCCAGGCTCTGCTTGGCCTCAGAGTCCATTGCTCTGCCATTAATGCTCCACACCTGAGTAATGTCACTGCCCTAATTCCTGGAATGAGTGTATTAAGGGACAGGAAGAGGAAATGTAGGAGTTTGTTGATGCTCTATGAGCAGGATGGGAAAAGAGGACCTTCCTCTGCAGTGAATTTAAATTGCTGTTTCTGCTCTCTGTGTGATGGGTGAAGCTTTTTGCTACCCAGATCTTCCCCAAGTTTTAGAGAGGTGCAGGTCTGTGAGGCTGGCTCCTCCCCTGTGAGGTCTCCTCCCCTGGGAAAATCTATAAGCTAAGATTATGCCACCATGGCCTCTGAGAGCCACTCAAGAGTTCATGCTTCATATGCCAACAAGCTCCACTCAATTCTAAAATGGCCTCTTCCTCTTGCCTCATGTGCGCTTTGTGTGGCAAAGGCAAGAGCCGCTGGCTATGCGTGCAATGTACTTTTCTCTGATAGAGCTTGCTGCAGCCTAGGATCCTTTTGAATCCAATCTGCATTGTTGCCTGAAACTTTTTTCCTCTTTTAAGTCTCCCCTTTTATGAGGTGCTATAAAGACACTTAATTAGGTAGAAAACTTTGTGTTAAAGCTACAAAAGTGATTTTGCTTTGCTCAAGAAGTAAGGTATAGACTTTAGCAAATAGAAAAGCAGTTTCTTGGATGTCACAAAAAAGAGTAAATGAAGTTGTGGTTGCATTGCATTTCTTACCGTTATTTATTCTGTCACTTCTATCATAGCAATGAATCAGTAAACTCCAAAGGTCGCCTGAGGGCAGGTTGTGGGGGCACAAACCTGTAATCCTAGCACTCAGGAGGCTGAGGCTGGAGGATTGCAATTTGAGTCAAGCCTGGGCTATGTATCTAGACCTTGCCTCAAAAACAAAAAATCAGTAAGTAAAGGCTGCCCAAGTGCTGATAAATATTAAAGGCCCTCAAGTTCCCAACGTAACAGCAAGGACAGTCTTGACCTACAGGGAGAATGAAAGCCAAAGATGAGGTAAGGCTATACACACAATACTAGGGACGCCAAAAATGCGTACACATTTTAAGAGATATTACCTATGTATTACCTTTTGAAGCTGAATTAAATTATGGTAGCGATAGAT
>VMDO01001373.1:0-212722 GCA_007922755.1 Pedetes capensis
TGGGAAAGGCCAGGGCTGGGTGGCAGGAAGACCAGGAGGCAGACATGCCCCAGTTTACCAGATGAGGAGCCTCCAGCAAATGCACGGCCTCTATAGGTTGTGGCCTCCCTGACCTGCCCAGGGTAAGACCAGATGAAGACGTGAGCCCCGCAATAGCACCTGCTCTCAGCCGGGGCTCACAGGATGGAGGCCTCATTCCCGACCTGTCACCGCACATCAGGGATATGAGGCCCAGGCTGAACTCACCTAGAACAGACAGCTCGGTGCCTCCTCCAGACTGAATCTCCTTGTTGCCAGTGGTGGTTTTCTGGAACTTCACGCAGTAGTAGGTGCCAGCGTCTGCTGGGGTGACGTTACTGATGCGGATGGAAAAGTCTCTGTTGTTTCTCTGTGTGGTGTCAGACACGTTTGTGACTCGGGGGAAGGGCCCTCCTGTGAACCTGTAGATTATCTCCCGGCCTGGCCCTTTCCCCCTGAACCACTCAATGGGTCCCACGGGGAGCAGGGAGCTCATGGTGCAGCGCAGAGTGGCCGTCTCTCCAGTGGGGACCGACACTGACCTCTCGGGCTGAATCACCAGCAGCTCCTGGGCGTCTGCTCCTACGGGAGACAAGGCAGTTACTGTCCCTCCTGCGGGGACCCTGCAGGCTTCTCAATTTCTCAGCAATGACTTTCACCACATAGGTGCACAGCAGGAGCAGGACGGGGGCTCAGCACACTGCACATACCTTCATATTTGCCCTTACATGGGCTGGAACATGAGCCTGTGATACAAATGTGGAAACTGAGGCAAAGACAGGTTAAGAACTTGGTAGAGTTTGGATTTTAATGTCTGTACCCTCTCTGGAATTCTCAGACTTCACCCCGTATGTATTTCTTTTCACTTATGTGCACATAGCATTGGGTGGGTCATGTGAATCCTTTAGACCACAGGGATTTGCATAGACAAGGTGGGTATAGCCTAGTGAAATGATACACATCTGTAACCCCAGCAACTCAGGAGGCTGAGACAGGAGGATTGTGTGCTTGAGGCCAGAGGCCACCTGAATAACTTGGTGAGACCCTGACTCAAAATAAAAGATAAAAATGGGGTTAGGGTGCAACTCAGTGGGACAGCACTTGCCTAGCAGGCACAAGGCTCTGGGTTAACCACCCCAGTACTGGAAAAAAAAAAAAGAGTGGCAGGTGTCATTAGTTGGAAGTGCATCTGACTGCAGGTTCTCTGGATCAGCTTCCTTCCTCAGAGCTGCACAAGTCTTACCATAAGGTTTGCTCTATTGGCGGGGAGTGATGATGACGATGATCTACAGAGCTCGTGACCCATAATAATATGCCACTCAGATAAGAAACAAAACACTGCTTTAAGCTCCTGGAATTATTGCCCCTTGTATTATTATATTATATTTTCTAATGTTGCTGTGACAAATTCCTGCAAATTTAGTGACTTAAAGTCACAGAAACTTATTATTTCATGGTTCTGGCCATCAGTAGCACCAATTTTCCTTCATTAGTCAACCATTTGGGTCATCACAGCCGCACTTCTACAGGCTTGGTTCCTCTCCTCCCACATTTAAGAGCTGCCTGACTCCTTTTCTTTCGGTTCCCTTTTCCCATCACTCCACTTGTCACATGTCCCTCCATTACACGGCCTTCTCCAACTCTGACTCTCCTGTCTACTTTATGTCAGGACCCTGGTGATCTATTGGGCCCATCCTGAAAATAGGTCAAAATTTTAAAACAATTGTCCTAAACATGCTAGGAGAGCTGATGGAAAACATGGTCACAATCCTAAAGGAAATCAGGAAAACAAACAAGACAAGCATATCAACAAAGTGAGAGACCTTATGAAAAAGGAACCCAACAGAAATTTGGGAACTGGAAGCTACAGTAACTGTGAAAAGTTCATCAGAGATGTTCCACAACAGATCTGAGCAAGCAAAGGAAAGAATCAAGAGCCTGATGATGGAACAAGTAAAATTCCTGAGTAAGCAGTACAGACAGGAAAAAAGCATAAGAAAAATAACTTAAAGGACCTGCAGGCTATTATCAAGCATATGCACATACTCATTATGACAACCCCAGAAGAAGAGAGGAGAGAGGAAAAGAGAAAGGGCAAAAGATTATTTGAAAAAATTATGTTCACCACCATCCCAAACTTGATAAAATACTTGTGTCTGTAAACCCAAGATGCTGAACTAAAGCCAAGCAGGATAAACTGGGAGACCAACACAAAGACACAAATGCTAAAGACAGAATATTGAAAGCAGCCTAGAGGCATGAGTCATAATACCCAAGACCCTCTGTAGGTAAGGTTATTGGCTGAGTTTTTATCAGAAATGTTGAAGGCCAGCAGGTAATGTGATGATGCATTCGAGTGGTGAAAGAAAAAGTTCAATCAAGCAAGAATTGTATACTTGGCAAAACTTTCATTCTAACATGGGGGAGAAAATAAGATATTCCAAGATAAACAAAAGCTGAGGAGGTCATTACCATGGCACCCATCCTGCAAGAAATGCTAAAGGGAGAACTTCATGTTGAAATGAAGGATGGTAGATAGTAAGTCAAAGCTGCATGAGTGTAAAATTTTAAGATTTCATGTTTTCCTGATGCCACATCCCCATGAACAGTTGTGAATGCCCAGTTGAGTCCATAGGTACACCAGGGTAGTAAGGCTGGTATCTGTTATGAGTTCCCCTTCTTGCCCTCAACAGACTGTGACCTGGTGACATTCAGACACTGAGGAAGTGCCCTCATGCCCTTGGCTTTTGTACTCTGTATGGATCCCCAGTAAAGGCACTGGCTAATGATCCTCTCTCGCCCTCTCACTGTTCTCCCCTTGCTTGGTTGAGCCCACTCTCTGGTAGCTCTTCTCAAATTGCCAACCGCATGGGAACTCTGCTCATAATGCATCTTTTAACTTCATGTGCATTCCCATGTTTGAGGTGATAAAGAACTCCGGAAGACTTACTCCCTCCATGATAACATGACTGGTAATAAGGATGGGATCATTCTAAACTCTGGGGGGAACAGTTCCTAGGGAATGCCCTTTAAGAGGTTTAATTGGCTCTTCTGTTTGGCGCCTCCATTTGGGAGTTCTCTTTGCCATGCTGCATTCTTATACATTACTTTGTGCAGTTTTGGGTTGCCTTTTTAGAGCGCTGCTAACACCCTCCCCCTTATAGTTCTGATCTTGCCATATCCTCATAATGTACTATAAAATACTACTTCCCAGCCATGATCCTAGCAGGAGAGGATACTTATGCTATTGCTCCCATAACTCTGGAGTCACTGGTCCATGTCAAGTGTCCATTTATCAGTGCACCATGGAGTGACTGTGATTTGAAGAAGGACCAGTGCTGGTGGAAGTGGAGTCACCTTTGATGCTGAGTGCCCATGGCTGAGTGCTCACCTGGGAAGCCAAGGGGCTCAGAGTGCTGCAGTAAGGGTCCTTGGCCCAGTATGAACTGTTCAGGGGGTGGTGGAATAGCTCTTGAGGATGACACAATTCACTTTCCTCTCTCCTGAGGTCACATGGTCCTCGTCCAGGACAGGGCTCTCTGACACCTCCAAATGTCTCTGATGCAGGTACTATAGCAATTTCCCTACAGTGCAGTCCCTTGCTCCAGTGCTGTCCATTTCCCAACACCATCCATAGATGCATCCCACATGATGGAGGGCTCATTGATAACAAGGAAATGGGTAGGAGCAATTTGATCTCTTGCCCCCCAGCATCTAAAGTAGTAATTTGAAATTATGAGTGTCTTCTGGGCAAAGTTCTTAGACGTGTAAGTGATGAAATATATTGACATGTTAACAGTCTCCTCCTTAAAATTAAATTCTCAGAAACGAAGATTGGGGAAGGTGGGATGGGGAAGAGAATCAATGTGGAGGGATAAAGGGGGAGAGGATACTCTCAATGTAAGCAATGCAACTTCATGAGTACATGGGAAAAATAGGGGAACATAACCCAAACATGCATTGGAGTTTTACTATGTATTAGTCAAAAGGTTCAATAAATCTTGTAAGTTGATAAAAGTGTAACCAAAAGTGATATAATAGTTGCATGATGGGAAAAGCCAATGCTGTATTACTCTGTACCCCACCAATATTTACCGATAAAGGGGAAAAATTAAATTGTCACAAAATAAAGAACTCCGAAGCTTTTGCAGGCTCCCACCTGCAATCCTAGCACCTTGGGAGACCGAGGTGGGAGGACCACAAGTTTGAGACAGAGAAGCCTGTGCAACTCAGCCCGTCTCAAAATAAAAATGAAAAAGGGCCTGGGAGTGCAACTCAGCGGTGGAGCATTGGCCTAGCATGTGTGAGACACTTGCTTCAATCCCCCCAAGTGCTGAAAAAAAAATGTAGGTGACAAAGTTGAGACCACTGTTACTCTTGTGGGTGTAGACCTCAGCCTCTCTAAGGTTGACTCTGACACCTAGAGTTGGGGGCTCTGCAAACAACTGGGTGCACTAGGGAAAGCCATGAGCTTCTCTGGTAATCATCCAAAGAGAGCAGGAAGTTTTTCACCCCAATTAGGTAGAACCCATTTAAAAGATTTTACATAAGAGGACAACAGTAGGGGGAAGGGACAGATTTTCCCAGGTTGGGGCCATCCCAGTGAGAGGCCTGTCCTGGACACCAACCCTCACCGCCTGTTTACTACATGCAGAGGCAGGAACAACAGACTCCTGGGCAGGTGACTAAAAGCCTAACACAGAACAAAATGTGAGGTAGACATGACTGCTTTAGACACTAAAGAAGCCAAAAGAAGCAAAAGGAACTTTAAACCTTGCATTTAGAGCCAGTGCCAGATCTAGCAAATAGGATGCCTGAATTAGATTACTTATTGACTTAAAAGGCAGACACAGGGGGAGAAAATAAATGATAATGAAATAAATCGTGTACATTATAATATTTAGTCTAAATCTATAATACATAAATTGTATAGCTAAACACATAAAAGCTAATTTATATCAAAGTCAACATTTGTATAATATGACTCAATTGGAAATCTCAAATTTATATGCTAAATTTATACACTAAAGTATTTATAACAATCCAAGAAACAAATATCAAAATAGTGCTCATTGTTTTCTGTGCTAACACAGTATAACTTTAGAAGTTAAAACACATACCAATTCTCAAAATTTCATGGACTTAGTCAATAAAGGAGTCTAGCTCAAGTGGTAGAGTGCTGCTCTGCATTCTCTGAGGCCCTGGGTTTGATCCCCAACACTGCAAAAATAGGAGAAGGACCTGGCAGCTCACTCCCGAACCAATCCCCAAACAATCAGCCATTGAAACCCTATGAATAACAGAGAAGCCCTGACATAGTGCTGGCCATGGAACAGTGTTGGGGAGTGTTTCATTCTGGGGTACATAAGGTCACTGTGAGTCAGACTCGATTTGATGGCTTCTAACAACAAAAACAAATAATAATCCCTCTGAAAAAGTATTCTGTCAGCTGAAATATTATAAAACTGTAAGTAATAATTGTTTCATTGGCTGCCTCGGGTCACCCACAATAGGTGATGTATCCACAAAGACAATGCTCAGGTCCCTGGTCCTAGGCTCTCAGATGATGCCCAGGCCTTGCCTCCTGTGGCAATGTCCGTATTGATCTGGAGGCACCAGATGTCCAAGGTCAGAAGTCCACCCAGGTCAAGGAGAGAAGATTTCACCCCAGGGTCAGGCTCACCTGTCTGTCCCAGCAGGAGGGTCAGTAACAGGATAAGACAAGGATGCTGGGGCCAGGAGTCAGCGACAGGCATCATAGAGACCTAAGGACCCAGCTGTGTCCCAGCATCTGTGTTGGAGTGATCTCAGACCCCGCTTTGTGGGCAGAATCAACACCCTCTCCCCCTCTGTGTAATAGGAAGTGGCTGTCCTGGAAAAGACCGCAGCTTGCTTCACAATTGTGAAATACAGACTAGGTAGTGCAGGCAGTTGCAAAGCAAGGAGATACTCATGGGGCATTTTCAGAGAGGCTCACATTGGCCCAACACAAAAACAATCCTTTTTCCCCCCTCTGGAGCATGAACTGGATTCCACTTGGCCCTTCAAGCCATCATACCCTCTCACTGACTCCTCAACTGGGAGCCCCGGGAGCCCCGGGACGAAAGAATATGCTCCAAACTTCCAAGCCTGAGCTCCTGGATGCGGCTGTCTTGTGGCCTCCTTATGCACCAATTTCATCCAGAGAACTCAGGTAGAATGAATGGGGTCCCTGAGACCTGCTAAATGTTGGAGTAGAACCAGGTCTCTCCTTGAAATGACCCCCTTTTGCAACCTTTTGTTGATGTAACTGGCCAATGTACTCCCCATGTGGTCTAATGTGGACCTTAGGGCTTTACTTGCCTGCACCCAGCAAAAGGAGTTGTTTCCTGACTTCTAGGAGGGCAAGCAGGTATACTTTAACAAGTATCTCTTTTGTGTGGGAGGTGATTTTATGGGTCATAAGAGGGTATAGGACTATAATGGGAGGGGAATGTGGTGGGTAGGTTCCTGAGGCAGAAGGAGGGGACAGTCACATTGGTATCCAAATTCTTTGTTTTCCATGTAGACCACCAATTCCATTCACCACTGTGTGCATATGGGAACTGGGGAGAACAGAAGGATGCATTTCCTGACCTACCAAATTTGTGTGTCCAGGATTTGGGCAAGTCACTGGAACCTCCGGGCATCGTTTTCTCATCTCTAATGGGAGTTAAGAAGTCTTTCTCTGCAATGGTTTAGTGGATATTAAAGGTCATAATGACCACAACATGCCTGAAAACCCACAGGTCATTATTTATACCCTCGGTGCCAGAGGAAGTCAGGAAAATCAAATATTGATTTTGAATGGAACTTTCAACACATTGCCACCTGCTCCCTCATCTAATTGGACTTCCTGGGACACAGTTTACCTGGCATTCCTACACCATTCCCTCCTTCCGAGGTCACTATCCCCTCTGGGATACTCTGCATCTTCCTCCTTATTAATGGATGGAGGTGGTGGTTGCTCCACCAGAGGCTCTTGGCTGGCTCACATTTACACTGCGAAGCATCATTTAGATGGGATACACCTAGGTTTAAGGTAAAGACAGCTGAGATGTGTATACTGTGCTACACACCCTGGTCTGTGTGTGTGTGTGTGTGTGTGTGTGTGTGTGTGTTGATCTCTGTCATTTCTTCTAGTAGCATATTAACTCCATAAGGAAAATGAGTTTGCCACCCATATCCACCAGTGCACCCTATTCTCCTATAACAGTTTCTGGCTCATAGTGGGTATCCAATAAATATGTGCATAATGTATAAATAGCTCAATGTGACACTTCCCTGGGTCACTGAAATCTGTGTTCCAATGGATAATTTCTATAGAAATTGTCACAAACTGAGTCTCCCATGTAAATGGCTTAGCCAAAGCCAGTGGCTATTTGCATGTAGGGAGGAGGCAGAAGACCCTAGGAGAAAGAAACCATGAGGCCTCTCCTTTCCCTCCTCCCTTCCTCCTCCTCTTCACCCATTGGCAGATGCTGCAGAGAGCTCATGTGATAGAATTGGAGCAATAGGTATCTGCGAAAGTCATGCTTAAAATCACAGGGTCCAGTCAGACTGCCTGAGTTCAAACCATAGCTCTAGCAGTTGCCGCTGAGTGACTATGGAGATCTTTGGGCTTCTGTTTCCTCATCTGTGTGTGGGACGACAAGAGCATCTACCTGGGATATAACGATCACATGAGCAAAGAGCAGTACAGCATTTCCCACAGTATCTGACATGTGGTAAATGAAAAGTAATGACTGTAGAATTCCTAGACATGGAGGCTTCCACTGCCATTGGATGACGTACTTGTACACAGATATAGATATACATACATGTGTGGCTATGGATGTGGATATGTTATGGATTATATTAGTCAATTTTCCGATACTATAACAAATTCCTGAGATGAATCAACTTACAAAGTGACAAGGTTTATTACTGCTCATACTTTTCACCCTAGATTGTTTGCCACATTGCTTTCAGGCCCATGGAGAGGAAGCACATACTGGAGGGGAGTACGTGGTGGCACAAAGCCTGTTCAATTCATGGCTGAGACATAAAAAGAGAGAAAGAGGAGACCAGGGATGCGCAACCTCCTTCAAGCGCTCCCCTCCAATGATCTAAGTGCTCCACCCGGGCCCCACAATTTTCCAGGAGCACTACTCTGGAAATCAAGCCTTTAACACAGGGGCCATTTGGGGACATTCCAGATCCATACTGTGGTATGCGTACAGATACTATAGGCAGGAGTCTCTGCAGCTTTTATTCCCTTCTTTCCTCATCACCCCAGCTCTGCATAGAGAGCAAACTCCAAGGTAGAATCCACATAAGTTCTGTTTTGGAAAAAAACTTTTTTTTCCCCCAGTACTAGGGAATTGAATACAGGGTATTCCACCACTGAGCTGCAACCCCAAATCCCCTGTTATTTTTTTATTCTGAGACAGTGTCTCACTCTGGCCTCGAACTTGTGATCCTCCTGCCTCAGACTGCCAAGTCGCTAAAGACTACAGGTGTGAGGCAGGACGCCTAGCTGGGAGAAAACTCATTTTTACCAAGACAGAAGTTTGCTTACTGTAAGAGGTTGTTGTTGTTGTTGTTAAGTGCTTCAATTTGGGTCCGACTTACAGCAAACTTCATAGGGTTTTCAATGGCTTATTGTTTGGGGATTGCTTTGGGAGTGGTTTGCCATGTCCTCCCATTTTGGGGATCCATTGGGGATCAAACCTGGGTCCTCTTGAGAGTGCAGAGTATTCCCCTACCACCTGAGCTAACCCCCAGCCCACTGTAAGAGGTTGAGGGTGGTTAGGGAGTCAAGAAGAAATGCAGAAAAGGAGGGTGGGTGCTGAGTGGTAAAACAAATCATCTGTCCTATGTACATTTCATGTAGACTGAAAAATGATTTGAAGGTAACAGTAAGTAAAGATGTTTTTAAAACCCTATGTGGATGTGTGTGTACTTGTACACATATATACACATATATGAAATATATATCTCCACGTAGTCACAAATATATATAGAAGTATGGCTTGTGATGTTAGTATATAGGGTTGTTCAGAAGATTAAATGAAATAAAAATGCATCTTAAAATTTAGTAAAACATTTTACAGTCAGGGAACAGCCAATACAGTGCTGACTAAAGTGAGAGAACCCACTGCAGGGTTTCAGCTTCAGTAATTTCTGAGTGGTGCGATGAGCAATGATTATTCTTCTGTTTACTTTTTTCCATTTTGATTTTTTCATGCAATTAGTCTCCACTGAGAAGCTGAGTAGTGTAAGGTGACAAAGGAAGGAATCTATGGGGCTGTGGTTGCAGCTCAGCAGTAGAGCATGGCTTAACATGAGTGAGATTCTGAGTTCAATGCCCAGCTCAAAAACTGGAAGAAAGGAAGGAAGGAAGGAAGGAAGGAAGGAAGGAAGGAAGGAAGGAAGGAAAATGAGAGAAAAGCAGAGAAGGAAGGAAAGAGGGAAGGAAAGTAGGAAGGATGGAAGGAAGGAAGGAAAAGGAGGGAAGGATGGAAAGAGGGAGAGAAAGTAGGAAGGAAGGATAGAAGGAAAGAAGGAAAGAAAGAAGAAAGGAAGGAAGGAAGGAAGGAAGATAGGAAGGATGGAGGAAATACGGGAATGTCTGGCCTGGATTTGAATCCCAGTTTCTCCACTGACCAAGGGAGGTAATGATGGACAAGGGCCTTCATCTGCCTCAGTTTCCCCATCTGCAAAAGGGGGATAAAGAAGTCGCTGTCACAAAGGATTAGGTGAGGACTTGGCAGGTTAGCAGCGCCAAGTACTAAGAGCTGCGCCTCCTCATGGGAAGGGCTCGGTTAATGATCTCTTCCTGCTCTCCTTGCGTGCAATGAATGTGTAACTGAAATAATTTTAAAAGTCAGACTCCAGCCTTCTGGGGCCTGTGAGGTGACATCACAACAGGACCAAACTGTGGATCCAACAGGGCCATTGTGCCCAGCCCTGTGGTTGTAGGGTCAGCTTCAAGGCCAAAGAAGGGGAAAAGGACAGGCAGCACGTTGGGGAGCTGTGAGCAGGGGGCTCTCCCAGGCTATGGGAGGAGAGGCCCCCAAGCCTGCCTGTCCTGGGAACAGGGACAATAAAGGGCATGAGAAAGTGGAGAGGACCAGAGGAGGTCTGGGGACATTATGGGCTGAGTAGTGATCCCAGATGTTGAAGCCATAAACCCCAGTACCTCAGAATGTGACAGGACTTGGAGATAGGGGATCAAAGTGAAATGAGGTCACTGGAGTGGGCCTCCAGCAACAGGCTGTTGCTGTTCCAGGCAGGGGAGGAGGACACACAGAGACAGGCAGAGCGAAGAGCATGTGTGAAGGTGCACACAGAAGAAGCCACTTACAAGAGGCACGGAAGGGGACTTTAGAAGACACCAACCCTGCCAACACCTGGATCTGGGAGTTTCAGCCTCCAGAGTTGAGAGAATGTGAATATCTGTGAGTTTAGCCTCTGAGCCCATGGTGCTTTGTTTTTCTTGCATTTTTGTTTTTTGTTTGTTTTGCTTTTTAGTCACTGTTGTCTTCCTAAGTATCCAGTCTGGCCTCAAACTCATGATCCTCCTGCCTCAGCAACCTGAGTGCTGTGATTACAGGCATGCGCCATGGCAATGCTTCTGTGGTACTGTGTTATGGCTGCCTTAACAATGAAACCCAGACCGCCATTAGGCACAAAGTGTGAAACTTTTTAAAGAGGAAGAGACTGTGGAGGAATGGGTATTGAGAGTCAGATGGCAGAGGATGAAAGAGCAGAGGGGCACAGCACAAAGTGAGGAGCCTCACTGAAGAAGGACAGTGGCTGAGCATCCTCAGGGACCCTGCACCCCTGCCTCCCTCATGCCATCTGCATGCCAGCCTCGCATCCTCAAGGGGTGAGCGGAGAGTGCTGGCCTTGGAGCCAGGAACCCTGTCGGCTGCCTCTGAGCTCACTCTGGAGCCTTGAGCTGCTTGCCTCACTGCTTGGGACCTCAGCAGTTAGAAGGATTTTAATAATGTTCCTACTGGAGAACCACTTCATCAGCTGAAATATTATAAAATGTAAGTAACTATCGTTGGGGGAACTATGATCTGATTGGATGCTTCTGGTCACCTGGTGGCCCTTGGTTCTGGGCTATGACAGAACTCCCAGATGGAGCCTGTGTTTATCTGGAGCGCCTGAATTCCAAGTACAAGGCTAGCCCAGGGGAACAGAGAGAGGATTGCGCCCCCGGCCCAGGCTCTCCTGTGAATCCTGGCATGAGGGTCAACAGCAGGACAGGACAAGGATGCTGGGGCCAGGAGTGAGTGACAGGCATCATGGAGACGAAGGAGGCTGGTCTGTCCCAGTGTCTATGATGGGAGATCCTGACTGCTCCATGGAGGGCACAGACGCCCTGCCTCTTTCTGTAGAAGGAGTAGCTGTGATGCAGTGAGAGAGAAACCCTCCTCAAGATTGTGAAATAGAAATCAGCCAGCACAGGAAGCTCCAAAATGAGGTTCATTTTAGAAGGAATTGGTTTATCCTGACAGAAAGAAGGCTTCCTCTTTTCCTCTTTTTTAAATTTTTTTCCCCGGTACTGGGGGTTGAACACAGGGGTACGTGCTTGTAGGCTTTGTAAGTGCTGTACCCTGAGCTGCACCCTCAGCCTTTTGGTTTTATTTTTGTTTGTTTTTTTTTTTTTTTTTACTTTTTTGAGACAGGATCTTGCTAAATTATGCAGACTACTTCTGGTCTCGAACTAGCGATCCTCCTGCCTCTGACTCTCAAGTCGCTGGGATTACAGGTGTGTGGGACTGCTCCCAGCAGAATGTTTTCTCTTTAATGGGGCCTGAACTCAATCCACTAAGCCCTTCACACCATCTAGAAATCTTGGTGATTCCCAGTTGGAAGCCTTCCTTAGCCAGGAAGAATTTGCCTTATAGTCCCAAGCCTGAGCCCTGGCTGTGGCTGTCTGTGGATTTCTTCTGCAGCAGTTTCACCAAGAGCTACTCAGCTGGACGCAGGATGAAGGTTCACAAGTCTTATTTGATGTTGGAATGGAATGGGGTTTGCTCTTGAAATGCTCCCCACTGCAACCCTTTATTGATATAACTTGTAAATATAACTCAAAGGCAGTCTAAGGTGGTCCGTGGGACTCTAGGTGCCTGCACCCAGCAAAAGGAATTGTTTTCTTACTTCTTCCAGGGGAGAAAGTGGGTTTAGAGTAACTAAATCTACTTTGTGGAACATGTTGGGGATGACAGGTGATGTGAGAAGATAGGGTTATTATGGGAGGAGCACATTGTGGGCAGGTTCCTGGGCATGGGGAGAGGGTAGTATTTGGCACTGATCTGTGTTCTCCACAGAAAACACTTGTTCCATTCACTCCTGTGTGCAGATGGCAATAGAGGAGAGAGGAGGATGGATGACCTGGCAAAGAGAGTGTGCCAAGGAGCTGGGCAAGTCACTGGGTAGATCCCCTAAGGCTGTTTTATCATCTCTAAGCTGGAGATTAGTAGTCTTTCCCCGCTGTCATTTTAGTGGACATTAAAGTAGATAACAACTATAACAGGACTGAAAACTAATGGGTCATTATTGATGCTCTTTACTCCAGGTGAAAACAGGAAAATCAACCATCACTTTTCAATGGCCCCTACTTCACACTGCCAGTTGCTTGCCAGTGGCCTTCTCCCGGCTCTCTGGACCTTGTGGTACCCAGCTTATGTGACATCTCTGGAATACCCCTGCCTTCTGAGATCAATTGTCCCCACTGGGATGCTCTGCGTCCTATTCCTGGTTAATGGGTTAATGTGGCAGCTGCTTCACCAGAGGCCCTTGCTGGTCTCATGGTTTACACTTAGCAGCATCACATGTATCAGATTCACCTAGGTTTAAGGTAATGGCTGAGGCATGTGTGCTGTACTACACACCCTGGTCTGTGTGTTCAGGGTTGGGTGGAGCAGAGTGGGTGAGGGGGGAGAAGCAGCAGCCCTGTCCAGGTCTGAACTACACTGAGATCTGAAGACCAACCCTCTCTTCCTGAAAATTCCTCACCACCACTCCCTTGCCTGACCGTACTCAGTTCTACTTTGGTTTGTTTGTTTTTTTTTTTTTTCATGTAGGGAATCCCAGCTTCTTACAACCTCATCATGACAGGGGAAATGCTTACTACAGCTTAACTGGCTGGGTTCTACCAGATCCTGAGGAAAGAAAACATCCAAATCTTGTCCCCTCTGGCTTTCTGTATGGAGAAAGGAAATAGTCAACTCCAGCCCCCTCCAACCATCCTGTCTCACTGAAGGGAGGGAAACTTAGAGGCACACATGATCTTCACAGGGGCCCAGACTCACTGAAAGACTGAAGGTTTGTTATAGCACTATGGAATGCTTCCCCTTCCCCAACATCTTACCTCCACACTCGAGGCCTCCTCACAGCAGTTGTTTTTACACAGTATATCATATGCAGCTGTCAAAGAAAAGTTACAAGGCATACTAAAAGGCAAACACACAGTTTGAAGAGAGAGAACCAGCATCAGAAATAGAGCCATATATAGGAGAAATGCTGGAATTATCAGATCAGAAATTTTTTAAAACTACAACTAAAATGCTAAAGGCTCTCATGGGAAAGTAGACAACATGTAAGAACAGATGGTTCATATAAGCACACAGACTGAAATTATAAGAACAAAAAGAAGAAATGCTAGGAACCAAAACTATAACAAAAACGAAGAATGCCCTGGATGGGCTAATTAGTAATAGGACACAGCTGAGGACAGAATCTTTGTGCCTTCAGAACTATGAGCCAATATATTTCTGTTCATTATAAATTACCCAGCCCCAGGTGTTCTCTTATGGCAGTACCAAACAGACTAAGACATTGTTCATCCATCTGGAGATAACTGAGGCCCTCATATTCTTTATAAAATTGGGGAAAGAGAAGGGAGCCCTTTTGTAGAAGAGATGTTCTTCATAAGAGGGTGGAAGTTTTGAAAGATTCTTGCATCACACTTAGAATCACAAGTGAGTTGTAAGAGTAAAGTGCACTTTCAACTGAACCTCGGTAAGGAAACTGAGTAATAATTTTGTAAGATTTCTTAACTTTAAAATATCTCCATTTTTTTCATGCACTGCCTCCTCTTTCTAATGGCTCGCAATAAATTTGTTAAAAGGATCCTTGTTGTTTCAGAGAAGGAAAGAGATTGTGAGACATTGGAATCCAATGGTCTTAGTGCCAGGAAAAGGAGACATTCAATGCCTAAGTGATTTTACTTTAACTGTAATGATGAAAAAAGGAAGTGGAGAAGATGCCCTCATGGGAAAATTTTATCTTTCCCCCTTTAACCATTGATGGGACATTTTCTTTCTCTTCTCCTTAGAAGAACGTCTAAGATGAACTCTCAGCTTCTCTAAGGTCGTGTGTAAGTTTCAGTTGATGAAAATACTCTCTCTTGAACATTTTGTTGTCTCTTCCCATTGGTGTTTGGGTTGTCAGCTTCTCCATTACCTAACCTACAACACAGCAAATAGTCTCTTTGTTCTGTCTTTTAGGAAGTAGAAGCTTCCTGTGTGTTCTCTTGGTTTTCATCATCACCAAATTTTAGAAATATTTGAGCCTTTGAAATACTACTATGTAAATTAATTTCAATATCTAACAAAGATAGTTGACTTAAAAAATTGCCTTCCATATTGTGCTTAAATATCACCTGAAAATATTTAACTAAAACATTCAACTGAAGGATCTTTCAGCAAATTGCAATTTGCAATGCCCCCCCCAGAGGATTTCTTGGGTACAGCTAAAAATAAAGATGCACAAGACTTCTATAGGTCATACTTGACACCAGTCTACTCAAAAGCTTATAGAATATAATGGTGAAATAATAGTGTTCTCAGTGGCAAATAATGAGGGAAATCAACATGGCAAGTATCTATAGATCGTCATGCTGTTTTAGAAAAGCAACAAACAAACAAACAATACCCCAGCAGAACTGACCAGAAACTTATCAGGGAGATCAGGGAAATAAATCAGCCAATGGGGACCTGATACCATTCTGCTTTTTCCTGGTGGGCTTTTTCCTGGAACGACAGGTGCAACCACAAGGTTGCCCATGTACTCAGGAAAGACTGGAGAATAATGCATTCCTAGCTGAAGGCACCCCTCACACATCTAGCAGTTTGTCATCCTGTGGGGGCTTGTGTGTTGCTGTGATGCTGCAAGCTATACCACCCTGGCACAGAAGGGTCTCTTGAGGGTAAAGACAGCACCAAGAGCCCTCAACCTTAATTTATGTAGCAATTGGATTGCCTCAATCTCACACAAAAACAGACTAGCAAAATAAAATGTGCCCAGTTCCAGGTATCAATATGATTTAAATCAGGCTACACTGTCCTACAGATGTTTCTAGCTTTCTACCAAAAACCACAAGTGAAAAAACAAGTGGTGTTGGGGTAGAGAAAATAGACTTTACTAAAACAATCCATCAATAAACATGCAAATAACAATAGCAGTCATGAAGGTCAGGGGCACAAATACTTAGGATTTCTATAACACAATATCTAAAATGTCCAATTCTGTAAACCCGATGAGTCAGGAGGCAGAGGCAGGAGGATCAGGAGTTTGAGGCCAGATGCAGCCTGCATAACTTAATGAGACCTCAATTCAAAACAAAAAATAATAAATGAGCTGGGGGAGAAGCCCAGCAGCAGAACACTTGCAAAGTATGTGTGAGACCCTAGGTTCAACCCTCAAGTATTGCAAAAATAAAATAATAAAATTTCAAATTTCCAATAAGATATAAGACACACCGAGAAATGGGAAAGTATGATTGATCTTTATTTACTGTACAAATGCAAGGAAAACTGCTCGTGAGAGGAATAAGGTATCAGATTTTAAGAGATTTCAAAGGAGACATTATATATTGCTCAAAGAACTGAAGGAAATCATGATTTAAAACATAAAAGAAAGTATGATGACAACAGCACATCTAATAGAGTGTTAGCCACAAAGATTTAGAAACTACTGAGGAAAGAATCAGTGGAAATTCGGAAGTCGGAAAGTACAATAACTGAAAATCAAAGAGGTTCAGTAGTAGATGTCAACTGGGAGAAGAAAATTCTTAGCAAACCTGAAGACAGAGATTTTACAGTATGAAAAACAGAGAGAGGTAAAAGGAATAAAGAAAAATGAACAAAATCTCAGAGTGTGGGCCATCACTAAATAGACCTGTTCATATGTAATGGAACTGCTAAAAGAACTGGAGATAAAGAAAAGAACAGAAAAAATATTCAAGGAAAGAATGGTGGCGAGCTTCCTGATATTATTGAAAAGCACTATCTACATGCCTAGGAAACTCAAGGAACTCTAAGTAAGACAACTGCAGAGATCAACAAGCAGACTTTTGATAGTATACACACTGAAAACCAGAAACAAAGAGAAAATCTTGAAAGCACCAGGAAAAAATGACTTACATTTATAAGGAAATACCTTCCCTCAAATGAACAACCAGCTTCTCCTCAGAATGAGAGGCAAAGAAAGGTGAAGGATAACATGTTCAAAATACTGAATGAAAAAAGGCAGCTAACCAAGAATCCTACATCCAGTAAAGCTATCTTTCAAAAATGAAGGTGAATGAAGAGTTACCAGATGTATTAGAACAGAGGGAACTCAGTGCTAGCAGACCCACCTTTCCAGAAACACTTCAGGAAAAAAGCCAGCCACCAAACATAATGTGTTATGTAGTATTTGGATAGGAAGTGTCCCCTCCAAATGCTCATGGTCAAAGGTTGGGTCTTCAGCTGGTGGAGCTATTGACAGGTGGTTGAATGTGAAGGTGCTGACTCCATCAACGCCACTGACAGATCTGTAATTTCTTGACATTATTGGGAAGTGATTGAAACTAAGAGGTCAGGCCCAGCTGAGGGAAGTAGGTCACTGCAGGCATGCCTTCAAAGGGTCTGCCTTGTCCCTCTACTCTTCTTCTAGCTTGCTTTCTGCTTCCCAGCCTCTGCTGCCAGGATGTTCTGCCTCACCACAGGCTCACAGCAATGGAGCTAGCCAGCCATGGACTGAAACCTCCGGAACCGTGAGCCAAAATAAACATAATAAGAGATGAATTAGTAATTTGAAACTTACACACTAAGAAAAGCCCAGGCCCAGAATGTATTACTGGTAAAGCCTTGTTGTTGTTGTTGTTAGGTGCCATTGAGTTTGTGTCTGACTCATAGTGACCCTACATACAATAGATAAAACAGTATTGTTAGTGCTTCTCTGATATTCATAGGGTTTTTGATGGCTGATTGTTTTTTGGGGAGTGGGCTGCTGGGTCCTCCTCCCAAGACTACAGTACCTAGTGCTCCCAGGTGGTCTCCCATACAAGTACTAACCAGGCCCGACTCTGCTTAGCTTCTGAGATCTGGTGGGATCAGATACCACAGTGGTATAGCTGCAGGCTGCTAAAGCCTAGCAAACATTTAAAGAAGAATTCATATCAGTTTTTAACAAACTCTTCCAAAAAAAGAAGGTGAGGGAATATTCCTCAATTCATTTATGTAGCTAATTTCATGAAGATTCCAAAACCAGACAAAGATATCACATGAAAATAAAACTGTACACAGGTCAATACCTTTTATAAATGTAGATGCAAAAACCCTCAACAAAATATTAGCAAACCAAATCCAACAACATATAAGAAGAATTATACACCATGACCAAGTGAGATTATTCCAGGTTTGGTTTATGCAAGTTTGGAATGCAAGTTTGGTTTAACATCTGAAAATCAATTAATATAATATCCATATCAATAAAATCAAAATCAAAATCACAGGATCACCTCAATAGACATAGAAAAAGTATCTGAAAAAATCCAACACTTCTCCATAAGTTTCTAAATATTAATAAATAAGGAATAGAAGGGAACTTGAACCTAATAAAAGGCATATGCACTAACAAAAATAAATCTTGACTTAACCCTCATACCTTATACAAAATTATCTCAAAACAGCCAGGTACGGTGCGTTATGCCTGTAATCCCAGTGATTTAGGAGGTGGAGGCAGGAGGCAGGAGGATTGCAGGTTTGAAGCCAGCGGCAGCCTGTGTAATTTAGTGAGACCCTGTCTCAATATTTTAAAAAATTTTGAAAATAGGCTGCGATGTAGTCCAATGGTTGAGCAATTGCAAAGTACATGAAAGGCCCTGGGTTCAACCCCCAAGTACTGCAAAAGAAAAAAGAAATCTCAAAATGGACCATACGTTCAAATGCAAAATTGTTGTTGTTGTTAGGTGCCGTCAAGTCGGTATCCAACTCATAGTGACCCTCATAGGGTTTTCAATGGCTGACTGTTTCGGGATTGCCTTGGGAGTGGATTGCCAGGCCTTTCTCCCATTTTTGCAGTGCTGGGAATTGAACTCAGGACCTCAGAGACTGCAGCGCAGTGCTCTACCAATTGAGCTAAATCCTAGCCCAAATGCAAAATATAAAACCTAAAAACATTTAAGAGAGAATGTAGGGGAAAATCTTCAGGAACCTAGGCCTTGATGAAGGATTCCTAGACACGCCATCAAAAGCACAATCAATTTTAAAAATCAATATATTAGACCTCATCAAAATTAGAAACTTTTGCTCTCCAATATACCATGTTAAGGGATGGAAAGAAAACTACAGACTGGATGAAAATATCTACAAACCACACATCTGACAAAGGATGACATCTGGGATATATATCTCAAAACTCAACCGTAAAAACAGCAAAGCAGGGCAAAGATTCCTATTATAAATGGGCAAAAACCAGAAAGACATTTAACTGATGAGGATACTTGGATAGAAAATAAACACATTAAAAGATGTTTAATATCACCAGCCATTAGGAAAATGCAAAGTAGACTACAATGAAGCGGGGCATGGTGGCATATCAACATGGGCATTACTCAGGAGGCTGAGGCAGGAGCATTGAGAGTTCAAGGTCAACTTGGGCTACAGAGCCAGATCCTGTCTAAAACCAAACCAAACCAAACAAAAACAAAACAAAACAAAACAAAAAACCACAATGTGCTATTACTACATACCTAATAGAACAGTTCCAATAAAATACAGTGACTGCATCAATGAGGGCTAGGATATGAAGAAGCTACATCTCTCATACACTGCAGGAAGGAATATAAAATGGTATGGCAACCTCTATAAAATAGTTTGTTGTTGTTAGGTGCTGTTGAGTCAGTGACCGACTCATAGTGGCCCTATGCACAACAGGCAAAACACTATTATCAGTGTCTCTCTGCTATTCATAAGGTTTTCAGTGATGGATTGAGTTTTGGGAGTTGCCAGGTCCTTCTCCCAAGCCTACAGTATCTGGTGTTCCCAGGCAGTCTGCCATCCAAGTACTAATTAGGCCTGATCCTGCTTAGCTTCCAAGATCTGATGGAATTGGATGCCACAGTGCTACAGCTGCAGGCATAAAATAGTTCAATAGTTTCTTTAAAAAGAACCAAATATATACTTACTATATGACCCAAAGGGCCGGGATTTAGCTCAGTTGGTAGAGCGCTGCGCTGCAGTCTCTGAGGTCCTGAGTTCAATTCCTAGCACCGCAAAAAATGGAAGAAGGACCAGACAATCCACTCCCAAGGCAGTCCCAAAACAGTTAGCCATTGAAAACCCTATGAGGGTCACTATGAGTCAGATACCGACTCGACGGCACTTAACAACAACAACAACATATGACCCAAAACTGCATTCCCTTCCATTTACCCCAGAAAAATGAAAATTCGTGTATACAAAAAAACCTTGTGCATGAATATTTATTGCTGATTTCTTTGGAATACCAAAACACAAGAAACAACCAAAGTATCTTACACATGAATGGTTAAACAAACTGCATGTATCCATATGATGAAATGCTACTCAGCAATAAAAAGGAATTAATTATTTCTATATGCAACAACTTATAAGGATCTCAAAGGCATTATGTTGAATGAAAAAAGCCAAATTCATAATATCATATTCCATCTGATTCCATCTATATAACATTGTCAACATTATAGAGACAGTGATTAGCATTTTGCCAGAGATTTGGTATAGTGTGGATGGGTGTCATTTTAAAGGGATAGCATAAAAGAAGACTTTATTGTCGTAGAAGTATTCTGTATCTTAAGTATAATAGTACATAAACAAGCTTACACCTGAGAGGATCAAGATAGGCAAAAGCTGGGCAAATAACCAAACTTGGCTATAAATAATGTTCACATAGTCATTACAGTGCAAACACTAAAGTTGTCCCAAATTACAAAATAATCATATTAAGGTGATAGGGAACAAAAGTGTTCTTGTGTGGCATGAGATCAGAAGTAATAGAATATTAATTCCCCATCTTCCATCATGGGAAGTCAATAAACAATGCCTAACAGTAAAAAAAATCAAGAAGTACCCATACAATTATGTGATATGAAGTATGAGATAATATAAAATAATCAGCTAAAAGGGTGGAAAACAGTTGCTTCTGTGAGGTTAAATGGTGGGAGGTTAGAGAGATTCCTGTTTTCATATACAGAGCTTATAGTACTATTTGACTCAAACTATTTAGCTCAGTTGGTAGAGCACTGTTCTGCACTCTCTGAGGACTCAGGTTTGATTCCCAGCACTGCAAAAACAGGAGAAGGATGTGGCAACCCACTCCCAAAGTAATCCTGAAACAATCAGCCATTGAAAACCCTATGAGATTCACTATCAGTCAGACCTGACTCAACGGCATCTAACAAGAACAAGAACAACGTATGCAGGTAACTTTGATAAAGGTAAAAACTAATTTCAGCATTATATTAATATTATAAAAGTTAAATTAAAAATATCCATACCAATAGCACTAGAAAATGGATTTTATAAGCTTGCTGGATAGAAGATTGATGTCCAAAACTCCATTGCAATCCTATTCAGTAGTCAAAAATCACTGAAAAAAGTAATAATAGATTTTAAAGATTTCATAAACTAGAAAGTGCTAAAGATAGCTCTAATTAAAGATCCATAAAACCATTATAAGGGAAAAGCCTGTGAAAGTGTAGATTGAAAGTCATAAAAATAAACCAACATGCATAGAAGTATACCATGCCCACGAACAGGAAGACTCAATATTAAAAATGTATTGACTTGCCCAAATTAATATGTAAATTTAATGCAACCAAATAATAATTATAAAAGGGTTTTTCCCCCATGAAACTTGACAACGTGATTTTAAAATACTATGGGGCCAAAATTTGCCATGACAATTTAAAAAAGAATAAGTAGGATGATTTGCCTAAAAGAGGTAACAAAACTTATTATAAAGCTATTCAATCTAAGTGTAGTATTGACAGAGATAGACAAGCAGATTAATGGAACAAAGTGCTCATCAAAAGAACCCTGGATTTATAGCTATTTGACACATGGCACAAGAGGCAGTAGATGAATGACAGCAAGTGCCAGATAATTTACGCTTGTAGGAAAGAAATAAGAGCCCTATCACCTGTCTCCCTCACCCTCCTTTCTTCTCTGCCCCTCTCACTCTCTCTCTCTCTCTCTCTCTCTCTCTCTCTCTCTCTTTTACACACACACACACACACACACACACACACACACTCACATGCACACACCCTACTAGAAAAAAACATAAGTAAAGATGAAATGGGAAGAGCATAACTTAAGCAAAATTCGAAAACTATCAAATGCTACCAACACTGCTGCTCTGTGGGCCACAGTAGAGGAACAAAAGAGACTCTTCCCCCAGATGCTTAGGGAAAAAATATTAGAATGTTTGGTGCAAAGTAGTACTAGCAAAAACATTGAATAAAGCTTCAATACCACTATGATATGAATTAATGAAATGTGGCATATTCTTAGAAGACCATAGAGCAGTGGAAAATGAATCAAACAGAGCTACATATACTAACATGAATAAATCCGCAACCTGTGTGAAGTATAAAAAATAAAGTTCTAAAATGATGTGTACACTATAATACCATTTGTATAAAATTTAAAAACATGCAAAATAATACTATATATTGCTTAAGGATTTACAAAATGTTGTAAAAGTATAAAATCATGCTTGAGAAGGATAAATATCAAATTCAGGACAAAAATTTTTAAAAGGAACCAAAGAAGATAAGAGCAAAATGTTAACAGTATTTTGCAAAGGTAGGATGGTAAGTCCAGGGATATCTTTCCATTTTTAAATTCATTTCAAAATGGAAAAATACTTATTCAACATACTAGTAATTTCAAATTTTATATGTGTTCAGATGAAATCTTACTTATAGAAGCCCTGGATAAAAATTAAACTGTTCTGAAAAGTAAGAGTTGTTCATGACCAGGGGCAGAGTGGACACCCATCTTCTTGATCAATTTAATTCTCTTTTGGATGAAAGAAAAGCCAATTTGAAGTTCGGTACATCAAGGTTGAGACATCTCCCAAGTCCATGACGCAAGTCCATCCCTGACTCAGCTCCAAAGCTCTGAAGGATGGAACATCAGAAGGATGTGGGAAAGGAGCATGTCTGTGCCAGGGCGTGGCAGAAAGAAAGGCAGATGTCTTGGGTCACCTACAGGTGTTTGCAGCTTCTTTTCTTTACTTGAGCCCTTTGGAGAGAGAAGGAAGCAAAAGATCACAGGGTATGCAGGAGCTGTAGGGAAAATCATTCATCCATTCATTCATTCATGTATTAATTCTACAAGAATTTATTGAACACTTCCTATGTGACAGGTACTGTGCTTCACCTGAGCTCATGACACAGATCAGAGATGAAGCCCTTACTCACTATACCCCAATACCTCTTTCTGAACTCTCTACATACTCACGTACATCTTTGGCACTAATAAGAACCTCCAGACTTTTGGCTATATTAGTTGAATTTAACAATACTTTCCTTATTCTTTCCATAGATAAGCATATGAAAACTGAAATATATAATAGTATATGGGAGACTCTTCAGAGGCTCTGACTCTCATTCCATTCCCACACTTTAGACTCCCATTTCCAGAGTCCCAAGGAACATGACTTGAAAGTCTTCCAACTCCAGGACACTACACAATGCAGAGCTGGAAGCTCTGAGGCTTCCAGAAGACATATGGAAACAATAACAGTGTTCATAACCTTTTCTTGAGGCTGGATCACATGGTACCCCATGACTACGAGTGCTAACCCTGAACTCCTCTTGCCAGCCTGTGACCCTGGCCCTGACCTCTCTCCCTAAGGACTAAGGCCCACCTCAAACTCACCTGTCACAGGTTCCACCACCTGGAGATGTAGGTGGCAATTAAAATCACCAACAGCAGCACCTTGAGGCCTAGGAGGAAGGCCACAAAGATAAGAGCAGAGTTCTCTGAACCTAAAAGGTACAGAGCAGAAGGGCCATCAAATGGGGCTCTGTGAGCTGGAATGCCATGCTGTTGTTGTTAGGTGCCATCGAGTCGTGTCCAACTCATAGCAACTCTCATAGGGTTTTCAATGGCTGACTATTTCAGGATTGCCTTGGGAGTAGATTGCCATGTCCTTCTCCCATGAAATGCCATACTGAAGGTCAAAAGCAAGGAAGTTCCAGAGCCAGCGAGTCGTACCCAATTCCTGTTCCATCTCCAAGCTGTTCTCTCTATACTTCCCTTTCTTGGAAATAAGAGATGACTTTGACCTATGAAGCTCACCATGAATTTTGCCCAACAGATGCTGATTTGAATATCTGACAATTGCCAGTTAATGTGCCATGCTTTAGAGGTACAAATCTGAATGCAACCAATGCCATGTCTCCAAGGCCTTGTGGCCATTTAACATAACCTTTGCTGTAATCTTAAGACATTGGTATCATTCATGATATTTTATAGATGAGTAAACTAAGTCTCTGAGAGATAATTAACTCTGTTGCCTAAGTTTCCACAGCTGTAATTACTGGAATCCAAATTTAAAAGTAATTTTACCTGAGTTCAAATGATAGTACCAATAGCTGACGCTTATCACAGGCACACATGTAGGCTATCTGTAGTTATTATTGTTAGGTGCTGTCGAGTTGGGTCCAACTTATAGCAACCCGATGTACAGCAGAATGAAACCCTCTCTGACACTGTGCCAGGCCATGCACTATGTCAGTACTTCTCTGCTATTCATAAGGTTTTTTGATGACTGATTGTTTTGAGAGGGGGCTGCTGGGTCCTTCTCCCAAGCCTACAGCACCCAGTATTCCCAGGTGGTCTCCCATCCAAGTACTAACTAGGCCTGACACTTCATAGCTTCCAAGATCGGACACCAAGGTGGTATGGCTGTAGGCTCAGACTATGTGTAGAGTGTACCCTTAATCCTCACAAGGACTCTACAAATCAGGCCCCTTCTTTAGACCTATCTACAAGTGAGCAAACTGGGGCACAGAGAGATCATGCGACTGTGCAAGAACTAAGCAGAAGATCTTGCTCTATTGTTGGAGCAGACATCATGCAGCCCTAGGTGAGGTCTTAGAACAATGTACACGCAAGCTCATTTCTATATAACACACACTATTTTAAACCAGAGTCTTGCTGACAACCATCTCAGAATCACCAATGAATGAGCACAAAGCTGAATTCTCTTTAAGGCATTTTCAGGAAAGTTGAGGTGGGAGATCACTTTGCACAGAAATGAAAGAACATTTCAGGATAGCCACATCTAAATGAAGCCGCTGGCAGAAATCATTCTGGTTATTCAAGTAATGGTGGACTTCTAATTTGGACAAGATCTCAGTGATTATCAATCTCCCTCTCCTCCCAGTGCCTTCTGGAATTCACTCAGGAGATGGAGGTGACCCCAGCTGCCCACAAGAGAAGAGGTGAACTTACCTGGGCCCCCATTGGGTTTCCACGTGCGTTCGGATGCTGCAGACAGTATGAGGCTGGCCTGGATGGGAGGCTGTGCCTCATGCTCCACCTTACAGGTGAGCACTTGCTCAGACCTGTGCACTGATGTGTTCACCAGATGGAAGCTTTTCAAGGTGTAGGACCCATCTTCATTCTGGTTGGGCATGGGTTGCTCTGTTCTCTTGAGCATATGGCAGTCTTCCAGCCAAGTGAGATACATTTCTGGTGGATAGAATCTCTGCACGTGACAAATAACAGATGCCAAGCCAGAAGAGGTTGAAGACTGGGACACTGTCACCACAGGGGAAACTGACAAAGCCCAGAAAAAGCAGACAATTACTGTGGGAAGTCCACCGGGAGCTTCTTGGGAATGGAATTCTCTGCCCCGGGCCTACCACAGAGGCGTATGTCTTGGTTAATAGCTGTGTGCTTAAAGAAATCCAGGATGTAATGAGAGTGTGAATGCATGGCAGAAAGCATGTGTGAATGAATGGATGGATGGATGGATGGATGGGCATGTGGACAGATGGGAGAATAGATAGGATTGATGAAAGCCACCCCAATCTTTCTTTACCTTTCCATTTGGGCCATAAGAGGTGAAAAGATCAATTCCATTCAAGGAGGTGCAAATCAGGTGACGCCCTGTATGACTAGATAACTAGAAGGTTTGAAGATTAATAGATGCTAAGTCTTCACGTCCAAGACACTAAGGTCTTACACCAGAAGGAACTTCAGCTTGGAGAGGTTAAGTAACCTACCCACGGTCATAAGTGGCAAGGCTGAGATTACAGCAGACAAAATATTTTCCCACTATGCTATTCTGATACCCAAACTATAGGCAATTACAATGCCAGGCATCTGAAATTAGGATCTAATGACTTGCAGAACTTTATAAACTGGAGTTTTAGCGATGCAATACAGTGCCTTCACAAGGAACACCAGGGAGATTTTGAAACAGTATAAAACAGTAACCATTTCAGTAGACTTCACATGAATCCACTGCCAAGTGCAGCTGTTATACAAAAGGGCTGGTGCATCTGAATTCTCAGTCCTGAACTGAAACCACAGCTAACAAAACCTTGTGCAAGTCATTGTCCCTCTGTTTCTGAGACTCTGAAAGTATGATAGTCTCTAAAGTCAAATCATCTTTCCTGGGTCTAGTCAAAACAGATTTCAGCTCTTGGCCTAGGGAAGAGAGCATCGATCCTTAAGTAATGCGATTTGAAGGAACTGAGGGCATCCGACCCCTTTACTGCCTTTCCTCAGCCTCAACCTTCCCCTGAAAAATGCTATAACATTGCTGCTCATGGGCTGGAGAGCTAGGGCAAGACCCCAGCCTTAGCAGTTTGCTATCTGTGCTCAGTCGTTTCTGTCAGTGACCCCAGGCCTAGCACAGGGATTCTCACTGAGCAAAAGTCAAGACCAGAGATGGGAGGAGCAGGACAGTGAAGGCCTGGTAATATGTGTGATGCTACCAAGCGAGTGAGCTCTTCTGGTGGCAAGGTACCCAGGGAAGCACTGGAAGGACAGAGGCCAGGATACAGCTGACCACAGCTGCCCCTACATGACACATGGCAGTGCCTGAGGCAGCATGACTGTGCTTCTTATTTAATCCTCATGAAACCAAACAAGGCAAACACAGAAAGTGCCTCAGTATGGGGTGGGGAGGGTGGAGAAAAGGAAAAACAACACTTAGAAGGAATCCATGTAACACCAGGGCCTCACTGAAACTTCATCCTGAAAACCATTTGAGTTATATAAATAATTTATGTTTTAATGAAATATAGAATATATTTGCAACTATGCACCAACTCTTAACAGGACTGTTAAGAGCATAAAGAGGTTGGTATTATTTTTCACCCCTAACAGAGACTCTAGTACCAACAAATCCTTCCCTTCAAATTTCACATTCGCAGCACAATCATTTAAAGGTAATTTTGCAAAATTATTTGAAATTCTGAGTGTTCTATCCTTTTTCACAGGGGCCTCTTTAATCAAAGCAGTCTCCTTTGAAATGCCCACAGTGTCATTATCATCAGAGATGTTCCCCTTCTCCTTCTTCCGATTTTAACTGCTCAGATGCTTCGCCTGTGATCCCAGCAGTGGGCCGGTATCATTTGCATCAACTTCTTGAAATGCCACTCTGTAAGATCTCGCATTCCATTCCGCTGTGGATGTGGACTCCATTTGCGCGGCATGGTCTGATGGCACCATGCTGCAATCAAGGCAAGGCCCACCTCTCGCCCCAGGGAGCCTCTGGGCTCCACCACCACCTTTTCCAGCCGCTGACCTCGGGGCAGCAGGGCTGGACCATTCCACAACACCAAGTCCTGCCTCAAGCTCCCGAAACATCTTCCTACCTCTCTGCCTCAGATTTCTTTACAGCCACAAAAAGCTACCTCCCCGCTGCAGGCACATCTCAGACTCCCCTCCTTCAGGGGACAATTCTGAGGCATAGTCTATACTGCTCCCCAGAGAGTTCCCAGTGACACTGAGCCCCAGTTATCCACAGGGGCACCCAGTCCAGTAACTCACCCTTTCTTGGCTTTTCTCCTAACCCTTCCCCAATTCCTGCCTGCCCACCACTTGTCATCATCACCCAGCAACCTGTCCCAGAGTCCTGCTCTCAAACCAAACAAAAACACCCACAAAGACATTCCCATGACTAGTAAACCTGTTATGGTTTGAACATGAAATGTCTCCCACAGGCGTATATTTGGCTTGGTCTCCAGCTGGTGGTGCTATTTTGGGAGGCTATGGGGTGTTATTTTGGAACCTTTAGGAGGTGGGACCTAGCTGGTGGAAGTAGATCACTGGGAGCGGGACTTTGTGGGTGATACCTGGCCTTCGGGCTGGGATTTAGCTCAGTTGGTAGAACATCACTCTGTAGTCTCTGAGATCCCAAGTTCGATTCCCAGCACTGCAAAGACAGGAGAAGGATGTGGCAATCCACTCCTGAAGCAATGTGGAAAAAAGCAGCCATTGAAAACCATATAAGGGTCGCTATGAGTCGTACACAACTCAATGGCACCTAACAGTAACAACCTGGCCTTCAGGCTGGGGTTTAGCTCAGTTGGTAGAGTGCTGCACAATACTCTCTGAGGCTCTGGGTTCAATCCCTAGCACCATAGAAATGGGAGAAGGACCTGGCACCCCACTCCCAAAACAATCCTGAAACAATCAGCTATCAAAAATGCTATGAGGGGCCGGGCGTGGTGGCGCATGCCTGTAATCCCAGCTGCTCGGGAGGCGGAGGCGGGAGGATCGCAAGTTCGAGACCAGAGGCAGTCTGCGTAACTTAGCGAGACCCTGTCTCAAAAAGTAAAAAAAAATGGGCTGAGGTGCAGCTCAGTGGTCCAGCACTTGCAGAGCATGCAGGTGCGAGGCCCTGGGTTCAACCCCCAGTACCGCAAAAAAAAATGCTATGAGGGCCTCTATGAGTTGGATCTGACTCAACAGCTTCTAACAACAACCAACACCTGGCCTCCAGTTCCAGCCTAGCTTCCTCTCTGCTTCCTGGTCTACTATGATGTGAAAAACCTCCACCACACATTTCTGCTGCCACACACTCCTCCTTTCACTGAACCCTCAGTCCCTAGCAAGGGGAGACCCTCACCACTCACAGGCAGATCACAGCACCATGCCTTGCTCACTATTATGGATCAAAATGCTCTGAAGCCATGAGACAAAATAAACTTTTCCTTTCTTAAGTTGTTTCTGTCAGGTATTTTGGTCACAGTGACGTGAACAGTAACCCAACCTGAGATGTATGCTGTGCAGAGCAGAGAGAGGTTGGAGTAGCAGCTAATTTTATTAGTGATCAGTGGTGAGTATTTGTATTTTCTATGACTTTTACTTCTTTATACCCTTGTCCTAGCGCTGTTGTTGTTGTTGTTATTGTTGTTGTTGTTGTTGTTAGGTGCTGTTGAGTAGGTATCCCGCTCATAGCAACCCTGTGTACAACAGGCGAAACACCATTTTGTCAGTGCTTCTCTGCTATTCACAGGGTTTTCAATGGCAGATGATTTTTTGGGAGTGAGTTGCTGGGTTCCTCTTCCTGTCCTAGCCGTGGAGGTTATATAATAGATACTTGCGTAAGGAGGACCCCTCCTGAATGGGTGGTTTCCTACTGGTCAGTCAAAGGTAGCAAGGCTGAAAGAGCACAAGCAACTTGCAAACAACCCCACAGTTGGTATGGACAGTGGAGCTGGAAGTCTGAATTTGGTCAAAGGTCTTTCACTCACCAGCTTTCCAACATGGAGCACCTTCGTGCCTTAAACCCCAGTTGCTTCTATAAGCCACAAACAGGACAAGCAACACAAGGCAGCTGAACCCATTAAATAAGTCCGCCCCAGAATGTGCTTTCCTGACTGCATGCTGGGCTTATCTGCAACAGTAATATCTATATCTTCCTTCATGTAACACTGTGTGTTTCTTTCCAAGAAAATAGCACATTTTGTCCGCTGTTTAGAGGATGAACAAATGAAGAGGACAATATTTTGTAAATCTTAAAGTCCAAAGTGTTTTAAAGAATTCCTTTTACAACTGTGCAACTTTGGATCCCTCACTCGTGTTGTGCAGCTGGTTTCCCTGGACTGGACAGGGGATGGCCCTCCTGCTCCTTTTGATGCAGAACACCTAGAATGACCTCAGGGGACCTTGGCTCCCCAACCATGGCAATGAAATGGACAAAACTACACAGCCTAGCTAGGACTATTCCAGTGGTAATGAAGCTACCACCATCCTCTCTTGGAGGAAAGAGGGAAGAAGGGGCAGAAGACTCTTAGAGAACTGAAACAAGATCCTCTTCTTAGGTGCCAATCACTAGCCCCTCCTGTCCCAGCTGCTGGGGACTCTAGGCTACATAAGAGAGGAAGGACTGGCTGAGGGTGGTGAGCTGCAAGGTAGATATTGGTGGGAACTTCTCTCAGAGGGATTCCTCCCATTAATGGTAAAGGTTTTCCCTGAGTCACCCACAGACCTGTATGAAATCTCAATAAACTCATGGTTAATGAAGGTTAATGTCCTTTGGTCTGTCTGCATTCCCTCTGGCTTTCACACATAACATACTTGCCTCCTCTAGACTTTGTTGTTGTTGTTGTTGTTGTTGTTAGGTACTATTGAGTTGGGTCCCACTCTTAGTGATCCTATGTATAACAGAATGAAACACTCCCTGATTGTGCCATATCTGGCAGGATGTCAGTGCTTCTCCGCTATTTGTAAGATTTTCAAAGGCTGATAGCTTCCGGACTGTATAGGGAGGGGGCTTCCAGGTCCTTATCCCATTTTTATAGTGATGAGGATCGAACCCAGGACCTCAGAAAATACATAATAGCCCTCAACCAACTGAGCTAAATCCCAGCCCACTCTGGACTTTAGAGTTGTGGTAAATAATGAGATGACCATTAAGATTGTTTACAGGCATGATACTTTATGACTTCACTGATTGCACAGATCTACCAAGCATCAGCCAGCCCAGCAAAATCAATTTTTAAAATTAGGTGAAAAGTTAGACCCATGTCCAGGGAAGAGTAATGATCTAAAGACATCATAGTCCCTAAAATTTAGTTCATAAAGCCCTTCAAATATTCTTCCTATAAATAATAATACTAAAATTCAATTTCCATAAGATAAACATTCTGTCTCCATTTTATAGATGAGGGAAGCGAGTTCTCAGCAGTAATTGGAATAATAATTATAATGGCAACAAGAAATGCCACTTCTGAGCGGTCTGTGTGACCAGGGCACAGTATGCAATACTTTACAGGTGCTATTCTATTGAATTCTTCCCCCACTAAGTGAGGCCACTCCTCAGTGAGGAAACTGACGCTCAGAGAAGCCCACAGCCCAACTCTGGACCACCTTAGGCAGCAAAGAGAAAGGTCTCACCTCGGAGGTACTGGTTCAGGCCGATGACCTTCTGGAAAACCACTGACGATCTGTGCTGGACGAGACAGAGGACAGAGGAGACGATGTCATCTTTCTTCAGCAGAACACGCACACTGCTGGTCACATTGTAGGTGTCTCCACTGGGGAGGATGCTGGTCTGGGGCCCAGGGAGCTCGTGACTGTTTTTGAGCCAGGTCACGGTCACCTGATGTGTTTGGAACCCCGAGGATGTGTACCTCAACTGGATGCTCATGCCTGGCGCAGACCGCTGCCGGGGGCCTTCCAAGTGGTGAGAGTGGTCACTCCTTCCTGCAAGGAGACAACCTCCCGTGAGACCGGTCAGGGTGCTCGGGTCCCCATGGGAGCAGCTCCTTGGCAGCCCTGTTATAATATCCTGTGGCCTCCTCTTCCATAGGGCTGAAATGTTGCCTTCTGATGGAAGCTGCCTTTGAAGCTGCCAGCAGAGGCCAGGCAGTGAGACCATAGGGGACCCCATGGGTCTCAGGGAGGCCAACATTGTGCAGCAAATACCCAATACTTTGCTTACAGGCTCTTCCCTAATTCTCGGAGTTCCTGCAGCAATGCCGGGGCTGCAGCTGGTACCATGCCCATTCCACTGACCAGGACACTGAGACCCACAAGGTTAGGTAATTTGCCTAAGTCCACAGCTAGTCAGTGGCCAGGGAGTCTGGCCCCAGGGTCTGTGCCCCTGACTTTCACTGAACCCTCAGTCCCTACCAAAGGGAGACCCTCACCATTCACAGGCAGATGACAGGTAAGAGACAAGGCTTGCAGAGAAGGGGTTAGGAGCCCAGGCTTTGGCAACTCATGCATCCCACCTCTGTATTCTCAACCCTTCCCTTGCAGCCATGGGCCAGATATATTGTGTGCAAGTGAAGGGAAAAAATCAGACTGAGGAAAAACCTCAGCATGAGTCAATTTAAAAAAGAATGCAACTTGCCTCCCATCAGAAAGATTCCATTTGGAGTTTTTCACCCAGATCTGTACGTCCTGCTGTGTGGACATCTTTCTTATTTCTGCTGGGCCACAAAAAAAGGGCACAGAGAAATTTAAAGGTTGAGTGGGATCTTTGTCCCTGAAAATTGTTACAACAGCCAGACAAAGGCCAGTTCTGCTAAGGAGAGATAGAAGGCGGGCTGCAAGTCACACTGTGAGGATAGGCTGGTTTTGCTAGCCGGGCATCCCCTCCACCCTTTGACCCCTGGTAGCTGCCTGAACTGCAGTGCACTACATAGACACCCACACACCTGTAGGAAACGAGACTTCCTGGCTCCATGTGGTTCAGATGGAGAGTTGTCAGCACATATGCTGGCTTCCCCTACACTTATCCAGGCCCGGGGAACCATCTCATCACCCCCTCACTGAGCACCTGCCCCACTCGGCAGCTCCAAGCCAGTAATTCATTCTGCCAAGCTGACACAAGCTGAACCAAAGAAACGCAGCCCTCACACCCCGAGACTGAATTGCCAGTGGGCAGCGCCCCCTGGTGGGGAACATCATCAGAGGTTACACAGAGTAAAGCCTGAGGGAAGTGAAAGGGATGATTAGGGTTAGGGGAAAGAGGAGAGGAGAAGAAAGGAAGGAGGAAGGGGAGGAGAAAGGGGATCAGGGAGGTTTACACCCACCCTGTGTGAGGACTTGCCAGCCGCCTTCTATCCCAGCTAAGGGAATCGAGAATTCTGGCCTCTCTTTAAAGTTGCCTTTCTAGAATGATTTTGGGCCCAGGTGTCCTTAATCTCTGCCCTTTCTTGCAGTCAGATGTTAACATAGAGAACTTTCAATACACAGAGTGTGCGGAATGAGGGGTAGGGAGATCCGCTCCTTGAGGAGGACAGGAGTGAAGTTTGCAGGTGGTCGCCTGAGGCTTTTCCCACCAGCGAGGACACCCCCCCTTTCTTCACCTATGGCTGCCCTGAGTCCCTGGCCCTCCCCGTCACACTGCCCTGAGGGCTGCGGAGAGATCTCACCTACCTTTGCCCATGCTGGAAGCCTGTGCTGTCAGAGTAATGTTGGTCCCAACTGGGGGCTGGTTGTCCTGGACCACCCAGCAGGTAAACTTGCTCCCGTCCAGCGTGGCCTCTTCCTGGAGCGTGTGCTCCAAGGAGTATGTCCCATCTGGGTTTCTCGTGGCCCAGGGGGAGGTCACAGTCAGGATCTTGTGCCCATTCTTCATCCAGGTGAGCTGCAGTTTTGGGGGGTAGAAGTGGCTGGCATGGCAGGTCAGGTTCACTGTCTGATGCGCGAGGTCAGGTGTCCTGGATAGCTTGGTGATGATCTTCACGGTGGGAATAACTAGACAGACAAAGTAAGGTGACTCCTGCCACCTGCCTATCCTTGCTCCCCTGTCCCATGGACTAGCCTCCGTAACACATTGCCTCTCTCTCTCTCTCTCTCTCTCTCTCTCTCTCTCTCTCTCTCTCCCTTTGCTGTACTGGTAGGTTGAACCCAGGACCTCTCTCTTGCTTTAGCAGCACCCTGCCACTGAGCTGCATCCCCAGTCCATTTTTTACTTTTTATTTTGTTATTTACTTACATACTTACTTATTTTGTGGTACTGGGGGGCTGAACCCAGGGCCTTGTGCATACTTTGCCAACACTCTACTACTGAGCTGCACCACCCCTCTCTTTTATTTTTTTATCTTGAGATAGGATCTCCCTAAATTACAAAGCCTGCTGCTGTAGTCCTGTGGCATCCAATCCCGTCAGATCTCAGAAGCTAGCAGGATTGGTCCTGGTTAGTATTTGGATGGGAGACTGCCTGGGAACACCAGGTGCTATAGGCTTGAGAGACAGACCCAGCAACTCACTCCCCCCCAAAAGAATCAATCCACCATTGAAAAACCCTATGAACAGCAGAGAAGAACTGGCAAAGTGTTTTGCCTGTTGTATGTAGGGTCGCTATGAGTCGGATACTGACTTGATGGCACCTAACAATAACAAGTTACAAAGGCTTCCTCTGGCCTCAAACATGCCATCCTCCTGCTTCCACCTCCTGAGTCGCTTATATTACAGGCATCGACCACGGTGCCCAGCTCTTGTACTCTTTTTAAAGAAATATTTTTTTCTTGTATGCTCAGTGTGAGGCACATAAGGCTGTTAATATTCATTAAATAGGGGTGGAAGTGCATGAGTGTCTGGTGTATTCTTTTCTATATGTTTGAAATATTTCATATCATGAAATATAATTATATATTACATAATTATATATAATAATTTATAATAAATTAAATATAAATACTAAATTACAATGTCCACAAAGACAGGGGCTTTATTTTGTTCATTGCTGTATCCATAGCACCTAGAACAGTGCCTGGCATGCAGTGGATCTTCATTACTTATTGACTGAATAATAAATATTTAGAGTTAAAAAACAATAGCAATGATATTAATAGAACAAAGATGTTTACAAAGGGAGGCTGAGGCCAGATAATAACAAGAACATCAGACATTCATAAGCAGCTTACAGTCTCCAGGCATTGTTCTAGGTATTTTATAAGGAATAACTCATTCAATCTCCAGAAGAAAACTTAATTTTATTCCCATTTTTCAAGGAAATTGAGGCATAAGCTGGTTAAGATAGGTCCCCCAAATCAGATAACTTATAGCAGGACACAGCCAGGATTAAAGCCCAGCCAGCCAGCCTCTGGGACCTGAGGTTTTCATCTCTATATAAGTGGTCAGAGGGGGCGATGAGGAATTTCAGTTCCCCATTTGTAACAGGGGCTTTTGGTAAAACCCCCAAAAGGCTACGAGCAAAACCCCACCTCGCCCTCTTGTACTGCTCATTCACCTCGGATCACTTGGGAGAGATTCATGGTCATCTGCAGGGGCTCTTTGAGGTCCCCGTGGGCGACTTTGCAGGTGATCTTAGACAAAACATCGTCTTGGGCCAGTGTCACCCAGGCCTTGCTAGTGATGGAGTAAAAGCCATTGCTCTCTGGCACCACGTGTGGGGCTGGGGCTGGATGCTCATCACTGTCCTTCACCCAGGTGAGGCTGAGGTCCCTGGAGCTGAAAGGGCCGGCAGCACAGATGAAAGGCACTGAATTTTCAGGGATCATCCTCCGAGGCGGGCCCTTCAGAGAGATGGAGGGCTTGCCATCTGCAAAAGAGAGCGATTGTGGGAGTGGGGCACACCCAGCACCCTACAGTCTGTCAGCAGCAGGCCGTGCAGACTGGCCACCTACACATGCCATACATTCTGGCCTCAGGGAGCTCTCAAGCGACCATACCAAGTAAACGGCAAATACAAATAGGAATGGCTGGGCCTCAGTGTCCCCGGGAACCCCACAGAGTGCAGAGACAAAGAACACTGAGTGACTTGGGCTGGCAGGGTGGTTAGAGAAGGTTCTGAGCCAAAGCTGAGGGGTGAAGAGGAGCTGGCCATGGGACCGACAGAAGAAAGACATTCTGGGAGGAGGGAACAGAAGGTGCCAAGGACCTGGGGCAGGAAGAGCTACTGGGCTTGAGAAACCGTGTCTACTGTTGGTCTTCAGCATTAGGGCAAGAGGCCTTGATGGAGCAAAACCTTGTGGGACACAGTGACAATCTGATTCTAGCCTGAGTGGGCTGGGAAGCTACTCAGGAGCCTTTAAAGTGAGAGGATTGGTGGTCTCATTGGCACTTTTAGAAGATTCTAGGCCTCCTGCATGGAGGCTGGAAAGGAGAGGAATAGGGAGTCCAGTGGGGATGGGAGGGAATGGATGAGTCTCCAGGTGGAGGTGACAGTGACCTGGCCTGGGGTGGACAAACAGAGGGACTGAGATGTTTGGAAGATCTGGCTGTCAGAATTGGTGAGGGACTGAGTGGATTGGAGTGAGGGGTGGGAAAGAGTTACAAACAATCCCCAGGGTTTCTGTCTAAGCAGCTGGGTGGAGCCTGGTTCTGGTTCTGGAGATGGGAGAAGGGGAGAAGGACCAAGTTGAGGTGGGAAGGATGATGACTTAAGCATGAAGTCAAGAATCACCATGACAGAGCTAGTTGGCCCCCCCAAATCTGTTCCTCCTATCCACACCTCACTGGGAAGCCATCCTCAGCTGGTTTAACTCCAGTGCCAGGGAGTTCACCCCCCCACACACCCCAGGGAGCCTTGTTCATCTTCACACAGTCAGGATTGTTGTTGTTGTTGTTAGGTGCCATCGAGTTGTGTCCGACTCATAGCGACCCTCATAGGGTTATCAGTGGCTGATTGTTTCAGGATTGCCTTGGGAGTGGATTGCCACATCCTTCTCCCATTTTTTGCAGTGCTGGGAATCGAACCTGGGACCTCGGACACTGCAGGGTGGTGCGTTACTAACAGCTAAATCCCAGCCTCTTTGCCAGGATTAGGACGAAGTAATTCCTGCTCCTAACCTGGCGTTTATCTCCTAGAATCATCCCAGGAAAACTGCAGGACAGTCATGGTCCCTTCTGAGGACAGCTCTTCAGAGATACAGAGCAGCCGCCTCCACCAGGCTTTGCCGTGTCCCCTGAGCCCCTCCTCTGTGCCACGTTGTACCTTAGGTGCTAAGGTCTCAGAAGCAGGGCCTGCTCTTAGGGAGCAGCTAGCTGCTCAGGTGGCAGGGGTGGGAGACAAATAGAGCAGCAGTGATAACACAGGGTGACAGGTGGCCGAGGACAGCACAGGTGGCCGTGGCATATGTCCTCTTAGCCCATGGCTCTGGTAACTATGCCTTTGCTCCCTTCTCCCTCCACTTGCACACAGCATCCCGTGGTCTCTAAAACATTTTCAGGTGTATGCACTCATTTTTACCCACATGCCAACAGAGGGAGGCTGGGATTACTGTCCCCACTTCCCAGAAGAGTACACAGACTCAGAGAGAGGTTTAGTGACCCGCTCAATATTACACAGCCTGTCAATGACTAAGGAGGGATTACCAGGTCAGCCTGACTTTTGGTCCCGATTCGTGACTCAGGCGATTTCTCTCTCCCTCTACCTTTCCTCTAACCTGGACCTGACAGTCACCTAGACCAGACCTGGCATGGTCAGCTCACCACCTGACCTCTTCCCAGGCCCTTACCCAGGTCCCATGTTCTCTTCTGACCCCCAAGCTGCCACCATCTCCCTTTTCCCACAAGGTCCACACTGAGGGAAATATGCAGAATAGCACCGGGCAGGCACTCTGACCCTCGGTCTCCTGCCTGGAACACAGGGTGCCCCCCGCTGCCTGCTCTGAAGATGTCCGCAGGCAGGACTCAGACTCACCTGTGAGTACAAGCAGAAGGGTGGCCAGGAGGGGGCCCAGGGCCTGCCCAGGTGTGGCAGCCATTGTGAGAGGTACCAGTCCCAGATCCGTGCCAGGTGACAAGCCTGGATGAGGTTCTGTGGGAGCCTGGGAGTCACTGCCCAGGCACATGCCAACCGGGGCTGCCTTATACTTCCCAGCTGCCCACCCCCAGCCATGCCTGGGGTGGGGTTTCGAGCCACAGGGAGGGAAGTGGTCACACCCCAAGCACACAGCAGGGACGGGGCTGCTGCCTCTGGCTGGATGCTGATGCTTTCTAGTGCCCCACGAGCCAGACTGGTGAGGGACGGAGCTCTACCTCAAGCTGCAAGCTACAGAGCTGGCCTCTGAGGTGGCAAACCTCGGGATCCCCTCTCCAAGAGGCTCCTCCATGTTCAATATATACAACCTGGAGACAGCTTCTGGAATACAGAGTGGATCAGCCACTGTCTCAGACAGAGGGCTGTGCAGTGAGTTGGATAATACAACCAAACACAAACAAGACGCAGCATGGACTTTAAAACTCAACCCCTGGCCCTCCACTTAACTGTGCTCCATGAGGTCTCACGGGCATTTCCTGTTGCCTGGAGTTGTCTAGTAGGCTCCAAGCCAAGGAAAAATGAATTTGAAACACAACTTCAGTTTCCCTGACCTGTCTAGAAATACAGCCTTAATGTCTTGCCCCACTATCCAGCTTCCTGATGGCTGCCCTGACATATAGACTGATTTGTTTTTATCTGTTTTCTCCACGAAAAACAATTTGCCACAAAGATGCTGCCTTTGGATCCCTAGTACAGCCAGCAGCCAACACAATGCTGGATGCGTAACAGTGGCTCCATAATAATGAAGGGATCCTAGGGGCCAGATGCATTCTCGGGACTGATGGGGGAGCAGCCCTGCCCACCCTGCCCAGCTCCCCTGGCATTTACAGCTAATGTGGGGAAGAGGATTGAGTGGATTTCTCAGGGGAGGTGCTGTTATGGAAGTCTCCCTTCCCTCCTAACTGCACCCGCAGCCCAGCTAAGCCAGGCAGTCCAAGAACAAAACTCCCTGGGATCGGGTGCCCACTGTCCAGGTGTTTACTGCAGCAGGCTGTGGGCTTGCTGGTCTATCTCCAGACCTCCCTCAGCTGGAGAAAAGGGAACTGAAAAAACATGGCTGGGCAGAGAGCTGGGGTGGCAGGGGGCCAGGCTGAACTTCCTCCACACAGAGTGGCAAGGGGCCGGCCATGAAGGAGGGAGGCTGAGCTGAGAGCCTGCTCCTGGGCGTGAGGGGGCTGCTCTTGGCAAGAGGTCGCAGAAGCAAAAGATGTGGTAGGGAGCTCAAGGTGGCAGCTAGAGAGCAGGATCAGATCGTGCGTGCGAGTGTGCAGTGGGAATCCCAGCACACGCGCACAGGCAGGGTCTGCCTGAGAACCCACACCTGCACCCCAGGACACAGCTGCTGCTTGTTTTCACTACAGTGAATAGAGTGCTACTGAGTGGGAGAGGTTCTCCTTTCCCTGTCTCCCCTCCTAGACTCTAGCACCAGAGAACAGAGGGAACCAATACGGAGACGGAAAGAGAGACAAAAGAGCACCTCACCTGCTTCTCTTCACATCCTCTGGCAGAGGCTATGGGGCAGCACGAGGCAAGTGTGATGGGGCAGGGGCAAGTGCTAACCTGGAGGTTGTTATTGTTGTTGGGTGCCGTTGAGTGGGGGTCCAACTCATAGCGACCCTATGTACAACAGAACAAAACACTACCATACGCTTTGCCAAGCACATGATCTTTTTATGTTTGAGCCCAGTGTTGCAGTCACTGTTTCTTCACATTTTGAGCTGTGCCACATCAGCAAATGGAAGTCCCAGGGGTTTTACTCCATTCCTGTCATTAAGGTCAACTCTTCTACTTTGAGGAAGCAACTTTTCCCCAGACATTTTTTGAATGCCTGCCAGTCTGGGGGGCTCATTTTCAGTCACTATATTTGACAGGACTTCTCTGCTGTTCATAGGATTTTCAATAGCTAATTGTTTCGGGAGTGGGCTGCCTTCTCCCTAATCTGTCTTGGTCTAGAAGCTCAGCTGAAACCTGTCCACCACAGATGGCTCTGCTGGTATCTGAAATACTGGCAGCATAGCTTTCAGCATCCCAGCAACAGGCAAGCCCACACAGCACAACAACCTGACAGGCATGTGGAGGTAACGCTGGTGTTTTAAACTGGCCAGGGTGGTACTAGACTTTGACTCCAGCTGAGTACTAGACTCCAGCTGAGGGGCTGACATAGAATAGTGATTTCCTAAAGTTCAATGAAATTATGCATTGTCATCCACTCATTCAACATTATCAAGCACATTTCTGCAAGTGTCCAGAAATTGTGGGCTGTGCCTAACAGACCAGAGGGGCCAGGAGGGAGAAATTCGACAGCGCCCAGGTGAAAGCAGTGCTCAGAGATAAATAAAATGAGCTCAGATGGGTGCCCTGCTGAGTTCAACTGCTCAACAAAGGGACTGCACCAGCACAGAATCTGGGTCAAGTGACATGACCTCCCTAAACCTCAGTTTCTTTGTTGGTGGCAAGAAACTAACGATGTCTATCTACTACTGTAAGAGTCTTATCCACATTAAGTCTGAAGTCCTGCACATAAACCAGGAGCTTAATAAATGTTTTTATTCTAGGAAATGTGACCCCCAAATCCTTCACATCTCCTTTCTCTGGTTAATTTCTTCTTTATGTCCTGTTCTTAGCTAGTTGTGCCCATAAAAATAGAGTGTGAGCCACATACAGGGTTTTGGATTTTCTAGCATCCACATTTAAAAAGTAAAAAAAGAAATTGGTGAAATTAATTTTGACTAATACCACGTGTAATCCAATATCATCACATCATTTCAATAGGCAAACAGTACAAAACACTGATATTTGTGTGTTTTTTCTTTAGTCTTTGAATTTCCTACAAAGTAAAATATACTCCTAACCCAAACAATAAAGTTGTATTGAACAAACAGCAACAATTTTTTTCTACTGCTTTAATTTTTAATTAATTTCAATTAATTAAAAATACATAAAATTTAAAATTTAGTTGCTCAATGAGACTAGTCACATTTTAAGTGCTCAACAGCCATATGTGGCTGTTGGCTACCAAATTGGACATCCAGGGCTTGGGTGCAATTTCCTTCTCCAGGAAGGCCTACCCTGATACCCCGCACAGACTCAAGCTCTTCTCTTGCACAGCATTTATCACAGTTGTGTTATATTTTTAATTTTCAATTATTTGCATGATGACCTTATCCCTCATTAGACTCTGAGCCCTGGAGGGCAAGGGATCACATATTTGTTCACTACTGTGAATAACTATTAGGAGCATAGTAGATGTTCGGACAGATGGATCATGAATAGATGGGTGGGTGATGGATAGATGGCTGTAGCCACAGATGGATGGACGGACCCAGTGATGAGTAAATGGATAGACAGATGGATTGTGGATAGATGGCTATATCGACAGATGGATATATGGATGAATGGATGGATCCATGGATGAGTGAATGGATAGATGGATGGGTGGATCCATGGGTAGATGATTGGACCCATGGATAGATGGATAGATCCAATATATAAGCTAAAAGGAGGACATACTCCAAGTCAGAAAGTAGAGAAGGCTTCATGGAGGAGGTGGATTTGCCTCCTTCATCTGCTCTTCAGCTTCGATCACACCATCTGCACAGAAGGAAGAGGCTAGGGATACCAGGGTTGGGCTGCAGGGAGTGGAGAGCTCTGAGTGGCCTGCCTTGTGAGACTGGGAAGGCTCAAGGAGAAGTGGGAAGACTGGAGACCTCCAGTCAGTGGCCTGAGGAGAGCCAAGGCAACCACAGGGCTCCCCCAAGCTGGGCTACTAGGCGGGGCTCGGTTTTCTCAGCATGAAGTCACACCAGTCTCCTTCCCGATTCCAGCACAAGCGGAAACTGGATCTCACCAGGCTGAGAGCACAGCCTCTCATGGGAGCCGAGGCCCAAGAGCCATCATCATGAGTATGGGTGGCCCTTATCCTGGCCTCATGGGCCCAGGGACCAGAGAGCCACAGTGAGCCCCCAGCTCTCAGAAAATGTACATCAACGGTCCTCTAGGACCATTTAAACTCCAGCTGTTTGCTACAAGGACCCATAGACATTTCGCCCATCCTCTTAGACAGGGCTAAGATTCAGCCTAGAGAAGTCACTCAGGTCACTCTGAGGCTCCTGCAAACCAAGACCCCTCTGTCCCCAGGATGGCGGTCAGACCCCTTGAGGGCATGGATCCTTCTTGTGCTTATGCTCCTTGCCTAAGCCCTCAGTTTTTAGCACAGCATCACGTATTAAATGAACTCATTTCATTATCAGTAACAACACTTTACAGAGCACCAATTATGAGCCAGGCACCATGCAAGGCACTGAGCAAGTGAGCCGTGAGGAAGACAGATCTCTACCCTCACAGAGGCTACGTTCTGGAGGGGAGGGTGGACTAAATAAATGAGCAATGTAATTGGAAGTGGGCTGAGCTGGCATGAAGGGAAATAAAAAAGGTAGGGGCTACAGTGATGGGCTTTTTTCTGAACAGGATGAGCAGGAAGAACTCTCTGGGGACAGAGCATGTGAGCTGGCACCTGAACAAAGAGAACCATGGGGAATGCCAGAGGGAGAGACTGTTCCAGAGAAAGGAATGCAGCATGCAGGGCAGGTATGCCTGGGCACCTCTAAACCTCAGCAAGATCGCTATGGTGGGAGCACAGTGAAAGGGAGAGCTGGTCATGGGAGAAACCTCAGGGTCTGATGGGGCCGGCTGGGGTGAGGAGGTGAGATTGTAATCCGCCTCGGGCCTAGCGCAGGACTGGGCAGGATCTGATCCGCATGTTGCAGACTCCCACACTGGGGCTGTGTGGGTGTGGGAGGGATGAGCTGGGAGAGGGCAAAGGAGGAAGTAGGGGAGGGGAGGGAGGAGAGGTGGCTGCAGTGTGGACAGCTGGACATAGGGGTCTGAGCCTGGGGGAGAGGCAGGTGGTGGGGAACAAGAGAGAGACATTTGCAAGTTGGCAGCAGATAGGTGGTTTCAAAGGATGTTGCAGAGAACATGACCACCTTGGGAAAGAATGGAGCCAGCCAAGAGAGGGAGGGAGGCAGGAGGGACAGAGCTGGGATTTGGATCAGCTCCACTACCCGCTACCAGTTTGTTAGGTGAGCTTGGCTCCTTCCCCACAGCCAGCCAGGGTGGGGCTGGGCCAAGTACCTGTAAGGCCTCTTCTCCCTTGGATATTCATTGCCTGGCCCTCCCTCACCACACTGCCTGCAGAGCCTGCGGGGTGCCCAACACCTGCTGTGTGCAGGGCAGGCACCTGACGCATTGCTCTGCTGTTCCTGCCTTAAAGGCATATTTAAGAATTTTGGTGCAAGGACTCTGCTAATTATGTGGCCAGTGCTGCCCCAGGTCCTTGGCCTTGTGTTAGGGGGGAGGCATGGCATGGGGTGCAGGAGGCCCCGCAGGGTGCTGGGCCTCAGGACCAAGGATCCTCACCAGACTTCTCTAAGTCATCTCTTATCCCGGGCGTCACTAGCACGGCCCCCCACTGCTCTACAGCTCTGTCATTGCAGAAAAGTGTTCTCGGCATTCCTGCCCCCTTCCTTTTCCCTGTGCTTTTAGGAGCTGAACAAATCATGGAGGGCAGATGCCACAACCATGGGATTCTGATGTAGACTAGGGTTTCCCAGGGCGTGAGCCATGGGCTGACATGCAGATCACAGTCCCTGACATAGAGTCCTAGCAAGGTCCTGGAATCTGCCGTAAACAACACACAACAGCATTCTCATTGAGTTAAGCCTTGAGAACAGCCTCTTTTAGCCAGGGAAGCAGCTGGGCTCTGGACAATGACCTTGATGGGGCCAGCTGAGACACATAAGGAAAACCCGTCTCTCCCTTAAGTGCTGGGCATTGTTAAAGCACTGTTAAAATCAGTAACAATGATAAGTCCTTATTGTAAGCACTCCTTCTAATGTATATTTTCCTATAAACAATCAAAGATATTAGGGGTTGGGGTGATTTAACTCTCTGTTTGGCAGCTGTTAGACTCTTTCCTGCTGCCTTGAGCAAAAGGATTGTTAGTCAAGCTGCCAGCTGCATTGCCCTTATCCCAGCCTCAGCCATTCTGAAGACTCCATGGATGCCTTGAGGAAGCTACGTGACACTCACAGCTGTGTGCTCTGGCTCCCAAAGGTGCAGCCCCAGCCATGACTATTTCAAACAGCTTGTACCAGGCTTTCCATGCAACCATTCCTACTCTGGCTGGAGCGGGAGCACTTTCCTTGGTGGCCTAGTGGAGGGACTATTGCAATTGATGCAAAAGAGGCAATGCCATGATTGTGCCTTTCCTTTGCAAGGTCTGCTGTGATTGGTGAGAACACCTTTCATCTGCTATATCAATAGGCTGTTTGGCTCACTTTGTGAGCTGGCTGGGAGAGTCCCTTCTGTGCTGCCTCCCCTGGTGCAACATTAGGCCCAGCAAAAGGTTTCTCTCTGGTGGTTGTTTCTTGCCTACTTTTGATATCCATCATTAGTAGAGCTGGCTGAGCTAGTAACATAAAGAGAGAAGAGGCGGTGGTGGTGACAGCAGAACAGCAACAGTAGTGACAGTGGAGCAACTGGTGGCCAAGCTGCAGAAACAGTAGAGACAGAGCACAGCCAGCGGCTTTGACAGTCACTGAAAAGGCAGAGCCAGAGAGTGGCTGGTGGCCTTGACAGCAGCACAGGTGGAGCTGTGGGAGCCAGAAAGCAGCCAGTGGATTTGACAGCCACAGAAGAGGGAGGGTTGCAAGACAGACAGCAGAGACGTGTCAGTGGAGAGGTAGTGATGACAGTGGCAACAGGAGTTGGCAGCAGAGCAACAGTAGAAATAGCAGCAACAGCTGCAACATCAACATTGGCAATAATAGTGGCTGAAGCAACAGGAATGACAAAAGAAGCGGCAGTACCTGCCACCTCAGCAGCAGCAGCTGTGACAGAGACCATAGCAACAAAAGGCTGCTGAACAGTTCAGGGGAGTGACCAGGACAGGAATAAGGAGCAAAAGTAAAGTAGAAGTAAAGCAGAAGTAAAGACAAGGTGAGAGAAGGTAGAGAGTTGAGGCTAAGGAAGGATAGAAGGCTGTAAAGAGCCAGAGAAGAGAAACTGCAGGCCCTCCTCACTGAACGAATCCCAGAGAACTACCAAGTCTTAAGGGCTTGGAAGCGGTAACACTGACTGGTATCAAGGCAAGGGGAATCCTGATACCTAGGTCCCAAAGCTGGAATGCTAGCCACTGTCGAGGGCTAGAGGATCCCAATACCTAGGCCCAGAAGCTACAACTGTCAAGAACTGAGGCATCATTACTTCCTGGGCCTACATAAGAGCTATAATACTTGTCATTGTAGGACTAAGGATCCTAGTACCCTAGGCCTGCACAAGAACTATAACACTTGTCACCATCAGGCTAAGAGTCCCCTACAGAAGGGCTGCACAATAGCTATAACACCAGAGGGCACCATTTCCTTCTGTGCCCAGATATCTGCTTGCCACAGCTCACTGCTGTCAAATGCAAGGGATTCAAAAGCTGCCAAAGACTGGCACTGGAAGATCTCCTCACCTATCCATGATTTCTATATAGCTAGAGGAAAAGGACCCCAGCCAGCTGACTGGTAGTACATCCAGGAAGAGAGAGACTGATCAATCAGCTATAAGCTCCTTGTCTATTAAGTCTCAGCTCCAATGCCTTCCCTAACCCCACATTCTCTGAGGGCACTCTGCTCTGAGCTTCCTCAGCTCCCTCGTTGGCAGAACACCCATTAACTTTGTTATAATTTGTTGCTCATCCTCATTATTGCTGGACCATACACCCCAGGAAGTCCAGAGATGATACTGTCTTGGTTTCAATAGTACTTTCAACACCGAGCACAAGACTTGGTACATAGAAGGCACTCAACAAATATTTGCTCAAGAATGAATGGAAAAGGAAAGAATTTGGACTTACCAGGTAAAGGGTGCCATTTGATTCTAAGAACTTACACTTATCTCAGAGTAAGGGCTGGTTACTGCCTCTTGCCTCACTTCTGAGAAGACCTTATGGAAGGGCTGCCATGAGAGTTCCTATCCCCTGGCTGATCCTAGAGTGATGGAAGAAAAGACTGGCTGGGAGAAATTCAGACTAAAATGTAAAAGGCTAACATACTCTTTCACTGTGGAAGTGATTCTTAAAATGCTATTTGTTAATCCAACTGGGTATATCATTGGTAAAATTCAAGCAGTTGAGGAAAGGAGACAAGCAGAAGAGAAATGGGAGGGAAAGGAACCCTATTTTGTCATTTTGCACAGTCCCACCAAACTTGTCTGCTCCAAGAGCTGAAAACTTTGGCCACTATCCATGACAGCCCACAAATGTAATCATGGGAGATGAGAGTGAAAGGCAGCCTGAAGGGTGGATTGGATGGTGGATTTTTAGGCCATCTGCATTTAGGTGAGCAAAGTATGTGGGAGCAGGGGGAAGAAAGGGAAACTGGTGAGACAAGGGGACTTGCTTGATAATACACAGCAGAGAGAGCATCTGGCTGCATGGGGAAGTACAGGAGGCTTATTTCAGCTTATGAGAAGGAAGGACTTTCTAACAATGAATGCAGTCCAGAAATGAAACCTCCTCCCTGCTGAGGAGGAATTTCTCTTCCCCTGGGGTGTGCGAGAGTAGGAGGCATATCAGGGATGCTGCAGAAAGATTCTGGCTGAGCAGATGGACCAGAGTAGCGTCTTTCAAACCGTAGGTTCCAACGCCTTCATGGGTCATGAAATCAATTTTGCAGCTGTGACCCATCACTTTTTTAAAAAATTGGAAATACAGAGGAGAGGGGAGAGATGAGAAGAGAAGAAAAGAGAAGAGGGAAAAGGATGTGGATGTGAGGGGAAGAGAGAGTAGAGGAGAGGAAATATCGGAGTTTATCCCACACAGTTAGGCCAAAGGCTGGTCCTTGAAACTTTCAAGCACATGCATGTGTGTGTACACACAAGGCGGGCATATAAAGTGTATTACTAAGTACAGATGATTGAAGAAGATCGAAAGCATGAGGAAGGTGATCTCTATGATCCTTTCAACTTTCAGTTACATGACATGAGGTTCTTAGATTTTATGTGCGGAATTAGTATAGGATTCTAAGACTCATTTATTTCTTTTTCATTTATTTCTGCCACATTCATTTAATACCTATGCTAAGCTATGCTGGGTGCTGAGGGCAAAGAGATACATCAGAATCAGTTCCTATCCTTGAGTCAAGTGATGGAGACAGATATTTAAAGAGATTTTTGCAATACATCACACCATGATAAATGCTTCAGTCAGCACTGGGTGAGGACTCCGGTCTGTTTCACCCACCCCTACAAGAGCTGTTATCTTCGTGTGAGTTTATAGATGGAAAAATCGAGGCTCAAATGGTCACACAAAGTGTGAATCAAAGCCACCCAGAAGAGCCATGATTTGAACCCCAGACCACCTGAGCACAGAATCTGTATTTTTAACTACTGGGCTCCTGGGCCTTGTGGAGGGCAGGTGGGTGGGCTCAGAGGAAGGGGGCTGACTGGGGCCATTGGAGGGTGGAGAGAGGTCAGGAAGGCTTCCTGGCAAAGGGATCTTAATGCTGTGTTTCATAGGAGGAGGAGGTGGCTGCTTGACAAGGGATGAGGTCATTCCCTTCCTCAAGAGATGGCTTAAAGAGGCAGACCTAGTGTGAACTTTGTCCAGCTTTGTGAGCATAGGCAAGTGGCCTAACCTCTCTGAGCCTCCATTTTGTCACATATTCAAGTGTGGTTGTCATGAAATTAGAGATAATGCATGTGATTCATCGACACTAGCACAGCGCCTGGCAGATGGAAGGAGCTTCATGCTCATTGCAAAGTCTCTCAAGTTTGAATTCTAGTTCTGCTGCTCACCACCTGGGTAACCTTGAACAACTTGCTAACTTCTCTGCCTCCATTTCCTCATCTTTAAAATGAGAATAATAATAACAAAAGCATCTATCACGTGTTGTTGTTAGATGCCATTGAGACAGATCTGACTCATAGAGATTCCATGTACAATAGAATGAGACACTATCCAGCACTGTGCCATGCCCAGGATATTTTTACGTTTGAGCCATTGTTGTAGCCACTGTGTTTCTTCTCATTTTGAGTCATGCTGAATAGGCAAAAGGAGGTCCCAAGGGTTTTACTCCAATCCCTTCATTACCACATAAGGTAATGAAAATAAAATAAGTGAGCATATGTGAAGTGTATAGCATAGCATACAGGTTGGCTGCAGTTTAATTTTTCTATGTGCTACCTACTGTGCTGAGAGTGTTATAGTTTTATTTACTAATTAGATTCACAGATGATTGTTGAGGGTTTTGTAATACTCAGGGTGCACCATAGAGTTTCAAGTCATTTAGGAAACCTGTTCCCCAATCTTTTTGACACCAAGGACTGGTTTCATGGCAGACAATTTTCCCACAGACCAGGGGATGAGATGATGCTGCTCTGGTAGGAGGCAGAGATCAGGCAATAATGCGAGCAATGGGTAGTGGTTGTCAACACGTGTGTAAATATGGACAGTGCCCGTTCACAGTCTGGGGCTTGGGGACCCTTGGTTTAGGACATAGCTGGAACCCTGGGTAAAAACCAGAATTTGTTTTTGACAGGGAGTGTAGGAGAAGAGTAGGGTTCAGTTGGGAGGTGAGATAAATGGTAAGAAACGAGGCCAGAGAGGTAGAAGGATCAGATCAAGAGACTAGCATTATATCTCTTCATCATGTAAGCAGAGGTGAGCCCATGGAGATTCTCCATCTGTGGGATTTTTATTCTTAGGATTTATGGCTCCCCAGTTGTAAAACTCTGCACTAACGTCTTTATGATCCCACGATTATAGTCCTATGACTATGTGACCCTTAATATTTCTTACTTGCTGTCATAGATGGATATTAAAAATGGCCACAATAGGGACTTCAGATTTCAACCCTGATATGTAAAGAGCTTGATCTACAGCCATAACACCCTGATGTCCAGTCTCGTCAGATCTCAGAAGCTAAGCAGGGTCAGGCCTGGTTTTTCCTTGGAGGGAGACTACCTGGGAATATCAGGTGCTGGAGGATTGGGAGAAGAACCAGGCAGCACACTCTTGAAACAATCAGCCATGGAAAACCCTATGAATAACAGAGAAGCACTGACATAGTGCTGGCCATGGCACAGTGTCGGGGAGTGTTTCATCTGCTGTGTGTAGAGTCTCTGAATCAGACCCAACTTGATGGCACCTAACAACAACAACAACAACAACAACAACAACACATAAAGAGCTTGAAAGTCATTACTCCTGTTCTCCTGTTTGTAGGACAAAGTCAAAGCTGGAGAAGCTGAAAATTACTTTTCTTGAAACCATCAGAGAACAGAGGCTGCAAGGGAAACCACCACTGCAAGGGAAACCACCACCCCAAACTCCGGGGAGTCGGGTATACGCAGAGAAACAAGACACCTGAGATCTGCCTCACTGGAGCACTGCTGTCTGTCAGGCAATCACCAGCTAGCAGTGCTGATGAATTGCTGAAGCCTAAGTGTCGACTGGCGTGATTGTGAGACCCCGTGACTGTGAGAGAGGAGAGAAGACCTCACGCTGCTGTTGTAAGTTTTTCCTCAAAGAAACTCATCATGTTCCAAAGAGTCTGAGAAGGTGCCTCCTATGGGCCTGGCAGGGAAAGACCAAGAGTAGCCATGGTGAAGCCCTCTCAGACCCTGTCCCGTCATCCCCAGAGGGAAGGATCTTATTAGATGGCAATTCTAAAACTTGACCCCAGCTAGGCTGAAGGAAGTGTCGCCATGCCTCCCCACCCCCGGCCCTCTACACACTTCCTGTTTCACTTAAGTAGGAAAAGAAATGGGGGAAGGGGAGCCCTAACCCTGAATAAGGAAGAGAAACACTGTGGAATATCACACGTTGGCTATAGGGAGTCCTCCAAAAGACTGAGGCTGACTGGTAATGGTTAGTGTCCATTTTCAAGATGAGATGGACAAAAGCCTGGGAGATTAGTAAAGCACACCTCGTTGTGTGTCTGGGAGGGCCTTCCCGGGGATGGTTAAATCATAAAGCTTCTGACCTAATCAACGGCTTACTCGCTGATGGATTCAAAATTCAAATTGAGTGATGGGAGGGGTGGAACTGTGGAAGGTGAGAACCAGTTAGAGGGAGTGGATCACTGGGGTTGTACCCTTGAAGGGTATATCGTGTCCCTAATCCCTTCCTTTATTTCTCTTTGCTTTCTGGCTGCCCTGAGGTCAGTGGCATTCCTCTACCACGCCCTTCCTCCATAAAGTCTCTGCCTTGCCACAGGTATCAAAGCAATGGAACCAGCCAACCATGGACTGGAGCCTCTGAAACCATGAACCAAAATAAGTCTTTCCTACTTTAAATCATTTCTCTCGGGTGTTTGACCCAGCAACAAAAATTTAACCTGCTCCCTGAAGTGAATTCTTCAGAGCAGTGGTTGCCAGAGGTTTAGAGACAGGAAGACAGCTGACTAGCTGAAGGACAGTGGATATTTTTTGAACCATGAAACTATGCTGCATGGTACTGCAATGACCAATATATCTCATAAGGGTTTATTGTTGTTGTTGTTATTGTTAGGTGCCATTGAGGCTGTGTTCGACTCATGACGGCCCTCTGTACAACAGACGAAACACTATTGTTGTGCTTCTCTGCTATTCATAGGGCCTTCAAGGGTTGATTGTTTTTTGTTTTTTGTTTTTGTTTGTTTGTTTGGGGTGGGCAGGGTGGGCTGCCAGGTCCTTCTCCCAAGCCTACAGCACCTGGTGTTCCCAGGCGATCTCCCATCCAAGTACTAACCTGGTATGACTCTGCTTAGCTTCTGAGACCTGAAGAGATTGGACACCACAGGGGTATGGCTGCAGACCATAGGGTTTAATTTTCATAGTGTACAAAGAACTCCTTCACTGTCCATTTGTCAAAAACCATAGAATTTAACAGCACAGAGAGAACTTTCATGTATGCAATTTTTAAAAAATCTACTAGAAAGTCTACTAGAAAAATATACTAGAATGAGGACAATGATAAAAGAATCTAATGGTCTTATAATTTATGATGTAATCTCATTACAGCCTGGACAATAAAGGTACTGACCTAAATAACTTTGGAAATGATAATTATGGCTTGGATCTAAGTGTCCCCCAAATGTTGTATGTTTGAACATTTGATTCCCAGGTGGTGGTACTGTCCTGGGAGGTGATGGATCTTTGGGAGGCCAGTAGCAGCCACTGACATGCCAGGTATGGGTCTCCCAAAGTCAAGTTGCTTGGGAATGCAGCCCAAAGCAGGTGGCAAACTCCATCTCGGGCTAAATACCAGCATGAGACCAATTGTCAGCAAGTACCCTAAGGGAGCGTTGCAAAGAACTTTGAAGAGACAGTTCAAGAGATGGGAAACCATTAAGAGGTAAAAAGGTGGGGACCACACCCACTGATAGTGTGAGGCAGGTAGCAGCCCTGGTTGCTCTCTGCCTCCTGCCCCACCATGCCTCTGAGGGCATCAGCCATAGGCCCTTCTACATGCTGCTGCCACACCTGCTCTGCTGCCATTATGGACTGATCCTCTACCCAGGAGCTTCCAATAAATATCTTTTCCCCTATGAGTTTGGTTTGGTCAGTTTTTCTGCTACAGCAACGACAGCTGACTAATACAGAAAATTGGTAGCAGGAGTGGGACTGTTGCTGGCAAAAATCTGACCATGTGGTTCCTAAACCATTGGAACTTGTTTGCAGGAAGTGTTCGGAAGAGTTTGGAGATAGAGGTGAAAGAAGCCCTTGAACACTGTAAGCAGAGTTTGAAGAGAGGTTCTAATGAGAGTTTGGAAGGCCAGAACACTTCTGCTGATAGAAATGTGAACAGGACTCACAGGACTTCAGAGGAAAATGAAGACTTGGGAACTGGACTAAAGGCGATTCTTATTATATTTTAGCAAAGAGACTGTTTGCATTCTGCCCATGTCCTAAAGATTTAAGTGGGGTTGATTTATTTTTTCTGTACTTAGGGATTGAACCCAGGGCCTCACACATACTTTGCAACTTTGCAGATGCTCTGCTGCTGGGCTATACTCCTAGCCCTTTTTTTTTTTTTTTTTTTTTTTAAATTTGGAGACAAGGTTTCACTAAGTTATACAGGGTACCTTTTGCCTCAAAGTTGAGATCCTCCCCCCAAGTCAGCCTCCCAAATTAGTGGGATTAGAGACATATGCCATCTCGCCTAACCTGAGTGAGGCTGAACTTAAAAGTAATGAACTAATTAACTTGGTGGGGAAAATAGCATGAGGGGTGGTGAGGCATAGGCGTCGTGGCAGGGTTGCTGCATTCTGTGTTCAAATTTTTGCAAAAACAGAGAAAATGGCAAAACAGAAAAAGGATCTGATAAATGTACAGTTTAAAGAGGGAAAAGACTACAGCTTGTCTAAGGTTACAGTGGACAAGGCTGGTTCAGGCCAGGAGACCTCAATTGTTGAAGACACAAGTCACAGTAAAGAGAAACTTGACCTTTTCACTGGGACAAAAGAAATTCACTCAGGGCACAGAAGGAGTTGGCCAGACCCCTCCCATCTAAAGCCCTGGGGCATGAAACAAAAACCCATTGGAAGGGAAAGTGTCTGAAAGTGGAATGCCTCCAGGACACCCTGCTGAAAGGGGACCACCCAGGGAAATGGTTTTTGGCTTGGGCATATAGAGGCCATTGCTGCAGCCATGGTCCAAAGGGGCCCAGCTACACTCAAGCTGGCAGCTATCCTTGGTGACATCCATGGGTTACTGGTTTTGCAGGCAGGAAGAATGCAAGAGTTAAGGCATTATGGAGGCTGCCACCAAGATTCCAAAAAATAGTCTGTGAGACCAGGCAATGTGTATCAGGGTCAGGTGCCTTGAGGAAGGCCCTAGAAGGACTGATGTGTGAAGCTTGGAAGGTGGAGCCTAAGCAGCAATGGAGACCCCAGGATGTTGGAGATGCCAACAATGTGAGACATCTACCAAGGAAAGCTGGTGGCAAGAAATGGAGTTAGTCTATGAGGCCATGTGTACTGCAGATGACAGTGCCAGAGGAACTGCCCAAGCCCATTCAAGCCCTGAGGGTGCCAGATGCCAGATGATATCACAGGCCAGAGGTCAGATTCAAGCCAACAGAGTTTGTTTGGCCAGCAGGAAATTGGTCTTGCTTCAGACTGATCTTTCCTTTCTGTGCCTCAGTTCTTCTATTTTGGAATGGGAGTACTTACTCTGTGCCACTGTCTGTTGGAAGTATATAACCTATTTTTTGTTTTGCAGAGGCCCGCAGCTAAGTTTCCCTTGAGGTTTCGTGGGGACTTTGGACTTGAACTTTGTTGAGGCTGTTATGATTTGGGGGACTCCTGAAGTTGGACTAAATACATTTTGCATTATAAGATGGTGATGACCTTTTGGGGGCCAGGGGCAGAGTATTATGGCTTTGATCTAAGTGTCCCACAAATGTCATGTGTTTGAGTGTTTGGTCTCCATGCAGTGACACTGTTCTGAGAGATTATGGAACTTTAGCAGGCAGGGTATAGCTTCGCAGAAGTGAGTCAATGGGAGTGGGCATTTGGTGGGTTTTTTTACCTGAAACTTCAGGTCTAGTCTCTTTCTGTGCTTCCTAATCATGAATACTTAAGGTCATCTGTTATGGGCTCTGCCACATGCCACTACCACACCTGCCCAGCCACCATTATGGACTGATCCTCTAACTGTAAGCCCCTGATAAATCTCTCTTTGCCCGTAAGTTTGCCTCAACCAGTTTCTCTGCCAAGTAATGTACCAGCTAACTAAGACATTGATTGTAAACTAAAAGACTAAAGTCCAAAAGAACTACCCAAAAGTACTGTATTCTAGTTGCTAAAGTTTTTCCTCACAGGATATGGGTTGACAATTCTGAAACACAAGTACATGTATACCAGAATTGAAATTAAGTAAATGGATGGCAGGTGGTAGGAGCCAGATTTCTCACCGTGGAAGTGGGAAGTTATAGATAAGCAGGGGGAAAAGAATAGAAAGAGTCACATGAATGGGTTAGAATTGGAGACATTAGCATGAGCTCATATTTGGCTTAAATAGATACCGATGATGGATACAGAAATAGATGTGTGTGCTCATAAGCCAGTACACATATATTTTGTAGTTCAGCCCATTGAGGGTGCATCCCCAGTAGCAACAAGCCCACTCTGCACCCAGATCTTGGTTTCTAATCCCATTCTCCAATACAAGAAGCCAGGTTGATTCTAGAACTAGAAGAGAAAATATGCAAGCCTGGAGCATCTTGGAGTGCCAGAAAGTAAGGAAGGGCTCAAAAAGCAAGCAATAGAGATATGTCAAAGGCACACAGGAGCCAACAGAAAGAGCTCTAAGTGGCCCAAAGTGGGACAATATGAACAGCAAATAACATGGTATTGAATTGTGAGACAAAGTATAAAATAAATACCCATAAGTGTGCATTGATATAATAAATTATTAAATGGGTAAATCACAGAATTCCACATAGCATATGTAAATACCCCTCCTGGAGGTAGAACATAACCCTCAATCCCTAAAGTAGGGGCCATGCACGGTAACTTCCTATGACTAAGAGTAATATGGAAGGGAAGAAAAAGAGCATGATCAGGCTGGAGAAATCTGGCAAAACCTCCCCTAGCAAGGTGGTTAATGTTAATACCACTAATGATAAGTGATGTTGTTAGCACATACCATGTTGAGGAGGTGGCACCTCTGTGGACTTCCTACTCAAAAACCCTTAACCCCAGTCTAATCATAGGAAAATCATCTGACAATCCCAAATTGAGGGACTTTCTGCAGAATACTTGCCCAGTACTCCTCAAAATCATTATGGTCAACAAAAACAAGGAAAGAAGTAGGTGTGGTGGCACCCACTTGTAATCCCAGTTCTCAGGGAGACAGGTGGATCACAAGTTTGAGGCCAGCCTGGGTTATATAGTGAGACGTTTGTCTAAAAAAAAAAAAAAAAAAAAACAGGACCTGGGATGAAGCTCAGTGGTAGAGCACTTGCCTAGCATTTGCAAGGCCCAGGGTTCCATCCCCACAGGGTCAAAAAAAAGAAGGAAGGAAGGAAGGAAGGAAGGAAGGAAGGGAGGAAGATAGACAGACAACAAAAAGAGAAAAGAAAGCTTGAAAAACTATCACAGCCAAGAGGAGCCTAAGGAGATATGATGACTAAATATAATGTGATATTCTGGATGGATTGTGTAAAGCAAAAGAAAAAAACAAAACAAACAAACAAAACAAAAAAAAAACATTGTGGAAAAACCACTAAGATCTGAAACAAGCATGGAGTTAACTAATACTATAAACAGCCAGTATTGGTTCTTTAGTTGTGATAAACATACCATGGTAATATGTTAACAGGGGAAACTAGGTGTAATATTTTTGCAACTTTGCTGTAGACCTAAAGTTATTCTAAAATTAAATTTGTATTAAAATATATTCTTAATGAAGCTGGGCATGGTGGCACATGCCTGTAATCCCAGCACCCAGGAGGCTGGGGCAGGAGGATCAACACAAGTGCAAAGCTAGCCTGATCTACATAGCAAGTTCCAGTCCAGCATGGGCTACACAGTGAGATCCTGTCTCAATCAATCAATCAATCAATGGAAAATAAACAAATAAATGTTTAATAGCCACAATAGTTCATATCTCCAGCCACACACCCTTGGCAATGTGATTTTGCTGTTCTTCCTCCGGAAAAGTGGTTTCTATTTCCTGCCTCTTTAATCTGGGCTGGTCTTCGAACTTGCTTGGGCAATTGAATGTACTGGAAGTAAACTCCCAAGAGGCCTTGCATGTTGCTGGATAATGAGAGACATATGGCCCAGGAACCTCTCATGCCCCAGCCAATAGCCAGCCAACTGTCAGACATGTGATTGAGACCATCTGAGACAAGTTAACCTCCCTCTGCACCCACCCTCTGATCCCAGACACACAGAGCCAAGACTAAATTAGCCAAGCTTGGCGCAGATAAGCAGGGCCACCCAGCTGACCCACATGAGCAGTAACAAAAGCTTTTTGTTTAAAGCCACTGAGTTTTGGCATGACTTGTTGTACATCAATAGTTAAGTGAGTCACTTGTACCTGGGCATAACAGTGACTGTACAAGATTATTTGCTGTAACATTGTGATTATAAAGGATTAGGAGCAACCTCAGAGCTCATCAATAGAAGTCTGATCAATCAATTTTAGGAGATCCATATAAAAGAATATGATGTAACTGTCCAAAAGAATGAGGCAGCGCTATGGTAGTCATATGAACAGATTCCATGATACATTATTTTTAAATGAAGCAGCAAGATGCAGAAGAGTGTATAGAGAAAGCTACAGACCTGTAAAATATTTGTATTTGCAGGCCAGGCACAGTGGCACACACCTGTAATACCTGTAATAGGAATTTGGGAGGCAGAGACAAGAGGATCTCGAGTTCTGCATAACTTAGCGAGATCCTGACTCAAAATAAAATATAAAAAATAAGTGGACTGGGGTTGCAAACTCAGTGGTAGAGCACTTGCAATGTATGTGCCAGTCCCTTCATTCAACCCCCACGGACCCCCCGTCCCAGGAAAAAAAATGTTTTTACAGGGACTCTGCCTAACTCTGGAGGGACACTCAGACGCACAGAACAATGACTACCTCTAGGCTCTAGAAAGGGGAAGTGAGTGGCCAGCGAACAAAAGTGGAAGGGCGATTTCTCTTTTCCTCTACTTTCTAAAAAAAATTTTTTTAATCACGTAAATATGTTATCTATTCAAAAATAAAAGCAGAATATAGAACCTCCTGTGCCTTTCAAATCAGAGAGTTTATTATTCTGTGTCCAAGATTCCCAAGATCCACCAGGACTACAAATAGCGGGGGGGGGGGGGGGGGGGACACGAGTCCCATTTTCCTTTTCCATTCTCCCTGGCGGACAGCCCCGCCTCTCACAGAGGAAGCGGGTTTCTCTAGCTTCATCAGGCTGCCTCGCCTGCCACTGGAGGGCAGCCGAGCCTTCCTTCCCGGGCAGTAGCTGCGGGCGGGGGGGGGGGGGGGGGGGGGGGGGGGGGGGGGGGGGGGGGGGGGGGGGCACGGTAGTTGCTGTTTAACAGCACGCTGGCTTTTACAGGAAGGGCTCAAGCTGTCGATAAAATAATCATAATCATCATCACAACAACAATAACAAAAACAGCAGCAACAACAAAACGTCTCGACTTAGGGAAAAACTCATTGTAGAACCTCATTCCAGGCGGTGAGTCCGCTAGCCATTACCCTCCCAGTCCCAGGCAGACAAGGGACCCCCAGGAGAAGCCTTTGCATCTTGTTATCGGACAGCAGAGAGATGAAACGCAGCTCCTCGTCCCTCACCTGTACTGGGCTCTATACAAGTATTTGGACAACCTGCGCTTCGAGTTGTCGAAAATTAGCTATCTCTATAATTAGACACCTGGGGGGCTTGCCATTTACCCTCGGCATGACCTTGTGAAAGTCCCCTTCCTACTCTGAGCTTGTCCCCCATCTATACACTGGGAGAGTGGTGACTGGAAGAAAGAATCAAACGTTTAAATTGTGACACTTAACTGGGCGCCTTGCAGAAATGGAGGCCTGTGGGAGGCAGGGAAGTTGCTCATGGTTACACCGCAAGATTTGAATTCAGATTTCTCTGGTCCTCAAAACCTCTGCTCTGCCCTCTTGGCTTATCCTGCCTCCAAGGGCTGCCTGGGGAAGTTTCAAAAGAGAGGCTGAGAAAGGGCTTTGGAAAGGCGCGACGGAGCAGATATTAACCGAGTCCGTTTGCGTGCCAGGAGCGGAAAGCCTGCTTCCCCAAGAGATAGGAGTTTCGGGCGTTCTCGAGCCCGTCTCGCGCAGGTTAGAAGACCGAGGTCCAGAGCGGCGCAAGCCGACTCCGGAGGCCCGAGGCTGCAAGAGGAGCTGGCTAGGTCGGAACGCCAGAGTAGCCACCCGCGGGCTCCTTCTGCTCGGCTCCGCTGGGGTCTTTGGCCCCCGCGCCAGTGCCCTGCGCCCGGGTCTCGCGCCTGGGTAAATAGTCGGGATGAGTCTACAGGATCGCGCTCGCGTCCTAGACGGCCAATTCCGCCCGTGTGGGAGTAGGCGGGGTGCGGGGCCCCTCGTCCCGCAGCACCCCGTTCCCCGCCCACCCCTCAAGGCGTCAGGCAGGTCCCCAGCCCGCCGCTTCCCCACCCCGGGAGGGGCGCGCAGCTGCGCGGAGCTGGAGAGCAGGACGCACCCTGAAACGGGTCCTTTCTGCAAACACGGTTTCTGTTTTCCTGCAAACGTCTTTGTTCGCTCACTGGGTACGGGAGGACGCAACTGCAGCTGACGCGGGCTGGGCCTCGCTTTTCTGCCTTCGCTTCCATGGGGCCTGAAACACTTCCACGCGCCGGGAACAGGGAACAAAAAGGCCGGTGCGGAAACTGCACAGCGCCACTTCTTTTGCGTCCGCTGGAAGCGGTGTGCGGGGCGCCCTCGCGTCACCGAGGACGAAGAGCCTCCCACCCTTGCCACAGTTTCCCCATCTGCACCGAAAGATGTTTATGTAAGGGCTCAGGCTAGTGCAGGGTTCGTGCTGTAATTCCTTAATCCAGGCACCTTGGGAGGCAACAGTGAGCAGGGTAGAGAGCTTTGGGAAGAAGATTGTCTTCCAGAGACGGGGAAATAAAGCAGCAAAGCAAATAACAGAGCAGATCATTTCAGATTGCAACAAGTGTGCGCAACGTAGCAAGCAAATGCAACGATGGCGCCATCCTGTTCTAAATGGTATAGACACGTTTGTTGTTGTTAGGTGCCGTCCAGTCGGTATCAGACTCATAGTGACCCTCTGTACAACAGGGGAAACACTATTGTTAGTGCTCTTCTGCTGTTCGTAGGGTTTTCAATGGCAGATTGATTTTTGGGAGGGGGTTGCCAGGTCCTTCTCCCAAGCCTACAGCTTCTGGTGTTCCCAGGTGGTCTCCCATCCAGGTACTAACCAGGCCCGACCCTGTTTAGCTTCCGAGATCTGACGGGATCAGATGCCACAGGGCTACAGCTGTAGGCTATATAGACACGTTAGCTCATGTAATCTCACAACAACCCTGAGATAGATTGATTCTCACCTCCTTGCACAGATAGGAAATTGAACATTGAATCATCCATTCAAAGGAAATGGGGAGGGGGGGAACAGTATTCTCCCGGGAAAATTGATCTCACAAAGGACTAGAGTTCAGGGAGATGGTGGTACCTAGATTGGGATCCAGACAGTCCAGCTGCAACTGGAGACCTTTGATTACTCCTCTGTCCCATCCTGACAGGAAAGGGTGCCATGCTGCCGTGCTCACTAGAGAGCTGGGACTGGACAGGAACCACTCCCGGAGGGTGCCCGTGATGACTCTATGCATTGGGCCATCTAGTTGAGGGCTGATAAGTGACAGGATTCCAACCAGGCAAAAATAGAGGGGACAGCAAGGGCAAAGACCCTGAGGTGAGGAGTCAATTCAGTATTTCATAAACATAAGGAGCTCAGGGGTCCTTGCCTGCCCTTGAGGCCAGGGAGAGCTGGGGGACCAGAACATTAGAGATGGGCAGAAGCCCAATGGGGAAGGCTTTGTAGGACCTGGCAGGGAGTGGGAATCTTATACCAGGTATTCTGGGATGTTGTGTTGTCTGTATTGCTGCTGAAGGTGCTATGCCTGTGACCGTGTGGGGGTGAATGCCTGGGGGCTATCCGGCTCCCTGAGCCTCTACTTGGAGGAGGGAGTTGATCACTCAGGCTTTAGACACCCGCCTCCCATCTGGCCTGCCGGCTTCTAGGAGATTCAAGTTGACATTCACCAGGTCCCCAGTTTTGTCTCCAATGCAAACTTGGAAATGTCAGATCAGCTAAGTCCCCTTCTTACTGGTAAGGCTGAGGCTGAGGACCAGACTGTAGGGACAAGTCTCCACCTTTCTGGTGCTAGGGCTCATGTCTGGCTCCTGCGTTCATGCACCTTTAGCACTCAGCACCTGGGCTTGGTGGGGGCCCTGCCATTGTCCCCCACACTTTAAAAGCCTCCTCCAGCCATCCTCCTGCTGCATCCCACAGTGGCAAAGGCTCCTACCTACCCAAGCCCATGTCATCTTTCTAGAATACTCCAGGCCCCTGAGCTCCCTGAGCTCCCTGGTCAAAGGTACCAGCCTGCTACTAGGCCTCCTCTTGGTTTGTTCTCTGGAAGCAGAGCCCTGGGCTTGGGGTGTGATGAATGGGTACTGCAAAGTGTGGGGCATGTTGTTGTTGTTGTTAGGTGCTGTCAAGTTGTATCCGACTCATAGCAACCCTCATAGGGTTTTCAATGGCTGATTCTTTAGGGATTGCCTGGGGAATGGGTTGCCATGTCCTTCTCCCTTTTTTGCAGTGCTGGGAATCGAATTGGGACCTCAGAGACTGTAGAGTGGTGCTTTACTAACTGAGCTAAATCCCAGCCCCAGTGGGGAATGAGTAGAGCTGAAATATGCAGCGAGGTGTGTCCTGGCACATGCATGGGGTAAGCACAGCACGGGATGGAGCTGGAGGTGAGAAGGGAAGGGGGTGGGTCGCAGGCTGGGAGAGGAGCGGTAGGAGCTGGGGGCCACCTCTCCCCCACCACCACATTTCTGTGCGGCAGTCTGATACGTCTGAGGGATCTAAATTGAACCTGGCCGTTCAGGCCATTAGGAAGTTATGCTTATTCAGCACGAGATAACATTTTTAAAACAACGCAACAGCTTAGTTTATAACGTGAATATTTGGATTAGGGATAAATGGAGACCAGCCCCACCAATGTCAAGGGTAGGTCTGGTGTAGCACCTAGGAGACACTCAATACTTACCAAATAGATGGGTTAATCTTATTTAATTGAACCCTCACACAGACTCCATGAGGGAAATCACAATTGTGTTTTATTGATGGGGAAACTAAGGCGGGGAGAGATTTAGCAACTGGCCCGATTCATCGAGTTGGAAAGTAGCAGAGCTGAGCCTCCAACCCTAATGTATCTGATTCCAAAATCCATTGTAGTTTATTCTGTAACAAGCTCACACTTGTTATGAACACATTAAATGTATCGCAAATGTTTGAGGTCGTCAATAATTGGTCTTTGGGGATATAATAAGCACTCTTTATATTCCCTGAAAAAAGGACCTCTCTGATTCTTAGTCTCCCTTCTCCGGCCCCTTTGGAAGGTAATGAGGATGAGCTGAGCGTTCCATTTAACAACTGTGGGAAAACTGAGGACCGAAGCAACAGCCCAAAGTCAGGGTCATCAGGCTTCAGCAGATGGGGTTGATTTTTCTCACCTAATAAGAAATGGGGAGGTAGTGAGGCAGGGCTGGATTAATCACTGTGCTATCCTCAGCAAACAATTTCTACCTCTTGGTCTGTGTTGTGTGTGTATTGCCCCTGAAACAACAACATTTTATGGTCTACAGTTTTGTGGGTCCAAACTTTGGGCAAAGATGAATTGGGTAATCTGTTAGGGACCCATGGAGGAGGAACTAGAGCCACACAGATTTGACTTGTGTTTGGGCCAATCTGGAGGATCAAGGTCGAGGTGATTTTACTTGGATACCTAGAGCTTTGGTGCGAATGGCTGTGATGCTGAACTCTGCTGGGTCCCTCTCCCTCTCTGTGTGAACTCAGGGCCTCTTCAGGTGATCACTCCAGCAGGGTAGATGACCTTTTTCATGGCAGTGTATGACTCCAAGGGGCCATGGCAGAAGCTGCCAGTTCCTTTAAGGGCTGGGCCCAGAGTTGCATAACTTCATTTCCACCATACTCTATTGTTGAAAGAAATCACAGTCTAGCCCAGATTCAAGTACAGAGGAGACAGACTCTTCCTCTCAGAGGGAAGTAGGGTCAAAAAATCAGCAGCCATCTTTAATTCGTTACATGGCTCAGGATGGCCGCTTGAGATGTAGGCATAGCATGTCATATTCCAACCAGCAAGGAGGAACAAAGACACAGATGTTTACCCTCACTTATAAGACATTTTCTAAAAGTCATAGGCATTTCCCAGTGGCCAGAACTCACATGGCCATACCTAGGACATGGAAAAGAGGGTGGAAATTCATGTTTATTCCAGGATGCCAGGTACTCAGCTTAAAATTAGGGACTCTGTTGGCTAAGCAAGAAGTGGATATTGAGGAACCATTTGACATTTTTCTACCACTGGGTTTTGTTTTTTGTTTTTTGTTTTTTGTTTTTGCTACCAACAAACACATTCTTAGCAGACTTGTTTCACAGCCTACCTTGTCCCTCATCCTGTATCCTTCACACTGTCAACAAAATAATCTTTCCTTTATTGTTGTTTTACCTTCCTGGCAGGTGAATCCTCTAATCATTTCCCTGTGAACACCAAACATCTGGAGTTCTTCTTGTGAGGGTCATCAGACTTCAATGGCTCAAACAACAATTATAGCATCCACCGTACAGAGGTACTGTGCCCAGGGCCATATATATCTCACTCTATCTTCACATAATCTGATGAGGGAGGAACACAGACAGGGGATTGGAAGGCCAGGGAGGTTAAATAACTTCCTCCAGGCTACACAGTGAGTAAGGCACAAGGCTGAGATTCAAATCCTCACCTCAGATTTGGGAGATGGGCTGAGACATCCACACATGTGAAGCCCAGGTACTGTTGACTGGTAATATCCCTGGAGCATGGGCAAGCCTGCACTTGGTGTGTGACGCTGGTGGACATACATGTGACCCAAGGGCTTGTGGTCAGAAAGCCTGAGTCAAGCCAGTTAAACAATGCCCTTTCTACCTCCAGCTCTCAGCGTCTCTCCTGACCTCAGCTCTTCTTGCCTTTACTTCACTCCTGTTCAAGAACCTGCAGTGGTTCCCAGATCCCTTCAAGTTCAATGTCACTTTTCTCCATGTGCCCCAGCAAGGGAGGTAGAGGAGGAGAAAAGGACAGACAGATCTCTGTTCAAACCCTGGTGCCGTCCTTTGGGCAAGTCTTGGTTTGTGTATCTGTCAAATGGGAAGGCATAAGCCCTGCTGTGCTAATTAATCAAAGTGCTGAGGACCACATAGGATAAGGGATGGAGACAGCTGTTACAAACCAGAAAGGGGCACAACCCACCCCAACACACTGCACTTCAGGGACTGGGCATTATCCCTTTGGAGGGCAGAGATGTGGGAGTTGGATGAAGATCAAGATGAGTTCCCTCTATGGGGGTATCCTGCTCACAGCTTCACTGGGAAATGGCTCAGGTAAGCATTTACCCCTAGGTGCCCTGTGAAGGGCACAGTCACTAAAATCTTTTTCTAAGCCAGAAAAAAAAATCCTGTATTTGGATCCTGGCTCCAGTCCATGCTGGCTGAAGAACCTTTAGCTAAATGTCATAACTTTTCTATGCCTCCATTTTCACATCTATAAGATGGGACTGAAAAGAGATTATCCCATTAGGATTTTGCTAGGAATCAAATGAAAATGAGTCTTCAAAGTCCCTAATTTAATGCGATGAACTGTTCAACCAATAGTAATAATAACAAAGTAACTGTCATTTTTTGAGCCCACAGTAAATTCTGTGCTATAAGCATTTCATTGATTAGATTATATATGCCTCTCCACAACCCTAAGGTGCAGGTAACAGTATTATTTCCCACTCAGCAGTGTAGAGATGGGGGTACTGTTATGTTGAACCTGCTGACCAAGGTCACACAGAAAATGATAGAGGCGGGACTTGAACTAGAACTCAGGCTGTCCAATCAAGAGTCTACCTTCATCAGTATGTCATGCTGGTCTTATTACTATTGTTGACCTTGAATTATGCACCCCACATCTCCACAGCAGCCACAGCACCTGATTGGAGGTCATCTGGTGCATAAGCTCCACCCAGTAGGGCAATTTAGTGCAATTATCTAAGCCCATCAGTAGAGATGGGCTCTGCCAGTTCAAATTTGGATCACAGAGAGTTGGGACAGTGCCTGAAAGGTGAAAAACCCTATAGATCAGATAGATCACTTGAAGATAATGAGAAGGCCTAGGGGAATGAGTAAGCCAAAGCTCAGGGAGGGGTGCAGTATAAGGAGGAGGAGGAGGTAAGACCAGCTCTGCTCCTGAAAGAGCCATAAACAAATTCAGGCCCTGGGCCCTGGGTCCTGAACGATTTACCAGGGCCTCAGTTATGTTCTCTGAAGCATGGTCAGAGTTCCCCTCCTTCACTCCCTGCAGTTAGCTTTACAACAACCAACCCCATGACCACCATCCGAGAGCAGTCTACCCTTTGCAACACAGGCTGGCTCAGCGCTCTCCTTTGACCATGGGATCACTGAAGCCCTGGAAGTGGCAAATGAGAGGGATGTAGAGCCAGGACATCCATGCATGCATCCAGCAGGAGAGAAGGTCCAGGAGATGCAGCCTGGCCCAAGTGCTGAGACTCCAGAACCAGGCTGAGTCCCAGCACACTTCTCTCCATCTACAATGGTGCCCTTGGCAATCTCATCTCCCATGGAGGAGGGGAGGTGACTCCATGCCAGGCCTGTCACCTGTGCTGCAGACTCATGCATGGCCAGCTGCTGACCTGACAGCTCCATTTGTGTGTCATAGGCACATCACATCTGACACATCGGAAACCATTCCTGGTCTCGTCTCAAACTGGGCCCTTGTGCAGGATTTCCGTTTCAAGAGATGCCAACTCCACAATTCCATTATATACATCAAGGACCTGTGAGTCATCCTCACTTGTTCTCCTTATCCCCTTCTCTAGCATTCCTCCAGCCAACGAGCTCCCTTGGCTCTACCTTCCTAAGGTATCCACACCTGCCCACCTCTGACCGTGCGCCCCGTGACCATCCTGGACTTGGCAGCCATGATCTGTCAGCTGGTGAGACCAGAGTTTCTCCTCAGGTGCTGAAGGGCCCCCGAGTCCATGGACCCAGGAATAAACACAAAGATAGCCAAGGCAAGCGAGAGCAAGGGAAGTTTATTGAGAAGCTAGACAAAGCCTCTGGGAGAATGGAAGGGGCCCCGAGTGAGTAGCGAAGGTGGGGCGGTTTTGGGGGTTTTTAATGGTCCCTTTCTTTGGGCTGGACTTTTTGAGTTAGCTTCAGTAGGTTGAACGTTGGCCCAAGAATGTTAAAGGACAGTTGTTTCTATTTTTTCTGCCTAGAAGTGGATTAGCTATGTGACTGCTGGTCAGATCACGGGGCTTATATTTCTTAGAAGAATGGGACTTGATCTGGTGACTATTGACAAAGTCACTACTAATTTCCTTTAAAGAATGGGACTTAGGCCGGGTGTGGTAGCACACACCTGTAATCCCAGCAGCTCGGGAGGTGGAGGCAGAAGGATAGCAAGTTTGAGGCCAGAAGCAGTCTGCATAATTTAGTGAATACCTGTCTCAAAAAGTAAAAAAAAAAAAAAAAAGGGCTAGGGGTGCAGCTCAGTGGTCCAGCACTTACAAAGCATGCAAGCACAAGGCCCTGGGTTCAATGGTCAGTACAGGAAAAAAAAAAAAAAAAGAATGGGATTTAGGACAATGAAACTCATGTGGTCTGACCGAAACTTAGGTGACCTAACTGATTGCTTGGTAACTGCCTTGCCTCAGTAGTTCTTTATCTTCAGGTCCTATTTCCCTGAACCAGCCTGAAATTCCCTAACTCCTACCCCTGGGATGCCTGCAGTCATATCACTGTGGCATCCAATCCCCATAGATCTCGGAAGCTAAGCAGGGTTGGCCCTGGTTAGTACCTAGATGGGAGACTGCCTGGGAACAACAGGTGCAGTCGATATGGGAGAAGGACCTGGCACTCCACTGCCCCAAAACAATCTGCCATTGAAAACCCTACGAATAGCATAGAAACACTAACAATACTGTTTCGCCTATTGTATGTAGGGTCACTATGAGTCGGATACCTACTGGATGGCACCTAACAACAACAACCCTGGGATGGGGCTGGGGTTTAGCTCAGTTGGTAGAGTGCTGCTCTGTGCTCTCGGAGGCCCTGGGTTCAATTCCCAGCACCACAAAAAATGGGAGGACATGGCAATTCACTCCTGAAGCAACCCCGAAAAAATCAGCCATTGAAAACCTTATGAATAGCAGAGAAGCACTGACGTAGTGCCAGGCATAGCATGGTATCAAGGCATGTTTCATTCTGTTATACATACGGTCACTGTTAGTTGGTCCTGATTCATGGGTGAGAAAACAACAGGAGCAACAACTTTTCCCCTTGAACACACAAGTACCTGTGTCCCAGCCATTGGCTCTCTTGTCAAATCTTGTCCTCCCCTGAGAACACAGTGCCTTGTGGTCCTGCCAGAGATTTCCTGTCCCAGAATGGAGGGTGATAGTACGGACTGACCGGAGGGTCAGACAGCAGCTAGGTGCACCTCAGGACTCCGTGTTGGTGACTGAGGAGGCTGCTAACAGGAATATGGGACCATTGCACTATTCTCTCCACTTTTCTGCAGTTTGAAATTTTCCTTGAAAAAAAAAGTGCTTTTCCCTAAGTTCTTTCTGTCCCACACATCCCTAGAGGAACTCCTATTGCCCCTTCTCCCCACTATCCCCCAAGATAAACTCTCTTTTTCTCTCCCCTCTGGTGTGAGGAAAGAGCAGTTCAGCACTACATCTTGGAGGCATCTGGGGACCCTGAAAACCTTTGAAACCCCGTGTGCCCCCATCACCCCACCGCTGACATTTGGGTCCCAATGTTCTGGTGAGGGGTGTCAGGCGTTAGTTTTGGATAAATGTTCTGCAGGTGATCTTGGCATCTGGCCAAGATGCTAGAGTTGAACAACAACCTCATCAACCCAGCCCTGACTCTGCTGCTGTGTTGCATCCAGGGGCCTCCTGTTAACAGAGCCTCCTTAGGAGGCAGTTTAGTGACATCTGTTCTTACCTGGGAGCCCTGGGCTTCTACCACAACTGTCTCCATGACTGAGAGAGGAATTTCTTCCAGACTCAGACAACAAGGCTTGTTCTCAGGGTGACTCCTAGTGGGTGACCCTTCTCCTTGCCTTCTGCAATGAGGCTCTGCTGTTGCTGGATCGAAAGCGCGAAGCAGCACCCAGGAGCCAGCAACAGCCCTGCCAGGGCCAGGAATTCATGACCAGAAAGAAGCCATTGTCCCCCAATCACTTTAATGGAGCAGCTAAACCTCACATTCAGAGAGCCCTGATGACAATGAATATGCTAATGTGATTTCCATCAGGAGCTTGTGCCACCTCCAAAAAGTGCTTTCTGACCTTCCTCAAGGATTCAAAGCCTCCATTGAAGTTGATGGGGGATTTAGGTTTAAATAACATGAAAGTTTTCACTTAAATGGACAAAACCAGGGAGCTGTGAATTAAAGGTGAATTTCACATTGGCCCTAACAGCGCTGACCTTGAGGGGGTCACACAGGCCCTAGAAGGTTGCAAGTGGACCTCCTGGCCAGACCACTGTTGCCTTTGGGTAGATTGAGCGGACAGAGCCAGCAAGCATTCACTGAGAGTCCCTTTTGCATGACAGATAAACTCTGCAGGCCTGCATTTAAACCCCAGCTCCGCTGCCACTAATCAGGTGACCCTGAGCAAGGCATGTCACCTCTCTGATTAAACTCATCTTGCCCATCTGGCAAATGGCATGGATGGAACCACCTTGCAGGTTTGCCTCCCGGATGAAATAAGAAATCTGTGCAGAGGGTGAGTTAGGCAAGTGGAAAGCATCTTGGAGCTCCCCACCCAACTGGGCACAGCAATGGTGGGGTGACCCCCGGCCCTTCCTTATTTCATCCAATGTATATCCATGAGGCCAGGTGCTATTTGGGCATCAGGGATTCAGCTGTGAACAAAACGGGTGAGCCTGGCTCTCAATGGAGCTGCCACACTCTTGGGGGAGACGTGGTGCTGGAACCGTGGAGAAGCCATGCGGGGAGCAGAGCTTTAGAATCAGAGTCAAATTCAAGTCCCAGCTCGCCTCTTCTGGCTGTGTAACTCTTGGGAAGATGATTTTATCTCCCTGAAACTCTTCTATGTGTTCAATGAGACCCATTGATCATTCTTTCACTCACTGAACAAATATTTATGAAACACTCTCCCTCTTCAAGCACCGTTTTGAGTACTGAGGAGGCCACAGTGAACGAAAGAGACAAGGGTTCTTGCCCACAGAAGCTTAAGATCTGGAAGGGAGAAACAGACTCTGAATAGACAGACAGTCATTCCTCATCCCTCAGTATCCACTGGGCGCTCCTTCCAGGATCCCCTCCTAGACCAAAACCCAAGAATGCTCAAATGCATTCTACAAAATGGCAGAAGATTGTTTGGGCATCAGGGATCCAGCTGTGAACAAAACAGGTGAGCCTGGCTCTCAATGGAGCTGCCATGCTCGCGGGGGAAACATGGCGCTGGAACCATGGAGAAGCCATGCAGGGAGCAGAGCTTTAGAATCAGAGTCAAATTCAAGCCCCAGCTCGCCTCTGCTGGCTGTGGTAACTCTTGGGAAGATGATTTTATCTCCCTGAAACTCTTCTATGTGTTCAATTAGACCCATTGATCATTCCTCCTGTAGATATCGATATAACCCACACACGTCCTCTTTGTTGTTACTGTTAGGTGCCATTGAGTCTGGTTCAAATCATAGAGACCCTCATAGGGTTTTCTTTCCTTTTTTTTTTTTTTTGGTGGAACTGGGGGTTGAACCTCAGGCCTCACGCTTGCATGCTTTGCAAATGCTGTACCACGGAGCTGCACCCTCAGCCCACTTTTTTACTTCTTGAGACAGGGTCTCGCTAAATTACACAGACTGCCTCTGCCTCCCGAGTCACTGGGATTACTGGCATGAGCCACATTGCCCAGCCATCCTCATAGGGTTTTCAATGGCTAATTGTTTCAGGATTGCTTCCGGAGTGGATTGCCATGTCTTTCTCCCGTTTTTGTGCTGCTGGGGATTGAATCTGGGTCCTCAGAGAGTACAGAGCAGCACTCTACCCACTGAGCTAAACCCCAGCCCCTTATGCACATCCTCTGGTATACCTTAAATCATCTCTAGATAGCTTATAATACCTAATACAATGTAAATGCTCTGGAAATCGTTGTTATACTGTATTGTTTATGGAATAAAGAGAAACAGAAAAGAGGATTTTTAAAAAATAATTTTGATCTACGATTGGTTGAATCCATGAATGTAGAAACTGTGCTTACAGAGGGCTGACTGCATACCTATGGGTGATAAAAAATAATAAAGCAAGAGAGAGAGAGATAGAGAACTATGCAGAAGGGTGTTCTTTTACATAAGGTGATCAGGGAAGGCCCCTCTGAGGAGGCGATATTTCAGCTGAGCCCTGAAGGGCAGAGAATTTAACCTTACCAATATCTAGAGGAGGAACATACCCAGCCAGAGGAGACAGTGAGGGCAAAAGCCCTGTGGTGGTTCTGTGCCTGGCTGCCAGGAGGCTCAGAGGATCAGAGGCAACATATGAGAAGCAGCTGGTACAGCACCCAGCTCTGACTAAATGTTCAGTGGAGAGTAGTTATTTGTGTCCCTTTCATGAAACATGGGGAAGAAGGCATTTTCCACCACATCAACATTCCTGGATGCTCTGTGTATTGACCCCTTTTTATTCCCTGTTCCTCTCTTGCTTTCCGGAGAAACAACCAGGAAGGCCAGCCCCTCAGCCCTCCTGCCAGCACCTCTCTGTCCCAGTCCCAAGCAAAGCCTACAGGAAGGTCTGACCCCGGGGGTGACCCTGGGCCAAGGGTGGGGGGCATGTAATGAATGACGGTTACTAAAGGATAATGGCAGCATCTTGCATTTCTTCCCCCTCTACAGCCCCACAAATCAGACACCCTGGAAATGCTGTGCCCGTCGCCAAGATGCACCTCCATCTGGGGTAGAAGGCAACATCTGCTAAACAGCTGCATCTTGTTTAAGAGCTGGTACATAATTAAATTACTCAGCTCTGGTATGAGCAGGCGAGGCTGAGCAGGAAGGGGTGGGCCCAGTCACAAGTGTGGGCTCCACCTCTTCCCACCTGGACCCCAACTCTTCTCCCTCAGTGTCCCTACACAGCTCTGTTAAGGCAGCCACCCTGGACATCTATACACTGTCAGAGGGCCAAGCTGTCTCACCCTCCTCCTTTCCTTTATTCAACTCCTCCTTGTCCTTGCAAAGGCCCAGCTAGAATGTCAACATCTCCTCCATGAGGCCTTTTCCAGCCTCCTGGAGACAAACATTACCTCCTGTGAGCTCTCCCAGTATCTGCCTTCCCCTACTGGAGCATCCATCCCGTTGCATTACAATTTCGTGTGGCCTGCTGATTTGTGAGCCCTTTATGGTTGGGATCGTGTTTAACTCATCCTTATAATCTCAGCATTGAGCCTGACACCCTATTGACACTTAATAAGAGGGAAGGAGGGACAGAGGAATGAAGGGATAGAGGAATGAAAGAAAGGCAGGGAAGAAAGAAGAGATAACTGAACAGATGAATCCTCTACCACCATCAAAAGCCAAGCCACCATTATTTCACACCAGGATAAATATCATGTTCTCTCACTGAGCTTCCAGCTTCTACTCTTGCCCACGAAAGTCCATTTTATTCAGAGAATATAGGTACCTTTTAAATATGTAATTACATCATGTCTATCTTCTGTTTGGGCTGGGATTTAGCTCAGTTGGTAGAGCGCTGCGCTGCAGTCTCTGAGGTCCCCAGTTCAATTCCCAGCACTGCAAAAATGGGAGAAGGACCTGGCAATCCACTCCCAAGGTAATCCCGAAACAGTCAGCCATTGAAAACCCTATGAGGGTTGCTACGAGTCGGATACCGACTGGACGGCACCTAACAACAACAACAACATCTTCTGTTTAAAACTTTCTGGCAGCTTCCATATTCCTAATCCTGGTCTCTAAAACCCAATGGGATGCAACCTCTTCAATGTCATCTCCTCATTGTCCTGTGCTCTAACTACCTGGGGGCCTGTCCCAGCTCTCTCTCACCTCAGGACCTTTGAACCTTCTATTCCCTTTGCTTGGGACTCACTTTCTCAGCTCTTGGATCACTTGGCATCAACTTCAGTCTTCAGGGTTAGGTCTGATGCCACTTCCTCAAAGAGACCTTTCTTTGCCCTCCTACTTAAAATACCCACCATCTTGGTCCCCAGAGGCAGAGGGGCTTGATTCAGCCCACCAGAGTTTTGGCTGCTGAAATCCAGCCCCCGCCCAGAGCATCAGCCTCAGGTAGGGTGGGAGAATAGACGCCCCTCTCCCCTGGGCCAGCCACAAGCCGTCCCTTCCCCTGGGGGCTCATTCCTCCTCTCCATCAACTGAAGATCCTTCATGAATGGGCTTGTCTGGAACTGCCGCAATTAAACCATCAGAGCAGCATTGGACCATTTGTTTACTATGGCACTTAGAGCTGGAATGGCTTGTTGTTTTGACTGTTTCTATTTTCAGCTCCATTTCCTAGGGGTAGTGGGGAGAGGGTAGGCAATGAATCCTGGTCTATTCAAGCAAAATGATGCTTCAGTGAATCCTAGAATCTCAGAGTCCCAGAACAGTGGAATCCTTGTCACAGAAGATGAACACAGTGAAAATCTATAGTTTGGGCTATAGGTTCCTAGATTTATGGGGTCCTAGAATCTTAACAGAAATTAAAACCTTACTCAGACTAATTTAAACTCACTCCAAGTCTAGAAGAATGAGATCCCAGGAGGCCTTCACTTTGTTGGGCCATGTACCCCCATGTCCCCTTCTCAGAAGACCTTTTCTGACCATCTTGTCCCCAGCACGCCTTCACCCCATACTCTGGCACCTCCTATTGCTGCAGGTTTGCTCATTTTTCTTCATAGCACTGATTGTCTCCCAACATGCAATCTTTTCCTCGCTAATTTGCTTACTGCCTGTCTCCCCAACACATTAGATTGAGGTCAGGAACTTTTTTTCATTCATTGTTAGAACAGTACTTAGAACAGTGCCTGCCATGTAGTAAGGACTTTAAAAAAAAAGTCCACTCATCCAACAAGTGTTTATTTCGTACCCACTTCACGTCAGTCCCTTGGAGACCCTCACATATCAGAATGGAAGGAAGGTATCACTTTGCAAGCCAAATGCAATGGGTAGTAGATACCCAGAGCATTGTGTTGAAAAGGATTCTTAGGGAGCCTCCAAAGTGCACATAGGAAGGTGATTGATTAACAATGTCTGTCATGAACTTGGCAATGGAGAGGGGCGGCCATGTCTGCCAGGGCCTCGAATATTCCATTGAAGAAAATTGAGGTACAGAAGTAGATGGTGGGTTCACTGGGTTCAGCCAGCTTGGGTGCTACAGCCAGGATAGGAGCCCCCATCATTCTGTCTATGACTTTCAGTCTCACCTCACATGCTTGGGCCTGGGCACCTGGGCCTATGCTCCCCTCCCCCAGCAGCCTGTAGGCTGTCCTTCCTCCCAGGCCTTTAGGGGGTTGAGGGGCTGTGGGAGTCCCTGCCCCTGAACTCCAGCCTGGGAACCCAATTCTGGAGCACTGCCTGAATGCACAAACCAGTTATTTTTAAAAATCCAAAAAGAAAAGGAAGAAAGAAAAAACTCCCTGCTTCAGTCCCTGTACCAGCCCTGGCTGAGAGAATAGAGACTTGAAGGGAACAAAGGGTTTCCTCAGACACGGCAGATCAAGGGCTTGGCTTATGTGGTAAGCGGTAACCCACCACCGCGCTTTGTGACAGAGCCTTCAGAGGCGGCAGCCTCTGTTCCTGCCGCAGACTTGGCAGGAGGGTGGGGGGAGCCGGGGACACCCTCCTCCCCTGCTCCGAGGTCAGGCTGCTTACAAGCGTAGACTTTGAGAACCCAAAGGATAGCGACTCAAAGACCCGCACAGAGCATGGTGGAGTGCAGCCCCCATGCGGGCAGAGGGACAGGCAGGGGCCCTGAGAGGCTCAAGGTCACACTCTGGGGAAAGGAGACCAAGGAGAGAGCACACCAACCCCCCTTACCTTCTGCACCCACCGAGGCTGCCTGAAAGAGCCTTCTCAGGAACTCTCCCACCCGTGACAATCTTACTCCCTGCCCCCTGCAGATTTCCTCTTCCGAGGTACCCATGGGGTACGCTTTTTACTCCTGGCCTCCAGGGTGGGTGCCAACCATCTCTGAGACCACAAGAGGATGACAGTGGAGCCTCAGATTCCAGAATGAACAATGTCAGTGGACTCAGGATGGACACCTGCTGTTCCTGAGAGACGCACACATGGACACCATAGCACGCTAGTGTCATAGGCTTGGTTCTCCCCACTTCTCAGATAAGAAAGCTGAGGCTCCAAAAGACCGAATGGGATACCCAAGGTGACACAGGGTGACTGGCAGAGCCGATGCTTGCCCTCTGCTGCCTGTCTGCTAAGCCACACTCAGGTCACCTCTCTGCTCTGCCCTCCTCCATGCAGCAAAGGGTGGAGAGACTCAGCCTGTGTCATGTGGCGGTCCCACCCCAGAGGCCAGGCTGGGAACCAGGTGCTGCCCTCCCTCCATGTCATCATGCACAGGACCCACATGCTCTGACCCACACACAACCCTGGGAGTGGCAAGGCCCCTCCAGCCTCCTTGTTACCCTCTGCAGGTCACTGTCTCACTTTGTCTCTGCCCTTGGCCTCCATCTCTGGCTCTTTTCTACCCATCTGTCAATGTCTGTCATCTGCATTCTGTGAGGCCCTCTCTGCTTCTCTCCCCTCCTCCCCTCCCCTCTCCTCTCCCTACCACTCTCCTCGCTCCACCTCTCCAGCCTCCCTGTTTCCTCTGGCCACCAATCCGAGAACCTGCTCCTCTCTAACCACCCCCCCACCCCAGACATACCATATTCCAGCAAATCCCAGATTCCAGTTTAGCTGGGGGAAGGAGAGAGAGGATCAGTCAGGGGTGGTCCACAAGGTGGATTTCGGGGTGGGGCAGGGGATCATGTTAAAGGGAACCGGTCCAGCCTCCTCCTCTTCTTCCTCAGAGATGACTGCATGCTTTCCTGAGAGGCAGAAGACAAAGTCCTTGGATGGGGATTTGAAGCACTAAGCTCTGATTTCTTCTTTTTAATATTTATAAAGAGAGAAAGGGGATAATTTCAGGAAGATCATTTCAAGGCGAAAACCCACATATTTTCAATAGAATTATTCCAAAAACCCCTTTCCGGCTCATTGGAGTGTATAATTTTGTAAGTTAAAGACATGAGGCCTGGTTTCCAAGTTCCCCAAAATGATGCAGCTAGGGAAGGCCAGAAAGGAAGTCGGAGGAGGGGAAGTTGGGGGATGGTGGCAGAAGAGAGAGAGGAGCCTGTCCTGGGGCCCTGCTGGGGCCCTGCATAGACTAGAGGACAGCAGCACTGGGCATTGCTGCCCTGCCCCCTCCATCGTCTCCCTCAATGAACCAGCCCTACTCAGAGCTATAACCACTGGTAAATACCCAGCCCCTATCCGGAGACCTGTCTCTAAGGGTGGCTCTGTAGCCCATGCAGATCCCCACCAGCTCCTCCAGGCGGCAGCACCCAGAGCAGCCCTGCCTTGCTATCATCCTCTTCCCTCTCCTTCCATCTTCATCTCAACCATCCAGGGGCCTGGCATCTGGGAGTCAGCTTGGGTTCCCCTCTCCCTGCCTCTACCAGCTTGTCGCCAAGATGTATCGATTCTACCATCTTTGGCCATTGGAATCTTCTCCCCTCCGCCACCACACTCCCACTGCCGGAGGTGGGCCTGAGCCGGCGGGCATAGACCACTGTCAAGCTGTCTGGCTAAAAGGGTGATCTTGTGGGAGTGCAGCTCTGAGAGCAGCCCTCCCTTCCTCCGGCGTCATGGCTCCCTGCCACTTTGATGGCTGGGGTGAAGATCAAACTCCCCCACCTTGGCACTGACAATCTAGTGCCTCACCATTCCTTTTCCTCACAGCCAATCTCCCTTCTCAAGTTCTTTGCTATGGCCAAGATGAGTCACCCCCTTCTCTGCAGACCCAATAAGAAACAAATAAGAAAGCTTTTCCCACCTCCCAGCCTTGGCAGAGGCTCCTCCCTTCCCATGGAAGGCCACCCTGTCACCTTAGTGCACATAGTTCCAACCCAGCTTTAAGGTCCCCGCTCGAATGCTACCTGCCTACAAAGCATGGATGCCATCTCTCACTGTACTCCCAGGTCATCTTTCTTTCGCTCTCCCCCCTGACATTGCACTTTGAGACAAACTCCAGGGCCTGAGGATTGGGGGGCTCTGTGGCTAAGACAGAGGGAACAGGAAGAAGCGGCCAAGGTGGATTCTGTGGCTCTGCTGGATGCCTAAACTCATGCGAAGCACCCCTGATGGTGATTATAGTTTTGACAGTGATTAGCAATGTCATTGGGAAAGTCAGTTGTGGGGCACTTACGCTGAGCCAGGCACTGTGCCGAGTGCTTTGTGAATGTTACATCACATAGTTCACTCTAACCATTGTCCTGGCACTGTTGCCACCTCTGTAGGATGGATTAGAAAACTGCAGCTCAGAGAGGGGCAGCGGCCTGCCCAGCCTCACACTCCGGGCCAGACAGGTCAGGATGCTGACCCCATTCGCCCACCTGGGGAATCCTGTGTCTAACCCCAGACACACCAAGAATGCTGACACTTCAGTATCAGCAAGAACTGAGCAATGCAGTCCCTGACATATGCCCCTAAAGGGGGCATGTTCATGGCCACATCCCTCCACTGGACTCCCACTTCCCTGTCTTCTCAAAGGTCCAGTTCTTGTTTGAAAAATAGGACCTTGCAGACACTGGCTTATCAAACCCCAGCAGGGCAGCACGTCTCCTTTCGCTGGAGAAAGGTCCATCCAAGAGCGGTGGACCCCGAATTTCAGAGGCAGCCCAAGGGGACAGAAGTGTGCCTCCTGCTCTTGTCCCAGCTCTGGAATTGATTTCACTTGGCCAGATTGTCCCCTGGCCTCTGAAAGCCTTCCTGGACCTGCCAGGCCATTCCTACTGAACTCTGCCTCTTTCTGCCCTCTGCCAAGGGCAGCTCCTAACTGTCAGATTCTGGCTTCATCTCTTGACCAGGTGTCTACCCCGACCTTCTCCCCAGCCCTGGCTTTATCTCTAGGCCTTATCGCCACCACAGGTTTGTCACTTTCAACCAAAACCACAAGTCTCTTCAGTTCTTCAAAGCCGCCCCAGCCCATGAGCTCTGACCCCCTGACAACCCTGCCTCTGGCCACACCATCCTTTCCACAGCTTCCAGAAGAAACCAGTTTCTTTCCAGCCCAGGGCCTGTGCTCTTGCTCTTTCCTCAATTTCTCTCCTGGCTTCTTCCTTCCTGTCTTTCAGCTCAACCATCGCTCATTTCCCCAAGGCCTTTATGGATCCCCTTATCCCTGGCACCTCCTCCCTGCACATTTACCTCAGGGATGCCGTCCATTGCCCTGAATCTCTAACGTGTCACCCATCAGAGGCGTGACAACAGCGAACTCACAAAGTAGGAAGCTCCTAGCTCTCACTCTTCCATGGAAGCATCAAGCAACCAGGCAGACCTGGGATGTGAACTAATATAGAAGCTCTGGAAAACAGCCGAAGGTTTACAGCTACCAAGTGAACATTCAATTAAGGAGAAGCTACCTTCAAAACAGTAGGAAAGTTCTGTGGCATTTATGCTCCCTTGAGCCCCACCCTTCCCAGCACAGCTGCCATCTTGAGCTGGAGGAGGCTGCAGACCCGTCCCAGTTCCCTCCCTGCAGACCTCACTCAGCACTTTCCAGCCTGTGGCAGGCAGTGGGGCACTGCTGTTTACTCTGACTCTGACCTTAGGCAGGGAGCCACATGGGCTGGGGGGGGGGGGTTGACCACGGAAGCACCAGACACATTGGGGCACAGGTGCCTGGGCCCAGAGATTATGGTGGACATATGCAATAGACTGTTTGTGGCCCTGGGCAGAAGCCAGGAGCTGGGGTAACACTTGGAAATGAAGACACTGTGTACATGGGGAAACTGAGAAAGTCACACGTAGGCCCAGGCAAGAGTCAGTTCAGCAAAGACCCAAGAAGCCCTTAAACATCATCTTAGTGCCGGACTACCCAGTACAGCACCATCTGCAAAGACAGGGAGAGGGGGCTGGTTTTCAGCAGTCCATTTTTCTTTTCCTTCTTTCTTTTCTCTCTCTTCCCTTCCTTCCTTCCTTCCTTTTTTCCTTTCTTTACTTCTCTCTCTTCTTCTTTTTCGTCTTCATCTTCTTCTTCGTTCTCTCTCCTCCTCTTCTTCTTTCTTTCCTTTCCTCCTCCTCCTCCTCCTCCCTCCTCCCTCTTCCCTCTTCCCTCTTCCCTCTTCCTCCTCCTCTTCCTCCTCCTCTTCCTCCCCCTCCTCCTCCTCCTCCTCCTCTTCTTCTTCTTCTTCTTCTTCTTCTTCTTCTTCTTCTTCTTCTTCTTCTTGGTTCTAGGGGCATTGAACACAGGGTGCTCCAGCACTAAGCTGCATCCTCAGCGTATTTTTCAAAGTATTCTGTTGAGTCAGGGTCTCACTAAGTTACACAGGCTACCTCTGGCCTCAAACTTGAGAACTTCCTGCCTCCACCTCCAGAGTTGCTGGGATTAAAAGCATGCACCACCACCCCTGGCTAACTGTTTGATTTTCAATTAAACATCACAACAAAGAAACAGAAAACATGGTGTGTGTGAAGTGACTGAAATTATCCCTAAGGAAGCGCAGACATTGGACTTACTAAAGAGAGACTTTAAAACAATCATCTTAAATATACTCAAAGAGCTACAGGAAAACCTAGATGAAGAGCTAAAGGAAATCAGGAAAATGATAATTTGACATAATATTAGGAACAAAGATAAAAACAAATGATTAAAGGGATAAAAATCATTATAATTCTATATTGTTGTTAGGTGTCGTTGAGTCTGACACATAGTGACCCTAACAGAGTTTTCAATGGCTGATTGTTTCAGGATTATTTTGGGCATAAATTGCTACATCCTTCTCTCATTTTTGCGGTGCTGGGGATTGAACTCAGGTCCTCACAAGGTATGGAGCAGCACTCTACCAACTGAGCTAAAACCTAGCCCATAAATCTATATTAGGTACACAATATACAAAGGTACAGTTTTTGACATCGATAACATAAAGTAGAAGAAGGCAGAAGAGTACAAGAATAGAATTTTTATATGCAAATGAAATAAAGTTGGTATTAATTCAAATAAGATTGTTATAAATATAGGGTCACTTATATAATCCTCCTAATAAACCTAAGGAGATATCTCTATTTCTAGAGATCTTCCTAAGGTTCAGTAGAATATATTCCTATTACCTATAGGAATATTTTTTTTAGTGCTGAGAGTTTGAACCCAGGGTCTTATCCATGCTAGGAAAGTGCTCTACTACCTAGCTGCACACTAATCCCTTTTTTATTTTTTATTTTAAGACAAGGTCTTGCTAAATTGTACAAACTGCTTCTGCCCTCAGCCTCCCAATCCTCCTGCCTCAGCCCCCAATTTGCTGGGTTTACAGGTGTGTGCCACCATACCCAGCAACCATATCTTAAATATCTATAGAATATACACAAAAGGGAAATCAGAAGGGGATAAAAATATACCACTACAAAAATATCTACTAAGTACAGAAGAAGTTGGCAGTGGAAGAAATGAAGGGGGAAGAAAAAGCTGTAAGACATGCAGAAAACAAATAACAAAAATGGCAAAAGAAATTATCAGTGATTTATTTAAATGTAAATGGATTAAACTCTCCAGTCAAAAGGCATAAACTGATGAATGAATTAAATTAAGGAAAAAATCCAACTATATACTGTCTCCAAAAGACTCATTTCAGATCTAAAGGTACAAATAAATTGAAAGTGAAAGATGGAAAAAGATATTCCATGCAAATAGTAACCAAAAGAGATCTGGGGTGGCTATACAGCTGTCATATGAAATAGACTTTAAGTCAAATGTGGTTATAAGAGACAAAGAGGGACATGGGATACTGATAGAAGTGTCAGTTTCCCAAGAGGATGTAGCAATTCTACACTTACCAAAAGGCAAGCTCATGAGATGCTTGTTCCCCTCTGTTAGTTCTGAGAGCAGGAACTGGATCTAGCTGACTCACTTCTTTGCTCCAGCACCAGGCACTTGCTCAATTCCCGGAGTCCCCAGCAGGTGACCATAGGGAAAGTGGGTAGGCAGGGGGTTGTTACCAAGCCTCCGGCAGGGGCACACTCCACTGGCTGGCCTCAGGTCTCCTACATGTCTCTTCCAGGAGTTTGGCATCCTTTTCCCTCTATGGGTCAATCATGAAAAGGCTAGGATTGTGGGCGCGTCTGGCTCCCCAGCAGAGCACTCCAGGGCTGTGGCTGTGTGTCACGGAGCCCAAGAGCCCCAAGAGGCTGACCCACTGGGGGTCATGCAATCTGAGTAGCCTGTGTTACATTTGAGGACACGGGCAAGGGGTTTTACTGAAGGTCACCCAGCAAGCTAATGGCAGAGCTAGCTAGCATTTAGACCCAAATGCACCCACCACTCACCACACGCTGCTTCTCTATGCTGATAACCCACAACAGGCAATCGCTCTAAGTCGGCCCACCCTCTCCACCTCTCCCTTCACTCCTGTTACATGACACTGAGTGTTCTCTGTCCCCCACCACACACAGCCTCGTATGGCCTTTTATACCTTCTCATTTGACTGACACTTGGCCCTGTGGAGGCAGGAGTGTCTTCTAAAGTCCCATTTTACAGATGACATAATGAAGCCCTGAGACAGAATGAGATCAGCTAGTGAAGCAATGGGGGCCCAGGACCCAGCTCAGCCTCCTAACTCCAGGTTTCAAAGTTTCATCTGCCGCCAAAAGTATTGAGAGACTTGTGTCAGAGAAAACCATCCGCCCACTCCCAGCTTCCCAAGCAAACCTTCTCCCAACCACAAAGGCTCCTGCTCTCTTCTTCCCACGGATTCCCCTTTTCATCTCAGGATGACCGTGAAGTCTGGATGTTACAGTCCACACTGGAGTATGCAGGGAGACAGGGACCCCAACCCAAAGCTGGAGGCATGGGGAAGAGGAAGAGGGGCGCCCGGACCTGGACAAAGTCAACCTCAGCAAGTGCAGGGGCCTTGTCAGTTGCTAAGTGCTGAGCTGAATGCTTTGCAGGTATTGTCTCTGTTCATGCTCACCACGGACAAGAAGGTCAAAACCCTCACCCTGTTTTGCAATGAAGGACACAGGGTGCAACGGGGAAGTGGCCTGCCCAAGAGCACTGCTGTGGTTCCAACAGAGTTTGTCCTTATCAAAATTCATCTTGAGATTTGGTGCCCAAAGTACAAATATCGAGACACCTCGGAGGGTTTAAGAGGTCTTTGGATCATGAGGGCTCCACCCTCCTGACAGGATTAGTGTAGCTCCCACAAGAGAGAGTTAGTTATCATAAGAGCAGGTTGTTATAAAGCATGTGGCTCTCATAGTCCGTGCCTCTCTTCTGCATATGCCCATTTCCCTTCCATCTCCCATTCATGCACAGAGGCACTAAAGGCCCTCAAGAGTAGCTGAGCAGATGCCGGTGCCATGCTCCTGAAATTCCCTGCCTCCGGAATCCTGGGCTAAGTAAACTTCTTTTCTTTATAAATTACTCGGTCTTGGGTATTCTGCTACAACAGCAAAACCATCCAAGACAAGCACTCATGGCCATTAACTGGTTTCCTGGGCCGCGCTCTGAACGCCTTCACCATCTTAGACTATGGACCATGGCGGATGGAGGCAGGGAACCCCTAAGGATACTGGCAGCCCACAGAGCAACTGTGAGGGTGTGGGGTCCTTCCAGGGGGCCTCAGCATCCCTTGCTTCTGCACGTGAGGGACAGTGAGAGTTGGGATGAGGAGGCCCAGGATACTTTTGCTCAAGCCATTTGCCCAAGGCCAAGGTCTGAAGGCCTGACCTACACAGGACAAGGCAGAGCTGGAAGGCAGTGGGGAGGAGGCAGCCAGAGCTCCACAGTTCCTCCCAGCAGAGGCAGCCAGGGCTCAGCCACCCGGTGTAGAGAAGCCAGAGCTGAGCTGCAAAAGGGGCAGGCTTCCTGGAGGAAGGTAAGACCCAGGTTCCTGCCCAGACTGGGGAGGGAGCCATCAGGTCCCAGGGAGGTGTGAGCAGCTGGCAGGGAGCCCCACGGTCCTCCCCCCAAGGACTGGACTTTCACCCTGGTCACTGATGCTCTCACTTTTCCTGTCTGTGAGGAAGCCATTTACTCCCAGAAAGTCATTCATTCCCAGATAAGATCAACTCATTGTTAAAGGAGCAGTCACACTTCCTGCCCCCAGGAGGAAAAGGGTAGGCGGCTAAGCCCTCAGAGACCCATCCACAGCGGTGGAGAGAGGCCTTCCAGAGACTACACTCCCTAACCGGCCCTGCCATAAAAGCGGGGAAACTGAGGTCCAGAGAGGGGAAGAAGCGTGGAGGAGTCAGCATCAAAGCTGAGCCCAAATCTAGCCACTGATTCCCAGGCCAGGTATCATTCTGCACCCCTCAATGCTCCTCACAGTTCCCGCAAGCTGCCTCTTGATTTTAAGATTCAACATGCCATTTTAAGAAAACATGCTAACAACATTCCAACACAACGTTATTGTTGTTGTTGTTGTTGTTGTTGTTGTTAGGTGCCATCTAGTCATGTCTGAGACCCTTATAGGTTTTCAATGGCTAATTGTTTCGGGATTGCCTCGGAAGTGGATTGCCACATCCTTCTCCATTTTTGCAGTTCTGGGAATCAAACCCAGGACCTAAGAGACTGCAGAGCGGCACTCTACCAACTGAGCTAAATCCCAGCCCTTTCCAACACAATAACATACTTTAATGTAATTCTCTAATATACAACGCTGCATTCAAGTATAATGTACTAACATGGATTAATATTCTAAGTCAACATTTTAGCACAATCTAACCAACATTCCAACCTAACACTCTAAGGCAACATATCCTTCCAACACATAATATTACCTAACGACCTAATACAATATAATAAGACATTGTAGCATAACATTCTAATCTAGGCTGCTCACACAGTATGACATTTCCATGTTATTTGAACACAATTCTAACACAACAGTCTCAAATAATTTTCTAAGTTATTACTTTAATATCAGGGACTCTGAGGTTTTAAGCCTCTGGAATTTCCATTGGATAGGGTGAGGCTGGGTCTCAGTCCTGCTGATCAGAGCCCATGGCCTGGCTGCAGGCCTCGCCACGTGTCTCGCCACGTCCTGCCTGCTTCTGAGGCCAGAGCGCTCCCCAGCTCCGAGCACCCTGAGGACCCAGGTTAGACAGACCCAGGAGCTCAGCGTCACAGCAGGCAGCCTTTCGAAGACCAGGAGTGGGAGGCTTCCATCTCTGGTGGCTGCCCCTTTCCACCCCTCTCCTCTAAGGCTCAGGCTGCTGTGGGTTGAGGTAGACATGAGAGGAGAAGGAGGAAGAAGAGGCGGGGGCCTCTGACTCTGAGCTCACTGGGAAGGCTTTCCTTGCCACGCAGGCTACCAGGGAAAAGAAAGCTAGGACCTTCTGGTAGCATGAACACCTTTGGGCCTGGGAAAGCTACGGAACAGCTCACAATCTTCCCACCCACCTGCCTGCTGCCTTCCAGCCACATCCCATGCTGGTCATCATGCATACCACCTCTATCTCTAGGCCTTCGGCTCTGCCACTGCCTGGGCCAATCCTCCCAGGTTTCCCATGATTAACACCCTCACTTTCTTGGATCCCTCCCTGCTGCAACATCCCCTGCCCTAATGGCTTCTGGGGCTGGGCTATCTCATACAGCAGCCCTCTATGCAGACCCCTGGGCCATTGTCCTTCCTGGCACCTGCTGCTGCCTGAGGTGCACTTGGGTGGTTCATTTGCTTCCTTCCTCCCACACAGACCGCTTCAAGTCCCAGTGCCCACTGCAGATCCATCGAATCAGGATCGCTGGCAGGGCTCAGGCAACAAAAATGTTCCAAGTTCCCCAGATGATTCTGCCGAGCGGCTAAAGCAGAGAGCCCTGAGCTGGGCGCCCACTCCCCGAGGGCCCGAACGCCATCTATCTTATTCCTCAGCATCTGGTGATAGTGTCTGAGAGATAGCAGGTGCTCAACAAATACCTGTCCAATAAATCAAACACGGGGCTAAATATTTCCTTTAAAATCTTCCACATAACAAGCATTTCAAACAACACAGAAGGGTAGAGTTTTCCCAGTGAAAAGTAAATTTCCTTCTTCCCTACATTGTAACTTTTTTTTTTCTGCAGGACTAGAAGGTTCAACCCAGGACCTCACATATGCTAGGCAAGTGCTCCACCATGGAGCTGCACTCCCAGCCCCTTTTTTAATTTTATTTTTTATTTTGAGACAAGGTTTTGCTAAATTGCACAGGCTGCCTCTGGCTTCAAACCTGTGGTTCTCCTGCCTCCGCCTCCCATGTTGCTGGGATTACAATCGTGTGCCAGGACACATGGCTGGTTACATTGTCTTACAAGGCAAGACAATATTACCAGGGAGAGATAGGAGAATGGCACTCTCTGCAGAGGGCCCAGCATGTGCAAAGGCCGGGAGATACAATCCAGCATTGGTCCCTGACTCGCCACCTAAACAGAAGAGCCTGCAGCTGTAGCACTGTGGCATCTGATCCCACCAGATTTCAGAAGCTAAGCAGGGTCAGGGCGTGGTTAGTACTTGGATGGGAGACACTAGGGAACACCAGGTGTTATAGGCTTGGGAGAAGGACCTGGCAACCCACTCCCAAAAACCAATCAGCCATTGAAACCCTATGAATAGCAGAGAAGCACAATAATACTGTTTTGCCTGTTGTACATAGGGTCAATTTGACAGCACCTAACAACAACAACAAACAGAAGAGCCACGCATCATGAAATCTGGGTGCCTTCTCTGTGCCCTGCATGAGCCTCATTAAGAGCTAGTGTTTCCTTGAATCCACAACAGCGGCAAGGGAGACATTACTGTACCATCTTGCATATGGGCAAACAGAGGCTTAGAGAGGCGAGGTGATTTGTCCGAGGTCACCAAACCTGGAACCAAAGCTGAATCTTTCTATTTCTAAAAGCTTTAGAAGCAGCAGGTTCAAGGGCTCTCAACCCCACAAGTAGCAAGTCTGTGGGCTTTGAGAATTCCCAGTCCCCCGAGTGGCAGGTGGCCCGGACAGGGCAGACAGTCTGGTTTCATGATCCATCTCACGCCCACCCAATTGTTTGCCAAAGAGATGGGAGGAGGCGGCTGGTGGCTGGGGAGCCTGGGCCGTCCAGTCACGGGGTGGGCTTGTCCGACTGCCAGCCAATCCGAGCTCCCGGAGCTGGCGTTGGGAAGGCCCTGGCCCCATCTTGCCAGGACACTCTATCTTTGTCCCAGGACACAAAAGGGGCCTTGTCTTGGCCCGGCAGCACCGACTCTACATGCTCCTGACTGCCCCAGCCCCTCTGCCTCGAGAAAGGCCCACTTTGTAGAGTCAAAGGACTAACTTGTTTCTTTTTCATCAAAACGTGTTGACTGACCTGGTTGATTTATCTTGGGAAAGTGGTGAATGAGGGAGGGGCATGAGGTGACAGAGACAGGCATAATCCAGAAGGCTATGGAGCTCAGCCTGACTCAGGGACGGGTACTCAAGCAATAACCACCACAGAAGGGTAGCTGCATGCTGAATGTAATTTCAGGGGCTCAAGACTGTCCTACAACCTCACTAGTGGCAGAGATTCCACCATTAGCTATTTATTTCTTTGGCTTTCACCTTTGAAGGCCATTAAAAATAAAAATTTCCTTTGAATAGGAGTGCCTTGTTATCACACCTGAGTGTAAATTAGTTTTCCTGAGAACAGAGGTGAGTCAGTAGCTGGAGAGAGCAGAACAGCAGAAATGGGGCCACTAGAAGTCTCAGAAGGGGAGCTAGAAGAGAGGAGGAGGGTACTATGCAGAGACAAAGTGAGATCAAGTGAGGGAGGAAATCAAAGCAGACTTTTCACTCGGTAAGTTTTCCCTAAGGTCAGTCCTTCTCTCTCCACCTCCACCTCCACCAACACCATCACTCCGTCTTTTCACTCATTCATTCATTCCTTCACTCATTCATGAAATGTTTGCTGAGTACTTGGGCCAAGCTAGGGATTCCAAAGCCCCAGAGCCACACAGGCAGGAGGACAAGACGTTTCCCTTAGGAAGCTCGCGCCCTGCAGCCACAGCGCACCAGCAGGTGAGCAAGTGCACGAGCTCAGCCATTCCAAGCCAGGCTGCGGGGAGACAGGGCCGAGGGGCTTGGCAGAGCAGAGCAGGGCTGGGGCAGCCAGGCTGCCTCGGTTGGCTTCCCAAATAGGGGATTCTTGCACTGATACAGGAAGAAGGGGGGCAGCCAGCCTGGCGATGCTGGGAACAGTGTTCAGGCAGAAGGAACAGCATGTGCAAAGGCCCCAATGTGAGAGACATGCCTGGCCTCACGCCATGTGTGTGCATGTGTGCATGTGTCAGAGAGACAGGGAGATGATCTGTAGGGCTAGGTGGCTCTTGGTCAAGTCCTTAGATGTTTATTCTGAGTGAGATGTGAAAGGAGATGACACAATCGAATTTGTGTTGTATTTAATTAACTACTTAATTTAGGTTTGTTTGTTTTTTGTTTGTTTGTTTGTTTGTTTGAGACAAGGTCTCACTGTATAGCCCAGGTTGTCCTTCAACTCATGATTCTCCTGCCTCAGACTCCCAAGGGCTGGGATTATAAGTGTGTGCCACAACACCTGGCTTTCTAATTTTTAGTTTTAAGAAAGCCCCCCTGGTTGTCGTTGTAAAAATGGGCTGCCTAGAGGTTCTGTGGCCATCCAAGTGAGTGTCAGCAGCTGGGCCCATGATGACTCAGTGGTGGGGGGAAGAGCAGGCAGAATGGAGGAAGATGTTTTTAGAGCTGGGACCCAGAGAATGAATGAATGGGTGAGTGAGTGATGAGCCCTGGGTGGGAGCTGGGAAACTTAACCTCGAATCCCTAGCCTTTCTCTAGATTTCAGAATGACCCTGAGAAGATCTGGTCCCCTTTCTGGGCCTCAGTTTCTCCATCTGTGACTGAAGGCCCCAGGGAGGTGGGAGCAGGTGGCGTCAAGGTCTCCTGCAACGGGGACAGCCATTCTGGGCCCTGGTGCTCTCGGGCGGGGGCTGTGATCCAGTTACTAATCCCGGCGGTCCTGGCGGCCTCAGGGCAGCTGCAGAAACCTGGGGCTCACGCGGTGACTCACGCATGGTCTTCCTGCTGTCAGCAGAAACTGGGACAGCCGGGCCCCAAGACTGGCCCACCCGCAGGCTGGGAAGGGTTGGCAGGATGCCATCCACAGCTGGGGGAAGGGAGCAGGCAGGTTTCCTGAGCCCCTTGTAGGAACTGATGTCCAGCCACCATGCCTTCCCAGGTAGCCCAGGCTCTGCTCTGGGGCTGTGCAGGCACTGGTAGGAGAAGGGGTCCCCTGTGACGCCCACTCATCCTTCCGTCTGCCAGGCACCCAATGAAGTGGACATTACTAGCCCTGTTTTATTGACTAGGAAGTCCAAGCCATGAAGGGTACGTGTGACAGAGCAGGAGTCTTACTGGGCATGACGGTTCTTCCCATCACCCTGTGCCGCTCCCAAGGAGGAGTGGATGAGTGTGAAAAAGAAAGAGAAGCTAAATATATTTTAATAAAGATAGAAATTCACACCCTCCTGTTTTGCCAGGACTGAGGGCTTTGAGACAAAAGCTCCTTCCTTTTGCAGATGAAGTACAACCTTTTTGCAATGTGAGTAAGCCCCTCAGTCATCAGTCAGCTCCTCTGCGGCTCCTTGATTTATCAAGACATGTACATGCCTGGGACTATGTGAGGCTCCAAGGACAGGGACACAATAATTAACAAAAGGTGCCTTGGCTCTGATATCCACTGGTTTATATTGTACAAAGGGTAAGAAAGAAACCAAGAACAAGGATGTTGCTGCTGGGGCTAGTGGTGCACTCCTGAGATCACAGAACTCGGGAGGCTGAGACAGGAGGATCTCAAATTTCAGGCCAAGCTGGGCTACATGAAACCCTGCCTCAAAAAACCAAGGGTTGGGGATATTGCTCAGTGGTAGAGCATTTCTCTAGCATGCTCAAGGACCTGGGGTTTCAATTCCTAGTCCTGGAAAAAAAAAAATAGAGGAAGAAAGGAAAGAAGGAAGGAGGGAGGAAGGGGAAAATGTTGGAGACTAGGATGGTTTTCTGGGCTGGGATTTAGCTCAGTTGGTAGAGCACTGCACTGCAGTCTCTGAGGCCCCGAGTTCAATTCCCAGCACTGCAAAAATGGGAGAAGGCCTGACAATGCACTCCCAAGGCAATCCCGAAACACTCAGCCGTTGAAAACCCTATGAGGGTCGCTATGAGTCGGATACGACTCAACGGCACCTAACAACAACAACAACATGGTTTTCTAAGTGTGCTTTGAGTAATTTCTTTCCTTCTTGGTGCTTCGGTTTCCTCGCGGTAAATGAGAGGGCCGGAGACCTCCTGTCCTGTGGCTGCAGTGAGGGCTAGAGGAGATATTGTCAGCTCCTCGTGGGTGTTCATTGCCCTCGGCTGTTGCTCTCATCAGTTGCTGTGTGTGCTAACTTCCAACCCCCGCAGATGGAAGCTGAGTCAGTGCAGCTGACTGAGAAGCAGGTGTCAAGGACGGATTTGATGAGCAAGAGGTCGATGGAGAGGAGACCCGGAGAAGGCAGGGAGAGCCCCAGGCTCTAGCCCTGCAGGAGTGGTACCTGGGGACACAGAGGGAGAAGGAAGGTGATGGGCCAGGAAGAGTCTTAGCCTGCAGGCCAGGTCAAGCCATGCTGAAGGGCGTCCTGAGCCAGAGCCACTTCCTGGTGGTATCCTGCATCTCAGCAGGACCAGTTGTCCTGGCCTCACACCACGCTGGGCACAGGCTGAAAGCTGCCTATGGCACAAAGGTGGTGGTACAGCCCAAGGGGTGGCAGCCGGGGCCTTCGGGCATCTTTGTCCCCAGCAGGAGAACTTCGTCCCCAGCAGGAGATCTTCATGGTGCATTTTCACAAAAGTCGTGATCACCAGATTTGGCCCTGGTGCCCAAGGGTTCCCGAGCCCCATGTAGTCTGTAACAATGAGTTCATGCAGTGTCCAGTGCCCTCACTGTGATCAATGAACTGTCCAGGGGACTCGGGGGAGCATGCTGGGGCCCCATCAAAAGATGCAGTCCCTAGATAAGCAGGTCTGGATGGGAATCCAGACCCTGTGCAGCCCATCTGGACCAGGCCCCGATGATCTCAGGGAGGGGCAGCTGAAGTACACTCGCAACACCAGGCAAAGCCGAGTCTCTCAGAAGGGTCCTGGGTTTCTACTGAGTCTTCCATGCTCAGTGTGGGTAGGGACCTGGTCCCCCATCTGGTCCAATCTTTTCATTACACAGGTAGGGAAATCAAGACCCTAATAAAGACAAGGGTTACACAAAGTCCTCGCAGAACCACAAGCTGAACTCAATCTTGAGCCAGGACTCCTGAATCCCAGGGCAGGGCCGAGTCCTTCACTGCCAGCCTGGCCAGGGTAGACCAACTGTCCTTCATGGGGATGAATCAAGGGCTCCATGGAGGGGACAGACACTCAGAGAGAGAGATGTGCTCAGAGAGGGGACAGGGAGACCAGAAGAGGATGTGAGGTGCAGAAAAGAGGCCGAAGTCAGAGAGGAATGTGAGAGCTCAGAGAGGAGACAGCATTCAGCTCAGGAGAGGGAACAGGGACTTAGATGACAGGGGCCCTGATAGAGTGCCGGAGGCTCAGAGGCAGCTGTCTCCTGGCTAGGTTTGGGCCCTAGGGCCTCATGTGTATCCCAGGTCCCTGGAAGCTCTGGGAGGCAGCAGCCTTCTGTGCCCTAGCCAGGCCCCAACCTCACACCCTCCTCTCCAGGCACCTGTACTGCCATCCAGAGGGGAGGGGCTGACACTCCAGGGCGCCAGCCAGCTCACGGAGATTAAAACAAGAAGGCTCAGTGGCACTTGTGAGGTGTGTATCTCCCAGCTCAGAGCATGAACACAGCAGGGAGGGGCCTCCACCTCCCACTGCACCCAGCTGGGCTCTACCCCTGGGTCGGGGAGGGGGCTCAGGCAAAGAGAAGGAGGTGCTGGCAGGCAGGACCAGGGACGCCATTCCTGGGACCTTCCTTGCGCCTCCCCTGTGGCTTTGTGATGATGATGCGAAGGACAAGGATACTGTTATCATTGTGACATCATTACTCTCTCTTCCCTGCAGCCCAGACTCTGACCCTGACCCTTGGGGCTATTTGTACCCATGCATCCCCTCTCTAGGGACACACGATGGCATGGCAAGCAAGGGCCTGGGCAGGACAATAGCCTGCATACAGGTGCAAATTATAAGGGACCTTGGAGGTCCCACGCTTCAGCCACCACCTTCCTTTTCACAGCTGGAGACAACAAGGCTCTTGGAGGGCAGTGATAGTCCAATGTCATGTGGCAGGTGGTCCAGGCCAGGTCATTCCAGCAAACTCACTGGTACTTAGAGCGTCCAACACCCCCATCGAGCATGGCTGGTGGTGATTAACACGTGCTAGAGCCAGTGGCAAGCGTGTGTGAAAATTTCTGAGATGCTCAGCCCTTCTACCAGGCAGCTACTGTTTGGAATCTCATCTTCCAGTGGAGGACATTTAAATGAGTTGCCTAAAACAGCTGTGCCACCTTGCATCCAATCCCATCAGATCTTGGAAGCTAAGCAGAATCGGGCCTGGTTAGTCTTAGGATGGGAGACTGTCTGGGAATACCCGGTGCTGTAGGCTTGGGAGAAGGACCCAGCAGCCCACTCCTGAAACAATCAGCCATTGAAAACCCTATGAATAGCAGAGAAGCATAGTGCTGAGCAGGGCACAGTATCGGGGAGGGTTTCGTTGTGTGTACATAGGGTCACAATGAGTTGGATCTAATTCAATGACACCTAACAACAAGGCCCCAGAGCTGGTAACTGGTAGCAGCAGGACCTGAACCCCAGACAGGTGAGCTCCAGAACTCAAGCAGCTGCCCACCAGACCGTGCCTCCAGCGAATGATCAGGGAGCAATTGGGCATTGGTAATGGCAGGCGCTGTGCTAAATGCTCTACCCAAATGTGCTCCATCATTTGTTCATTCATCCAACCAACACTAAGCACCTGCTGTCTGCCAGGTCCTAGTCTGGGCACCGGGGCACAGAAGTCAAAAAGAGAATCAAGACACCTGCTTCGTGTTCTAATCCTCCCTGGAGCTCCGGATTTTTATCCCATTTTCAGGTGAGGCAGAGAGAGGCCTTGTCACTTGACAAGGTCACACAGCAGGGAGTGCAAACTCACATTTGGACCTGGGCCTGGCTGGTGCTTTTTCCCCTCCTCTGAGGCGCCCTTCTCTAGGAATATCCCCTAATGAGACTGGACCAGAGGTAGCTAGCTGATGTCTGTCCAGGGCTCAGACCCTTGTGAAGCCCCTGTGCGCTCCATCCCACCCAGCCTCTGCCTCATTTCCCACATAGCTGAGAGGTGAAGAGCCCCACTCTTGGGAGCTGTTGTGGGTCCCCTGCTTCCCTCCCTAACCGGGATCACTCCTGCCATCGTACACACATTTTAACTGACAAAGCCTCTCCTCCTCTTCTGGATGTTATTTTTATTTCAGTCATCACAAGAGAAACCCCACGGGGCTCAGAGAGGTGCAATGATCCAGCCAAAGCTGTGACCCAATCAGAATTCCAGCCCAGACCTGAGCCTCAAAGCAGCAGCCACGAGGGCCCCGGTGGGAGCAGCAAGCACCCTGAATCGGGCCATTAAATTAGCATTTAATACAGGGATTACTTACAAAGGGACAGGACGCCACAGGAGACCACAAAGGCTATGTGGCAGGACCCTGGGGCTGGCACAAGAGGAACAGGGAGAGGAGGGAGACAGAAGAGACCCCATCAGGAGCTGTGGCTTTAATTTGGAGGACAGAGCCAGCCTGAGATGACCCTGTGGGAGGGGACTGGGGAATAAACACCCCAGCTCACTCGCCCTCCTCCTGTACCCTGCCAGGGCTCCCCATGGGCCCGATGAGCCAGAGGACAAGTGAGGTCACTGTCATGGACCCTGCAGGCCGGCCATCCTGGACAGAGACCAGGGGGAGAAAGGTGGGAAGGGGACCCAGGGGGAAAACCACGTGATCTACAGCCAGAGTCAAGGTGCTTTGGAATCTGCCAGCCTCTAGGACAGGCATGAGCCATTTGGTTGCATTGATGGGCAAGGTCCTAACGAACATGTCACAGTCCCTGTGGCAGGGCCTTGCTGTAGGAACAAACAGCCCCAATTCCCTAACCTTCAACAGGTGGGCGGAATACAGCCTGCAAGCTGGGCCCTGGTTCTGCTGCAACTGTGCAGCCATTCGTGCACCTTCCGGCTGCCTTCCTGCACTTCTTCCTACGGAAGAGAAGGGAAGGTGCGACAGCCTGGAATCCTTGTTCCCTGGGCACAAAGGTCTGCCAAGCCCTGACTGAAAGAAAGCAAGGCTTGTTCCTTACTCACGGCCCGTGTTCCTCTGCCCTGTAAGGTCCACAGTCAGGGGCCCCCCCGGGGAAGAACGCACCAGTCTCCCTCCCGGCAGGAGGTGGAGTCAGCAAGGGGCTCACGGTGGGAGGAGCCTGCCTCACTTCTGCTCACAAACCTTGGCCCACGGACAAGAAAGTCCCAGCCTGCCTCGTGTCCCCCATGCAGAGAAGCAGAAATGCACCTGGATGGCTGAAGGGCCACAGGGTGTGAACAGGGCAAGTGGTTGTAAAACAAGCCACAGTGTGTCTCTCACAGCAAATATGACCAGCCTCCCTGGGTTTGGGAAAGATCTGCCTGAGTGGAGAACCCCGGAGGAGACCACATTGCCCCCCAACCTGCCATGCTTTATCTCAGCCTCCGTGAATACAGAGGCCAAGAGAGTTCTCAGCCAGCTGGAGGCCAGAGGTCCCTAGGGTCTCCACCACACCCACCCCATCCTCTCCCTTCTGGCCTCAGCCTCTTCTGGAATGTGAGGGGCGAGGGGACAGACTTCACTCGGACACACCCTCTTCTCCCCATTAGGCCAAGGATGAAGACGCTTTTGCTCCCTTTCCAGCTTTTTCCAGCCTCCTCCCAGCTGTGGGCTCTGTGTTCTCAGCTGTGAGCGTCTGAGATTCTCCAGATGAGGGACTGGGATGGAGGTCACACTGGCCTCTCCCGGAGCTGATAGGAAATGCAAATCCCCCGGCCCCACCCCAGATCCACTGACTTGGAAACTCTGGCTGAGGGGCGCAGCAATCTGGGTGCTGACAAGTCCCTCAGGTGATGCTCACTGGAGTGTGAGAACCGCTGCAGAGTGAGGCCTGGCGAATTGAGATGTGCAGAGTCTGAGCACAAAGTCGCCTTTCTTAACATTCTTCACCACTGTGAATGACAGCTCCGTTCTTCCTGGAGCCAAAACCCCTGCGGCCCTCCTAGACTGGCCTGCTGTACCCTGATCCTGTGCATCATGCCTAGCCTGGCCTCCCACTTCTGACCCCACAGTCACCTGCTAACCCACCTTCTCACTCCTGCTCCAGCTCCCTGGGGTACAGCCTCACCCCAGCAACTTGTTGTTGTTAGGTGCCGTGGAGTCATATCCAATTCGCAGTGACCCTCATAGGGTTTTCAATGGCTGATGGTTTCAGGATTACCTTGGGAGTAGATTGCCATGTCCTTCTCCCATCCGAGCAGTTTACGATCCTCTAAAAATGAGCCCGGATTATTCCACCCCTCTGCCCAGGATCCCCAAGGGTTCCCAAGTCACTCAACAGAGAAGCCACAGGGCCACACTGTCCCCGTTCACCCTCCCCCTCACTCCTATACACAAGCTGCACTGACCTGTTCTCTGTTCCCCCACTGTGCCAGACACGTGCCCTGCTCTGGTCCTTTGCCCCAGCCTTTCCTTTGGTGGAGACCCATGTCAATGGGGCCTCTCGTCCTGCAGGTGAGAAGTGTCCTCCCACCCTGCTCTCCTGCACTGTCTCGCCCCCTGCCACTTTGCCCCATAGCACGTGCCTCCTGCATCCTGCCACCTGATGCAGTTTCACAGCTACTGCATGGCTGCCGCCTGTCCCAGGAGGACACAGGGTCTTTGAGGCCTGGAGCGGCGGCTCCGTTCTCTGCAGCGTTCCTCCCGATGCCTGGACTATGCCTGGCATGGAGTCGGCCTCAGTACCTATCTGTGAGCGTATGGATGGGCAGGCAGGTGGCAGGCACACACAGGGAAGGGCTGGTTCCCCTCCCTGCCCCACTGGCCTCTCTATAGTCAGGACCAGGCCACCCCTATGGCCATGCCCAAGAGTTGCCTCACAAAGACCCCAGGATTAAGGACTAGGGTTTGCTCTGCTGTCTGCAGGTCCGGATTTAGGCCTCAGTTCTCCACCCTTCAGCCCTGTGACTGGAGCAATTGAACCACTTCCCTGATCCTCTAAAATGGGGCTGATGTGAACCATGTACATCTTAGCTTACGAGGCTGCTGCAGGGACCAAATAAAACACATGGACAGGATGTCCAATCTTCCTAAGCACCTGAGACGCAGGAACTACAGTGGCCACTATTGCTAGTGTTTTGCTTTCTTCTCAGTTTGGCCAATAGCCTGGAGCAGCAGGATTTATCAGGAGCACAACCATCCTCAGGGAAAGGGGCCCTGGGTTCAAATCCCAGTAGTTACCATCTTGCTGTGTGACTGTGTACAAGTTACTAGGCCCCTCTGGGCCTCAGTGTCTTCACTGAGGGAGAGACTCTCCAGGTACTCCCAGGTCACCACCCTGAGTACTTCCCAAGCCCATCCTCACCAGGCCCATAGAGCCCCTTTGGCTGGGCAGCCTGGCTGGACTGCGCACTGCCGTCTCCACCATCTTCACAGGATCTGACTGTGTAAGAGGGGGTGCTGGGGTGTGGCTGAGTCACTGGGCTCCAGGTGCTTGTGTGACGTGAGACAAGTCGCTTCACTTCTTTGGCTCAGTGTTCTCATCCATAAACCGGGGATCAGTGTGATGTGTGGGAATGAAATAAGGTGCTGCCTGGAAAGCATTTAGATCGCTCTTGGCACAGAACAACCACTCTTATCACTCACGGCCATTATTATTACAAGCACAGCCGGGCGGCGGACCAGGCACCATGCCCGGTATGCTACAAACTTGGATTATTTCTCACAAAACCACACACCAAGCCAAGTGCAATGGCGCACACCTGTAATCCCAGCAACTGGGGAGGCAGAGGCAGGAGGAGCGCAAGTTCAAGGCCAGAGGCAGCCTGTGTAATTTAGGGAGACCCTGTCTCAAGATAATATAATAAAAAGGGGGCTGCAGGTGCAGCTCAGTGGTAGAGCACTGGCCTAGCACGCACTAGGCCCTGGGTTCGATCTTTGGTATGGAAAACAACAAAACCAAACAAAAAATCCTTCATGACATTTTTGTCTCCGTTTTAGAGATGAACGAGTTAGCTCAAAGACGTCTTCTACCTGCACAAGGTCACGCAGCTTGCACGCAAAGCTGGATTTGAACCCAGTGTTCTTGCAAGCCTAGATCTTTACATGCGCTGTGTTGCCTCCCCCCCCACCTCACTCCTGGGGAAACTGAAGCTCTGAGAGCCCACCCAGCCTTGAGTACTGCTGGGCCCTCTGGCCAAGGGCAACTCTGCACCTGGGCACAGAGCCGTGGGTCTGTGGCTACTCCCCTTCCTGGGGGAGGAAGTCGAGGCTCCAGGGCACCAGAGCCCTCCCAAAGCTGCCAACAGGTGGGGCAGAGGCAGAACCCAGGCCCGCTCCCCCAAGGTGGACGGCCAGGTCTCAGAGGGAAGCGGCCCCCTCCTCCTCCCATTTCTCTGCTTTATGACCTGTTTTATGAGCCAGAGGCCTGATGGCTTCTGCGTTGCCATGGGAACCAGCGCAGCACAGGCTCATGGCAGCTGGATCTGGGGTTGGCAATTTGAAGTCAGGAGCCGATCCGGAGCCCAGTGTGGGAGCTGGGGACTGGGGTCTGTGGGCCCCAGGGATGCACAGGGCTGGCCGGACTCTCCCACCTGCCCTAGCCCCCAAGATGTCCAAAGAGCTTAGGGAGACAAAGGGACCACAAGAGCTACGGAGAGGCCTGGGGCAGACAGGGAAAGGGATGGACCAGCTGACAGGGCTTGCGGAGGTGGTAGAGCTGGGCTGAAGACTCCCAAGTTCAGGGGCACATGGAGACATGAAGACAGCCAACAGGAAGGACCGCACAGCGGCTCCCCCAGATCCCCCCAGGCTCACGCTCTGAACTAGAGCGGCACACATAGCAGCTGGGGGCAGTGTGCAAGCAGAGGGACGCCCAGGGCCCTGGGACATAGACAACTGAGTCCCACCCAGAGGACGCTTGAACACCCAGAGGTGCAGGCAGGCACGAAGGACACACAGACACACAGAGCAGACACACAGCGCAGCCACTGTGCCCGGGCACTCTGCCCGCCCTCTCTGAAACTCAAGCTAGTCCTCTGTCATGTGGGTATTGTGAGGACAGGGAGGGCCAACCAGGAAATGCAGACGCCTCCATTCCACCAACACTTACTGAGCACCTACTATGTGCTAGGGATCTTCTCCGAGCCTTGAAAAGTGAGCTAACGCAAGATGACTGTCAAGAGGCTCACGGAGCAGTCCCTGGACAATAAACAATTCAATAAGGTTTGAATTGTGATACTTGCCGGGGAGATAATAAAACATAGCATGAGTGATTTGGTGGAGGAATGGTTCAGGTAGTCAGGGAGGACTTCTTGGAGGAGATAACACTAGCTTGAGACCAAAGGATATGACAGAATTGGCCAGGGAGGGGAACAGAGAAGAGCATTCCAGCCAACAGGGACAGGAGGTGAAAAGGCCCCGTGGTCAGAGTGAGATTTCGTATACCCAAGGAGCACAGAGGAGGTCAGCATGGCCACCAGAGAGAGAGAGGAGGCAGGCAATAAGTTCAAGAGGAACTGGAGACCAGATCAGGCAGGGCCTTGAAGGCCAAGTTTTGCACTGTGGGTTTCATTCTACATGAAACGGGACATCCTAAGGGTTTCCACCAAGGAATTTTAATAAGCCTGCTTTGGTTGCTGGAAGAAATTGCCTGGGGGGAGACTAGAGACAGCGTGACCAGGGCAGGGTCTGGGGTATATGAAGGGACGGTTGGCTGCAGACTGGAGCAGGTGGGACAGTGCAGTGGTTGGGCCTTAAATTCGTACATTCCATGTGTTTTTACTGAGCTCCCACCCTGCGCCAGGCATAGGGGACCCAGGAGCCAACAGAACATGCAGCGAGTCCCACCCCCACAGGGCGGATGCCCAGAGGAAAGAGAGAGGTGAATGAACGCAGCTACTAGTGCAGTGGAGAAAATGAAAGCAGGCAAGGGTGGGGAAAGAGGCCAGGCTGGGGAAGGGGTTATTGGCAGTTTTAAACAGAAGTGAGGAAAATCATCACCAAAAAGGCACCATTTAGGTGAAGAGCTGAAGGAGGCAAGGAAGCAAAATCTAGTGGCAGAGAATTCCAGGAGAGGTAAGAGCAAGTACAAAGGCACTGAGGCAGGATCATGCCTCTAGTGTGTTTGAAGAAGGTCCAAGTGGCAGAGATGAAGCAAGCTGGGAGTTGTAGGGGGCATATCATGGAGGGAGGGAGAGGACCAGCAGCTGGGAAGTCCACGGGACCCAGATGCCCTCAGGAGGGAGGCAGAGTGGCAGGGAGGGTAAGGGCTACAGGGCAGGTCTGGCCCCATCTCTGCTCTGCTCAGGGATCTCTGACCCCAGGGAGTTGAACCCTCTGCTCCTCCTTCCACCCCACAAAACATCATCAGCCAAATAGTGAAAATTAAACAGGAGAGAAAATGTCCCCAGGGGAGGACTCAGGTGGGATGAGACATCTTCCCTCGGGTCAGGGTGGCCACGGCTGCACACTCCTCTGGCTGCAGGGGAGCCTAATGTGTTTCCAGATGGAAGGCCTTAATAGGATGCCGCCCTGCCCCGCCGCCGGCTCTCCAGGGCCCAGGGATGCCCAGGGTGGTTGCAGCTCCTTGATGTCTTGGCACAGACAGGCAGAGCTTACCTAGGCCACAAGCTCTTCTTGGCTGCGCAGCTCTGCCTAGCAGGAGTGGGGACCAGGTCAGCCCCAACGCCATTCCAGGGCACAGTCCTGGAGGCTCTAACACCCAGTGGCCCAGTGACCATGGCTGAGAGACCCTCCCTCCCTGAGTCCTGTGTCTTTGCCTGACCAAAAGAGATCACAAGCTTCGTTCCACCTGATCCCAGAGCTGGGGGCGGGGCTGAATTAAGGATGAAAGCGAAAGTGCCCTGAATATTGGACAAGGCAGGGGGGCCCCCTACATACTATCCTGGAGGGATCCGCAAGACCTATCATTAAGTGCCACACAACAGAACGGCCGCCTGGGCTGGTCTGCTTGGATTCTGCTGCATAAAACACTAGGTCAGAGAGTTACAGATGACCCTGCAATTCTAATTCAGAGGATGTACCCAAAAGAATTGAAAACAAAGTCTCAAAAAAAAATGTACACCCATGTACATTGCAGCATTATTCAAGTAGCCAAAAGAAGGAAGCTACCTAAGTGTCGCTTGGATAAACAAAATGTGCCACACACAAACAATGGAATATTATTCAGCCTTAAAAAGGAATGAAGTTCTGACATACAACACAATGTAGATAAACCTTGGGGACATTATGGGAAGAGGAATAAGCCAGTCACAGAAAGACAAATACTGTGTGATTCCACTTATATGAGGTTCCTAGAATAGTCAAATCCATGGCAACAGAAAGTAGAATAGTGGTTGCCAGGGCCTGGGAGAGAGGGGGAGTGAGTGTTTAATGGGGACAGAGGTTCAGTTTTGAAAGATAAAAAGTTCTAGAGATTGATAGTGGTGATGATTGCAGAACAATGGAAATGGACTTAATGTCACTGAGCCCTGTGCTTAAAAGGAGTTAAAATGGTAAATGTTATGTGATGGATATTTTATGTTAAAAAAATAAATAAATAAACCCTGCAGCTGGCATGGTAGCACACTCTTGTAATTCCAGCACACGGGAGGCTGAGGCGGGAAGGTGGTGAGTTCCAGGCCAGCCCGGGCTACCCAGTGAGACCCCCATCTCAAAACAACAACAACAACAACAACAACAAGCCTATGCCAAACAAAGTCACCGATTCAGGTGCTCCCCAGCTCGACATCTTCCCCTGGCTCGTGGGTGCTCCCCACCAGCTGTTGCCTGGAATCCCCTGCACCCCAACCCTCCTTGCCCCTCTCCCTCACCCTCTTGCTCCAGCCCGCTGGCCTCCTGGCTCTTTTTCCAATCCACTGAGTTCATGCCCGCCTTAGGCACGCTGTCCCCTCTGCTGGGAAGAAGCTGCCCCAGATGTCCGTGGGGCTTGCCTGTCCTCTGTCCTCAGGTCTCAGGTCACAGGCCCCCTCCTCAGAGGTGCTTTCCTGGCCTCCTGGCCTGAGGTCGCCCAGACCCACCTGGATTCCTCTGTCCCTGCCCCCATTCATGCCTCTTCAAAGCGTCTCTCCTCACCTGCAAGAGTCCTACAGACTCACTGCCATCTTTTCCGTGAGAAGGCAGCCCCCGAGGGCAGGAGGTCCTTTATGATGGCCCAGAACAATGCCCTGCACACACTCGGTGCTCCCTCCGTAGTGCTCAGACGCACGGAGGATGGTCCCTCTGATGTACGACACAAGCATGACCCTCACGTTTTCTTCTATCTGCACAGATGTAAACATACGAAAAGCTGCCCCCGGCCCTGCCGTGTGGAACCAGAGGACAGTGGCCTGAAGGGCCTCTCATGGTGCAGCCCATTTGCTCACAAGTTGCCTGAGACTGTTCTCCTGGAGTACAGAGTCACGACGGCTCCAGCACAGCAGGGTCCTGTCCCCTGAAGTGCCCACGGTGCTTCCCTGGATCTTCCTGACAACCTTGTGAGGGTGCTGTTCCTGTCCTGCTCTCGGTAAAGCTCATTCTACCCCATTCCCTGTTCCCCGGAGAGTCACCACGGTGTTCCTACTACCTGCCAGGACTGCCCTGGGCCCAAAAGCCACCGAGTGAAGAAGCCACCCCACCTTGATTAGTCTTACACCTTAGTGGGGCAGAGGAAAGCCACACAGAAACTGAAAGGCATCTGTGAGGAGGAGCCCTCTGCAGCCACAGGGAGAGAGCAAGGCTATGCCGTAATTTAGCAGAGAGACCAGGAAGGTCCTTGCTGGGGAGGCTATGTTGAAGCAAACCTGAAGGCGGTAAGGGTGGCTCCTCCCAGGCAAAGGCAAGTACAAAGGCCCTGAGGCAGAACAATTCCTAGCATGCTGGTGTGATAGCCAGGAGGCCCTAGGGGCTGGAGGGCACACTCTGTGGGGAGAAGAGGAGCTCAGAACAGTGAGGTCACTCACCTCTCAAATAGGACCATGGGCCTGTCTGAACAAGCCAGAGCTCCTAACTGCAAAGGGCCTGCCTCTTCCCAGGGAGAAAACCATATGTTAGGACCAGGAATTGCGCCAGGCACATTGGAAGTCACATGGGGATGGCCTGCCTTCCTGGGGCTGCCGCTCGGGTGGAGACAGGAGAGGAAGCTGCAAAGTTGGCTAAGAGCCAGCGGATTCCACAAGAATGCACGTGACAGTCTGCTGTTTTGGGGGGGGCAGCCTCAGCACGTGGGCACACAGCGTGCGTCCCTGCCTCTGAGAGCGCGGCCACCTGAGTGTGTACAGCTGGGGGCAGGGTCTCAAGTCCGTGTGCCACGAGATAAACAGTGGTTCCTTAGCCTGCCCTCTCTGGGAGTGTGGGCACCCTCGGCTCATCTGTGCAATCTTGGGAAGGTCCCCGTGGCTGTCAGGGGTGCACATCTGCGTCCGGATGTCTGAAAATGAGCACTCGTCACTGAGCATGTGCCCTGCTGTCACACAGTGGCTGGAGTTCTGCCTCGGTAGCAAGTCTCCCTGAGCAGGAAGCTGGATCAGCCACTTACTTGGCATGGCCCTGGGCAAATTCCTTAACCCCCTTCTTTGCCTCACCTTCCCTACAGGTACAAGGGGGTTATTAATAAAACCTACCTCATAAGGTTGTTGTGTAAAACACCGAGTCATAGAATTACATACAACAGAGCAATTCCAATTCTGGAATTGAGTGAATGTATGTGAAAGGCTGACACGAGTAAGTGCGAAGGGCGAGGTGTTGTTACTAGGGCTCCATCTGCATGCACGTGCCTGTCTGTATGTCCTGTGGATGGGCCGTGCGTGTGCAAGGTGCTGTGTTCGACCACAGGTCTGTGCTCAACCTCCTCCTCTCTGGGCAATGAGAGCAAATGTGGCTGACTGGGGTGAGGGGGTGGGGGGAAGGGCCAGCAGGAGGATGCTCTTGCCATGGCCTGGCCAGCTGGACTTTTCACAGCCTGGTGACTCTGTCGCTCTGATTGGCCAAGTGGCTAGAGAGGCAGGCTAGGGAGACGCTCTGCTCAGGGGCTGTACCAGCTCCAACGCTGACCACAGGAATTCCATTCACATGCTGTCATGGTTTGAATATAAAATGTCCCCCAATGTCATGTGCTTTAACATTTGGTCCCTAGATGGTGGCACTGTTTGTGGAGGTGATGGAATTTGGGGAGGTGGGATTCAGCTTTGCAGAAGGATCACTGGGGCCGTACTTCATAGGGCTTTTTACCTGGGCATGCAGTTCTGAGAATCTTTGTCTCCTGCCCTGTGATGCCATGAGGTCCGCCACAGGCCTCACTGCCTGCCTAGAGGCCCGCCACTCCTCTATACCTTGATGCCATTATTGACTGATCCTCTAACTGTGAGCTCCCAATAAGCCTTTTCTTCCATAAGTTTGTTTTGGTTGGTTTTCTGCTACAGCAACAACAGCTGACTAATACATATGCCTGATGCCTCAGGATTGGCGGCCTCAGAGATAAGGGTTGGGTCTGTGCCACCTCTGTGTCCCCTAATCACAGCAATCATTTTTTAAAATTATAAGCATATTTGTACAAAATAATGGGCTTCATCGTGCCATTTTTGTACATGACTACAATGTACTTTGATAATATTCATCTCCTTTCACCTCTTGTCCCTTCCCCCATCTTGCTCCCCTCTAAATCCCAAATAGGCCTCCCTCTATTTTCATGTCTTCTTAAAATCTAGATTCTGCAGATAACAGAAAGCATGTGGTATTTGTCTTTCTGGATCTGGCTTATCTCACATAACATGATGATCTCCAATTCTATCCATGTTCCTGCAAACCGTATAATTTTGTCCTTCTTTGTGGCTGAATAATACTCCATTGTGTATATGTGCCACATTTTCCTTATCTGTTCATCTATTGATGGATACCTAGGCTGATTCCATTAGTAGGCTACTGTGAATAGTGCTGCGATGAACATGGATGTGTAAGTATCTCTATTGTGCTGATTGTGATTCCTTTGGGTTATACACGCAGGAGATCATATGACTACCCTATTCTCTGTTTTTTTAGGAACCTCCACACTGAATTCCACAATGTCTAGACTAATTTATACTTTTTTTCTCATTAATATTATTTTATTAGTAATTTTTTAGCGTATAACTTCAGCGGTCTCATTATGATATTTCCATACATGCATTTCATTGTACATTGCTCAAATTTACCTCTTGCATTATCCTTTCATGTCAGGCTCCCAAATCTCCTCCCTCCCTACCAATGTTCGCTCTTCTGTGTCAATATCTTGTTTGTGTGCATATCAATCTATATGTACATATCCCAGTTTTGCTTTAAAGGCAAAATATGTGATATTTCCTTTCCTTTTTCCCATTGCTTATTCTTCTTGCCTCCGTACCTTTTCTTTAGTCCATTATCTTTCCCTACATAGGTCCCTTCTCCTTTCATGACTTATATATTTTAATATTGAATATATATTGAAGGCTAACATCCACAGATGAGAAAAACCATGCAATGTTTATCTTTCTGGGTCTGGCTTATTTCACTTAAAATGATGATCTCTAGTTCCATCCATTTTCCAGCAAATGTCATAATTTTGTCCTTCTTTATGGCTGAATAAAACTCCCTGGTGTATATATACCACAATTGCCTTATCCACTCATTTGTTGATGGAGATCTAAGTTGATTCTATATCTTGGCTATCTTGGATAATATCTCAATAAACACAGATGAGCAGGTCTCTCTGTGGTATATTGACTTGTATTCCTTCAGATGTATACCCAGGAGTAGTATAGCCAGGTCATACGGTAGTTCTATTTTTAGTTTTTGAGGAACCTCCATACTGATTTCCATACTGGTTGTACCAACCTGCATCCCCACCAGCAGTGTAGTAGGGTTCCTTTCTCCCCACCCCTTGCCAGCATTTGTTGTTGTTTGTTTTGTTGATGGTAGCCATTCTGACTGGGGTGAGATGATATGTCAGTGTAGTTTTGATTTGCATTTCCCTGATGGCTAAGGATGTTGAACTTTTTCATATGATTATTGGCCATTTGTATTTCTTCTTTTGAGAAGACTCTGTTCAGGTTTTGTTTTTTGTTTTTTGTTTTTTGTGTTTTTTGTACCTATTTTTTTGATTGTACACTTTGCTTTTGCTTTTTTGGTGTTTAATTGTTTGAGCTCTTTATGTATTCTAGATATTAATCCCCTGTCTGAAGTATAGCTGGCAAAGATTTTCTCCCATTCTGTAGGCAGTCTCTTCACTCCATTGTTTCCTTTGCTGTGCAAAAGCTTTTTAATTTCGTGCAGTCCTATTTGTCAATTCTTGCTATTGTGTCCTGAGCTATTGGAGTCCTAGTCAGCAAGTCATCGCCTATGCCTAGATCTTGAAGTGTTTCCTCCGTGCTTTCCCCTAATAGTTTCAAAGTTTCAGGTCTTACCTTAAGGTCTTTGTTCCATTTTGAATTGATTTTTACACAGGGTGAGAGATAGGGATCAAGTTTCATTCTTCTACATGTGGAACTCATTTTCCCAGTGCCATTTACTGAGGAGGCACAGCAGTCATTTCTTCTGACAGCCACTTCTTACTCAAGGTTGGCTGAGTGTCAGATGCTGTTCTATGCTGATTCATGGTCTAACTTGCCAAGACGTCGCATGGCTTTCTGGAGATAGGACCACTCATTGTCCCCACTTTACAGATGAGGAAACTGAGGCACAGAGGAAAACTGCTCACTTAAATCACACAGCTGGAAGTGGAAAGACCAGAGGGTTAAGTGGGTTAAATACATGTTAAATGAGTTGGCCAGTGAATGAGACAGAAGGATGCCAGGGTGGGGGTGATGAGATGGGGAAAAATGGAGAATGAACCTTCCTAGCAGAGGAGGAGACCAGATAGGGCCCTGCTGAGGAGCCCTGAGAAAGGAAAGGGAAAGGTGGGGGGGACCAGGTGATGGGGGCCTGGAAGGCCAAGGGAGGGGCTTGAATTTGAGCCACAGCGAGGTGCTATGCAGACAGGCCACCTGCATCCTCCATTGTAGATGAATTGGTGAGCTGAGCCCAAGTCTCTGGTAGAACTTGTGGCTGAGGGTAGACTAGCAGAGTTGGTTAGAACAACAGTTCTGCAGCCAGTCTGGGGTCAGAATCCCTGTACTGGAGGACTGGGACATTCCTGGCTAGAGAACCTTGGAGCAAGTCACCTTTTGTTATTAAGCCTAAGTTTTTTCATCTGATTGAAAAGATGGAAGTCTTTATCCACTGCCTAACACACTGTACCTGATAGACAGTCATCCACTATCAAGTAGGAACTTTCAACTAACTACAGCATGTTGACTATGAAGGATCTAGGAGAAAAGGTAGACAGCACGCACCAATGGGGAGCTTGGGAAGACAGACAGCTGACGGGCAATGGTAGAAACATCCTAGGAAGCCATGACCTTGTTGTTGTTGTTAGGTGCCGTCAGTCGGTATCCAACTCATAGTGACCCTACACACAACAGGCGAAACACTATTGTCAGTGCTTCTCTGCTGTTCGTGGGGTTTTCAATGGTAGGTTGATTTTGGGGAGTGGGTTGCTGGGTCCATCTCCCAAGCCTACACCACCTGGTATTCCCAAGGTGGTCTCCCATCCAAGTACTAACCAGGCTCAACCCTGCTTAGCTTCCGAGATCTGAAGGGATCGGATGCCTCAGGGCTATGGCTGCAGGCAAGACGTGATGTTAGAGACGAAGAATTCTGTGGCTGGGATTATCAGCAGACTGGGTACTGGATTGGAAAATGAACTCGGTGATGAGTGCCTAGAAATTCTCTGAAATAGAAAGAAGAAATGAAAGTAATAGTTGACAGCACATCCTTCCTAGATACGTTAGCAAGGCTGAAGCCTGATGCCGGCCTCACAATGCCTGAATCAGGCCTTCACTCATCTAACAAGTTTGCACTGAGCCCCCAGTATGCCCCCAGACTATTCTCAGCACTGGGGTTCACCAGTGGTCAAAGGGATGGAGACTCTGCCCTTAGGGAGCACCCAAGTTCAGGGGAGAGGCAGCTCAGAGGTGGGGAAAATAGATGGTGTCTTAGCTGGTGATGCAGCCGGTGGAGAAGCAGCACAGAAAGGGACAGGAAGAGGAGAGCTGCCAGATCAGGGCAGAGGGTGGCATTCGAGCAAAGACCTGAAGGAGGTGGTGGAAGGAACTGGGTGACCACATGGGGGAAGAGGGCTCACAGCCAGGCAGGGGAAACCCCAGAAGGCCAGGTGGTCAGGGCAGAGTGATGTGGCAGGACGAGGAAGAAGTTCCGAGAGGCAGGTAAAGCAGAGGTGGCTCTCGGGACGGCATAGGATCACGTGGGGATTTTGGTTCCAACTCATGGAAGCCTTTGGCAGGTGTCCCAGGAGAGGTCACACGACTTGGCATCTGCGTGAATAGAACGGCCCGGAGCAGACCAGGGAGCCGGGAGGTCCACGTGAGAGTAAGGTGCCTGGGATGGTGGCGGTGGCAGTAGAGGGGACGGTAGGGTCTAGACTGGGGGTGCCCTTTGACAGCTGAGCTGACATCAGGAGGGTCTTCACTGTGATTAGTGTTGCTGTGAGGGCTGACAGGGGCCCTAGGCTTTTTCAGGGACCCCACTCCAAGCCAGTAGGAGCAAAGCTGCCACCTGGCCCCACCTGCCGGGGACATCTTGTTGGCCTTGGTGGGAGGGGCCGGGGCCAAGGACCCTCTCCCCAGAGTCCAGTCCTGCAGGTTCTGAGCCCCTAGGCAGCCAGGGCAGCAGGTCGACTCTGAGTGGACCCCCAGACACACAGCAGCGACCTGGCTTAGGTTGTTTACTCAAGAGTCAGCAAAGGTGACAACAGCTTCCTCCAAGAAGAAAGGGAAGAGAAGCTGGTGACTGCAGGGCCAGGAGGCGTCAGGGAGCTGAGGCAGCTCCTCTCCGAGACAGCCACTCAGGCATGGCCCTGGCCCCTTCCTTCCTCTCTCCTCTCCTGCCTCCCTGTCCAAGGTATTGCCAGGCCCAGCGGGCTGCTGTGCCCACTCTCTGCTCCAGGTCCCCAGGGGCAGGGTGAGGCCATCCCCGAAAACATCACTACAGTACCCACTGCTTGGCCCCTGCCAAACACCTCTTACCTGGGGATCAGCCCTAGCACCTGGTGATCTGTCTCCTCCCCCTCCAGCTCCAAGGGCCAGGACCCCTCCAGCAATGGAAGCCTCGATTTTCTCTACCCAGCCAGTTCTCTCAGGTCTTCGCCTCTGGGCTCAAGGCCTCCTCTCCAGGCCTCCCTCACCCCACCATGCTGGGATAGCCCCCACGCCATCAGCCCCCATGCCTCCTCATTCCACTCACATCTTGCCAGAAGGCTAAGGATGGCCGGGGCAGGCAGCTGGCACCCACAGCCCCTGCATACATTACTCAGCCATTGGCTGGGCCAGGATATGGCCTCAGGGCTGCAGCGTTCTAGAGCTAACAATAATTGGAGATAGATGATCAGATGGGTTAGCATCTACCTTTTCATCCCCAGTGCCTGTCCGTTCTACGTAATGCACCTACAGGTGCTCAGAGGCACACTCGCCACCTCCTCTCCGTGGCTTCCCAGGGGGTAGGGTTAAGTGTCTTATCCAGCTCTTTCTCTTTCTCTCTCTCTCACTCTCTCTCTTTTTTTTTTTTTTTTTTTTTTTTTTTTTTTTTTTTTTTTTTTTTTTTTTTTTTTTTTTTTTTTTTTTTTTTTTTTTTTTGCTGTACTGGGGGTTGAACCCAGGGCCTCGCACCTGCATGCTTTGCAAGTGCTGGACCACTGAGCTGCAACCCCAGCCCGTATTTTCACTTTTTGAGACAGGGTCCCACTAAGTTACACAGACTGCCCCTGGTCTCGAACTTGTGATCCTCCTGCCTCCACCTCCAGAGCCACTGGGATTACAGGCGTGCACCACCGTGCCTGGCTTTTATCCAGCTCTTTCTAGAGGCCACCACAGCCTGGCAATGAGGAAGGGTGCAGACATCCAGCTCTACCTGTGGCCTGCAGACACCTGGCAGGAGTGTCCCTGGCGACCTAGCCCTGTCCCCGCACTTCGCAGATGCTGCTGCTGAGGCTGGAGAGAAGGCATCTATCCCTAGCTGCAGGGGAAGTCAGGCCCCGCCACACAGGACCGGGGCCCAGCCCACCCGTTCTCCCCACACACACTCTGCCTGTTCCCTCTCTGCCAGCCAAGGCTGCCCAGGCTGGTCGGGGCTTCCTGGAGTTTCCTCCCTGTTTACTTCTAATCACCTCGTGAGTCTGACCTCCCTTAGAGGAAGCTCAGAGGCCATTGCGCAGGCATTTGGGGAACCAAAACCTTACCCTCCATCTCGACTCTCCCCTGCACTTCTGTGCACAGGAACTGATGTCTGCACAGGGGTAGGGGCTGCTGGGCACTTCCAGGGATGCCCCATGGTAAGAGGATTCTAGAAATGCTACCTGGGGTCCTTTCTTGAAGCACCCCATTACACCATTACGTATTGGCGTATAAAAGAATCTAAATCAAGGCAAAAATGAGTTTGCCACATGTTGCTCTGCCTAGTTCCTCAAGCTTATGTAATTGCACAACCTCTTTCTCCAAGTTCCCTCTTGCATCTCTATCAGTTGCATCTGAAATCTCAATCAAGCTGCTTTGTACAACTCTGAGGCTATGTTTAGCTTTTCTGCCTGGAAGTCCAGAAGTCAGGAGGGCCTCAAGTACCTTGAGATCAAGGCCTTGGCTCCGTTTCTTACAGAGTCTGTAGGATTTTTATCCCTTCCTCTGTGCACTGGTCTTCAGTCTGGATTTTCTCATGGGAGCAAAGTGGCTGCACAGTTCCGGGCATCACACACTCAGGTACCCACCTCATGGAGGAGGAGGAGGCCTCTCTTCTCATTAAGGACCGTGATGGATATCCTGGCCCTATTGAAGCCATGTACTCATCCCTGAGCCCATCGCTGGACATGCAGAATGGGCCTACCTCAGAATGGTATCATTACATCTCTCACAAAACTGGTGGCAATGTCTTCTTCCTGGTAAGACCCACCCTACTACCCAGTCTCATTCTTCTCTGCTAAGTAAATTTGATTTGTTCCCATGGCACTGGTAAGCCACTCTCAAGGAAGATCATCCCTCCCTGAGCTCTGGGGATGAATCTTGATTGAAAGATCACGGGAACCTTGTCTCTCTGCACTAACAGTTGCATCAGGAGTGGCCACGGGACTTGGTTCTGCTCATGAGAAGCCCCAGGTTGGGCTTCTAGGAAAGTGTTGGCTTTCCTGTTACAAAGACCAGACTTGATGGCATGTCCCTTTGTCCCTTTACTTTTCCTTTTTCTGGAGTGAGAATTTGATACCAAAGGTGTGGCAACCATCTTGGAACCATGAAGTAACAACTGTAAAAACAGACGCCCCTTCCCAGGAGCGGCAGAACAGAAAGAAGGAGCTCGAGGACCAGATAGCACCATCGGATGGCTGCACACACCCTGGACTGCCACCTCTCGGCATCTTCTCAGGAAAACTAGAAATGCGTATTTGTTTAAGCCAAAGACATTCCTAACCGACACACAGCCAAGCCAAGTCTTTTTCAAGCTTTCTTGAATCCCAGATATTTTCTTAAACATATTCTGCAAGAAAGTGGATCATCCAAGACTTTACATATACACCAGCAAAGAGTTGAGCATCACTGAATGTACGGAATGCCTGCAGAGTGGCAGGTATAGAAGGGACAGTGGTCCTCATTGACTCCTATGGAGTCATCCGGGGCTGCCCTGGGGCTTACTAGTTAAGCGGCCTATGGAAATGGCATCAACATCTGTACCACCTGGCACTCTATCCTGTCAGATCTCAGAAGCTAAGCAGGGTCGGCCTGGGTAGTCCTTGGATGAGAGACAGCCAGGGAATACCAGGTGCTGTAGGCTTGGTGGAAGGACCTGGCAATCCACTCCTGAAACAATCAGCTGTCAAAAATCCTATGAATAGCAGAGAAGCACTGACATAGGGCCCGGCATAGCACAGTATGGAGGGGGGCGGGTTTTGTCTATTGTACATTGGATTGCTATGAGTTGGACCTGACTCGACAGCACCTAACAACAGCAACAACAACATGGCAATGCCTACTCACAAGCACATTTCTTAATCCAGATGCTGCTTCAGCAACACCTTTCTGGAGCCTTAAATGTGCCTTCTCTTTCCATTCTCATCATTTACTTCTGGGATATCTCTTGAGACAGTAACCCAAAATGAGATAAGAGAGCACCAGGAACATATGAGTGTTCATCACAGCCACAAATATCATAGCCGATGAAATAAAATAAAATCCTGGACAAATCAAATTGCCCTACAACAGGAAAGGTTAAAAAACCTGTCTGCTCAATGGAATACTACGTGGTTGTGAAAAATGACGTTGACAAGTTTGTAATAGCACAGGGAAAAAGCTAGCTGTAAAATTTTATAGATGTGATATGGTCTCGATTATATAAAAATGGCATGGGGAAAAAATAAACCAGGAAAGAAATACAGTAATATGTTAACAGTGATTGTGCCTGGTTAGGGTTATTCTAAGTGCTTTGTTGGGGAATTTTTCCCACTGTTCTATATTTTTCCATTTTGTCTGGATGTTCTACTTTTGTGAACAGAAAGAATAAAATTGACTTTCCTTTTTCAAGCTTCTAGGACCCTCCACTGTGTGAGATCATTGCTATTCTCCCCTCCAGTAAAGCAAGTAATCAAGGGCCACCTAGAGCAGGTGACCCCCTCCTGCAAAAGGGGGCCAAAATAAAAACACCTCCAAACCTAGTATATCTGATTAATAGCTCAAAATTCTTTCAAGAGGCAAAAGGAGTGGTGGGAAAAGGGGAAGATCAACACCCTATTTTTAAATGGTGATGTGAGCTCACAGGAACTAAAGGCAAAAAGGAGGTATACACCATTTCAGGCCCTATGCAAATCTATGCAAATAGGACCCACTCCCTGGCTAAGAGAGAATTCTGGGTCTGAGCGCCCACCTGGCTCCTGGGTCTCACTGAGGGAGAAAGAGAGGAGAGAGAGAAGGAAACGGGGATGACCACCGTTCACTGAGCACCTACTAAGTGTCCAACTCGCAAAGCATTTTTACAGCCTGTACCTCTTCCCATTCTTATGATCACCTGAGGTGTAGGTGAGACTATTGGCTCTCCCTTGCAGACATGTGATGGGAATAGAGAGGAAGTGGCCTAGGACAAGGTCACAGTGTGACTGGCCAACTCCAAAGCCAGTGGTACACAGTGATCAGACTGAGCGGCCTTGGGGTACCAGGGCACCTGCCTCTGGCGGAGGTCACAGTCAGTCCCTGGTAGAAAGAGAAATGTAGGCTCCTGGGGACCCCCAAAGCCCAAAGTTCTGGGCCCCCTGGGGCAGAGCCAGAAGACATGCAGCAGAGAAACAGGGGTCTCTCCTGCCCTTTGCTCTCACAGTGCCCTCTACTCGGGCCACTCTCCCTCTAGATAACTCCTGGCTCACTGTAAGTTTACCCAGGGGGTTCTTTGCTCAAAAGTCACCTTGGCACAGAAGCCTCAGCCACTTAAGTGCCTACCCCAGCACCACCTGCCCACCTCTCCCAATTCCCGTATCTACTCCCTGCCCCACTTGGCTTCTCTTCATCACACTTAATGCCTCTCCCATTTACCTACACATTTGCCTGTTCATAAGAATATGAACTCTGTGACTGTAGAGAGCTTAGCTTCTGGGTTCACCCCAGTGTTTCCGACACCTGGTACATTCTTGGTGCTCAAGATGTTTGTGCTGAATGAATTGATGAATAAATAAATGCATCTCAATCTCCCCTGAACCTCGTTATGCAACTCCAGGCAATGACCTTACTACAACAGCAAATGCACAAGGGCTAATGAACATCACTCATGTAACCAACGTTTCAGAGCACGTGTCTTTACATCCCTCTTCTCAATTGATCCTCAAGTCCACTGCCTGAGGCTGGAAATATAATTATTCCCATTAGCCAGCTGCAAAAACCAGAGGCCCCGAGAAGTCAGAGAAAGTCCCTGCAGTCAGCCAGCATAACAAGTGGAGCCAAGATTTGGATCAAGCATGTTGGATCACAGACCCTACCTTCTTTCCCACCTCTCAAGTGATGCCACCGGTGCATTCCATCCGACCGGAGGGCAGATGCCCCTTGTTCCCAGTGTCTACCATTAATGAACTTGCCCTTGGAAAGGACTAAATAAACCAGGGGTTTTCACAGAGTGAGTGGTCCATGGTACAGAAGCATCAGCATCACTGGGGAATTTGTTAGAAATGGGGACTCTTGGTTTCTGCCACAGAGCGACTATATCACATCCTTGCGCGTTAGAGGCTGAGCTTTAGCTCAGTCAGTAAAGTGCTGCTCCACACTCTTGGAGGGCCTGCATTCAATCCCCAGCACCACCAAAATGGGAGAAGGACGTGGCAATCCAGTCTTGAAGCAATCTTGAAACAATCAGCCATGGAAAACCCTGTGAAGGTCGCCATGAGTCGGACCTGACTCAATTGCACCTAACAACAACAACAACATGCACGTTAGAGTGAGAGCCCCCTGAACAAATGGATGCATGTTTCTGAGCCTGTCAACCTTTCCGGGAAGCTGAGCTGATAGTCTGTGGGGGTCAGAGAGGAAACTGAGAATGTCGCCAGGCACCAGACCCGCCCGGGGCTCAAGCTGTCCTGATTCCTTCCTGTCAGCCATCAGAAGAAAAGTTTTCAGCTGCAATTTCAGGCCTTTGGTTTTGGCCTCATCTGGCTGAGAAGATGCCAGCTCGTCAGAGGGAGCAGGGAGCGGCGAGTGACGGAGCTGGAGCAGGAGGATCTATTATTAATTACCATGTAACATTGATTAAGAACCCACAGGGCAGCGCAGCCGGCGGAGTCTCGGCTCCTGGCTGGAGGGGAGGATGATTAGCCGCATTATGAAAGGAAATATTCATCCTAGAGTGGCCCTGAGCAACAACACCTCCAGAGAGGGGAAAGCTTCCTCTCTCGCAGGGATCTTTGCTCCTGGAGCCAGGATAGCGGCCAACAGGTGGACCAGCTGCCCTCTAGTCCGTCGGGGATGTCAGCAGATAGGCAGATCAGAGAGTGTAGCTCCAGGGAACAGAGACCACCAGCTGGGTCCCTCAAGACAGCGGTTCACATTGACTGAGGTTTTGAGAGATGGTGGCGATCCGGATTTGATGTCAGATCTCCTAATGTTTAAATATGGTTAAAACAGATTCTAGGTTGGCAACTGTTCCAGCTACTCAGCTGTCCTTGTCATTTCACTCTCCCAACAGTCCAGTCTCCATTTTCTAGATGAAGAAATTGAGGCTCAGACGGGGTCTCTCTCACGGCAGTTGGAGTGGCTGGGATTCTAGTCGGTGTTTCCAAAGGCCTCGCTTTTTCCATCGAACCACTCAGATGTCCTCAGATATCCTGCTTTTCATGTCCCCAGACCACCCAAACAAAAGACATTCCCTATGTCCTTGACCATCACGCAGTCCAAGCTACAGTGTCTCACACCACATGCAGCATAGAAGTTCCAGTCAGGCAGCATGTCCAGGTGGTTGGATTTGAACCCCTAGACATCTGCCTACGCTGTAGTCTAAGCTAAGTGAGGTTTGGTTTGGTTTTTTGTCTTTTGAGTCAAGATCTTGCTGTGGAGCCCAGGCTGTCCTTGGTGCTGGGATTACAGGCCTGAGCCACTGTGGTGACTCTGCTCACATTTCTAAGGGGGTTGATGGAACTCACCCCTCACCTCTCACTTTGCTCCACAGAACCGTATTTTTTCTACCGCCCAATAGCTGGGGGCATTAAGCAAGTCTCTACACTTCTCTGGGACTCAATTTCTCTACACACCAAAGAGGACTCTTTGGACCCAACAGTCTAGTTCCTGACCTTATTAGCTCTATGATCAAGCCACTGACCAAGTACTTCTGAGATGCCAGCGTGAGGAGATGGACTTCACAGGTAGCAACAGTGATACTAAGACACTAGCTAATGCGATCTGTGTGCCATGGATTGTTTTATATAACCCTCACTCCAGCCTTGTGAAGAAAGTGGTCTTGTAAGTGCCATTTCACAGAAGATGAGACTGAAGCTCAGTGATACAGTTTGAATGTGCTCCCCCCAAAGCATGAGTTGAAAATATAACCCATAATGTGACAGTGTTGGGAGGCAGGGTTTATCAGGGGGTGGATCATGACAGCCCCCTGCATGAACATGGTAATGAGGTTATGAAAGAGCATCAAGCTGGGCGCAGTGGCACACGCCTATAATCCTAGCAACTTGGGAGGTGGAGGCAGGAGGATCATGAGTTTGAGGCTCTCTCTCTTTCTCTCTCTCTCTCTCTCTCTCCCCTTCTCTTTCCATTCTGCCCTAGGACAATGCAGTAAGAAGATCCTCATCAGATGTGAACCCAGGGTCTTGCACATGCTAGGCACGTGCTGTATTACTGAGCCACACCCCCAGTCCTTGTTTTTTTTGAGACAAAATCTTGCTGTACAACTGAGGCTGACCTAGAATTTGCAATCCTCCTGTCTCTTCCTCCCAAGTGCTGGGATTGCAGGTGCAAGCCGCCATGGCCGTCTCTAAATACACTTTTATTGTTTATAAGTTACCCAGTCTTCAGCATTCTGGTACGTAGCAGAACTAAACAGACTCAGGTGCTCGAAGCAGGGGCGGGAGGGAGTGACTGCAGAGCGCACACTGAGCCTCCTCTCTAAGGTCCACGCTGTGTCCTCTCCCTTAGCGGCACAGTGCAGGCTTATTGGCTCCTTCTAAATTTCTCCATTTGTCATCCAGACCACACTGGGGCCCTGGGGGCTGAGCAAACCACTCTGTTTCCCAGGAAACCATTCGGAGTCTTGAGGACTTATTAAGGAGTCCACAAACTTGAGGGAGAGTTTTCACATTGGTACAGCTGGCCACAGGTTCCTCAGGGAGGTAGTGAGCTCCCTATCCCTGCAGGTGTGCAAGCTGGAGTCAGGCAATGCATCTGGGGGAATGTTGCAGCAGGGATTCCCATGCCAGATGGAAGGCAAAGAGGGTGAGATTAAAAAATAATAATAATAAAGAAAAATTAAATTTATAAAAAAGCCCCACCAGTAGTTAATGGCCAGATTGGCTGGGTTCAGATCCCACAAACTTCACTGAGTGACCCTGGGTAAATTACTCAACTTCTTTTTGCTCAGTTTCTTTGCCTAGCAAACAGAACCAATAATAGTACCTTCCCTTCTGCACTACTGCAAGATTACATAAATTAATATGAGAGGAACAGTTAGCACCGTGCCTGGCACGTGGTAAATCTATAAAGCGCTAGTTTTTACTTTTAAATTTTTCATTTTGACTTTGGCATCCTGACTTCCCATGAGCACTTCAATGGATGTCACATAAGAAATAGATCAAGGGGCAGCTGCTGGGACAGATGATCCGGGGCTGGGATTCCTGGAGCCCTGTCCAATCGGGCCCCTTCTCACCATTGCCTCCACCCGCTGTCAAGGGTTGGGGACCAATGAGGGCCCCAACCCTCATTGCAGCCCGAAGCCACTGCAGTCCTGCAACCTCAGAAATGCTCCTTGACACCAAAATCCAGTCTGCTGGGACTCCTGAGCTAAGGCATTCAGCTGTCATGCTGCACAGATGTGGAGACTGAGGCCCAGAAAGGAATGAGCGCTTCCTGAGGCCCCCCAGCCAGTTAAGAGACAAGTTCTGTCTGGAGGGCACAGGGCTTTGTAGCCAGCTTCCCAGAAAATAGCAGCAGTGACATCAGGTCACATCCCTGTGCAGGGTCTCCCACCCCCTCTGGACATGGCCCCAGAGGGACCGGCGAGGCTCCCTGTACCCTTTCCGCAAGGGGGTGCCTCCCACCACTGGAACCTGGCCACAGAGGGGAGGCACTGGCTGCTGGGAAGTCAGGGGGAGGAAGTCACATGCGAGAAAGGAAGTGGACAGCAGGATCCAAGAGCCACTGGGACGAGAGGAGGGTGGGCTGAGGAGAGAGGTGGGCATGGGGCAGCTCTGGCCCCCGGACACACAGAGAAGCTCTGCCAGCCATGCCCCAAGCCCAACTTGGAGGGAGGGACCTGAGATTGGCAATCCTTGGAGAGCCTCCGAATTTGCCACCGCTTCCGCTTCTCCAGGGCTTGGCTGGCCGCCTCAGGAAGGCCCAAGTGGAAGCGCCTGAAGGGGCCGCCTGAGTCCCCTCAGGGGAGGTGTTACAGAAACTGTTCATCATGGGGCGATGTAAGGAGAACACCCATAACCCCAGAGAGGGCAGCGCAGACGGACCAAAGGAAGGAGCGTGTCAAGTCCGAGTTGGCAGGCCAGGAGGTTACCGGGGCTGCTTACAGGAGAGTGAGCAGCTCACAGACAGCATTTATTGGCAGCTTCACCAGCAAGAAGAGCCCCTCTAAGAAGGTCCACCAAGGAGTCCCACGGATAGCCACGCCGCCAAGAGTGCCTCCTAGTACAAGGGTGATTTACAGGAGGTACACTTGCTGCTGATCCCGCTCTTATGCACAGGGAGGCATCTGGGGTGCTGAGTCTCAGAGGGGCCCTGTGACTCTCGCTCCTCCCTCCACAGGGGCCCCTCCAACAGGCCTGATCTCGTGGGGGCCTCGTGGGAGCCTAGTGGCCCTCTCCCGCTATAAACCCAACCATCAGCTGAGTAGTTGTGTTCACTGCCATGAGAGCAGCCCAGGGTCCTCTGGAGGTCACTGAAGCTGTTTGCTTTAAGATGAGGCCAGTCACGTCAGTCTGGAGGAAATGGCCACACTAAAGGAGACCTATAAGATCAGGCCCTCCTGGTATAGGAAGGACACCAGCCGGGAGAGCGGGCTTATCCAAAGCTACACAGCAAGTCAGGGCAGAGCCAGACATGCCTTGAGCACTTTTGTGCCTCATCGTCTTTGCTGGCATCAAAGCCATGACAACAGTAACAATGGTAACATGAGCTACTTCTTTTTTTGGATGCCTAACATAGAGCAGGTGCAGCTCAAAAGCCTTCGCATGATTGAACTTTACTCATTCTGGTCAGTCTATAGCTGTACCACCCTGGCACTCCATCTTGTCTGATCTCAGAAGCTAAACAGGGTCAGGCCTGGCTAGTTTACATGGGAAACTGCCTGAGAATATCAGGTGCTATAGGCTTGGGAGAAGGACCTGGCAACCCACTCGTGAAACAATCAGCCATCAAAAACCCTATGCAAAGCAGAGAAGCACTGACAATAATGCTGTGCATGGCACAGGGTTGGGGAATGTTTCATTCTGTTGTACGTAGGGTTGCTATGAGTTAGACCAGACTTGATGGCACCTAACAACCGCATCCTGGTCAATCAACCCCCTGGAGAAGGATGTGATACCCATTTTACAGATGAGCAAACAGAGGCACGTGAGTTTACAGAACCTGACTGAGACCACACAGCTGGTACTTGGAGGGGTAGGGATCAGGCCCAGCAGCCTGGCTGCACAACAAACATGTTGATCAGATACAGCCATTGGCAAGAGGACTTTCTTTCAGGAAGCTCAAGCATCAGTGAGGCTGAAGGGGACTTCAAGGTTTAGGGGACTCTTCTATAGCTGTGAAAACCACATGTGGGCAGCTACTTCCACATAGCCAATAGTTCCCCTCACTCTGGCTACAGAAGCCAGAACACCAAATTTCCCAACTTCCTTTTTGATCTAGCCAATGAGGTTGGGTAGAAGACCCAGAGGCAGTGTTCTTCCACATTTGTTGTTGTTAGGTGCCATCGAGTCATTATCCGACTCATAGCGACCCTATGTACAACAGGCAAACAGTATTGTCAGTGCTTCTCTGCTATTCATAGGATTTTCAATGGCTGATTGTTTTTTGGGAGTGGGTTGCTGGGTCCTTCTCCCAAATCTACAGCACCTGGTATTCCCAGGTGGTCTCCCATCCAAGTACTAACCAGGCCCAACCCTGCTTAGCTTCCGAGATCTGATGAGATTGGACCCCACAGTGGCAGGGCTGCAAGCCTCTTCCACATTAGAGAGCCCTTCCTCTTATTCCTTCTTCCTACTTCTTACAGGACACAGGGGCGCAATGCCTGAGACTTGGCAGTCATTTTGCAATCATGAGGCATCAGGAATGAAGATAAAGCACTACACATTAGAGGAGGGAAGGACAAATGACAAACAGAGCCAGGGTCCTCAGTGACAGTGAGAGCCATATTAGTCCCTAATGGCCTCCCTTGGCCTTTATGCCATATATAACAGTAAGACCCAGTTGGATTGTGCCTCTAGAGCAGGGTTTTCATTGTTGGTAGCTGAGTCTATTCTTAAATTTTTCAAGGCTGGGGTCAAGATGGGACCTGAGCACTTCCTGAGCCCATGTCCACAATCAATTCCTCTTAGAATCACTGCTCCCCATGGCCACACTTTCCCCTCTGCTCTCTCCCCAGATGCACAAATATCATGCCTCTGCTTGGACTAGGGCTCAGCAAAGGCTCCTGAACAATCACTCTTGTGGCCACATGGCAAGCAGTCACTAAAGAAACCCACGTGAACCAATTTGAGAAGAAAGGAATGTGGGGCAGATCTTTCCTTAAGCCCATCTGCCATGGAGACTGCAGGGTCCCAAGCATGACAGCCCTCAGGACTTCTAGGAAATGTCCCTGACGTGGCCAACAATTAGCCTACACATCCATCCTTCCCGTGCCGGCTAAACAAGGCTGGACCGAGGGGCCACCTCATCCCAGTGCCCAGAGGCAGACAAAGCCAGCAGAGGCCCTGCAGTCAGCGCTTACAGCCTGGAATGGGGCAAACCATAAGGAAAGGAGAGGGCGGGTGGATTCTCTTGACGCTGCCCCTCAACTTTGCATGGGCTTTACGTTAGGACTGCCTCCCTGCATCTCCTTGGCAGCTCTTCCAGTGGAGACTGCGTACACACTGGATGGAAGAGTGAAGGCATAAAAAGAGACTTCTCCGAGGCCACCAGTGTGTCCAGGAGGCAACGAGATTTGTATGTAGGTCCATGTGGTCTGGCTGCACTGCCCTCTGGCCCCTGAAGCCACAGGAGCCCCTCTGCCATGGGAGCTGTTGCTCTGAACACCAAATCAGCAGTCAGAAACAACAGCCTCTACCCAAAAGCAGAGCCGGGCTGGGACACAGTGTTGCCAGCTCCACAACACCCCCTGCGCCAAGCTGTTGGCTCCTGATGGTTCTTTAATTATTCATCCCCACTGAACACGCAGGCCTGGGGCTTCAGCCCTGCTTTTTGGAGCTCACCCACGGTGGAGGGGAGGTTGGGGGGGGTTGGCTGATGAGTCCAGACCTGTCTGGAAGTTTGGAATCTGTCTACCCACAAAATGTTCCCTGGTCCTCCCACACTGTCCCCGTGAGGCACAGCGAGGGCAACACCAAGCCAGGATGCTTCAGAGACACTAGGACCCAGACTGTGTCTGCAAAGCCAGTGGCTGAGCCCTCTTGGCCTGATTCCATTCCATCTCCCCCAAGGTCTTTCAGACTGTGAGCGAATGAGGCGTCAGGGAAGCAGTGAGGGTCAGTGAGGGATGGAGGTGGGAGTTGTTTCTTCAAGGCAGTGGGTAGGAGGCAGCGACTCAAAGAAGGCAACATGCAGGAAGGAGATCTCTTTTTCTAACATTTTTGTTGTTGTTAGATGCCATAGAGTCAGGTCCGATTCCTAGTGATCCTATGTAGGACAGAACGAAACAGTCCCCTACACTGTACCATGCCCTGCACTATGTCAGTGCTTCTCTACATCCATAGGATTTTCAATGCTGATTGTTTCAGGAGTGGGTTGCTGGGTCTTTCTCCCAAGCCTACAGCACCTGGTATTCCCAGGTGGTCTCCCATCCAAGGACTAACCCGGTCCGACCCTGCCTAGTGTTCAAGACCAGATGGGGTTGACCACCAGGCTGGTATGGCTTTTCCAATGTGGACAGAGCCAAATGGATATGGCTTGAATTTTGGCTTTGTCACTGTCTAGCTCTGTGTCCTCAGACAAATCACTCTCCCTATCTGATCAGATGCCTTTCATACAAAACAGAGATCTGTTCATCCTATGAATGGGTATTGGGCCCCCGCTAGATGCTGGGCACTGGGAATACAGCACTGAAAATCATAACAATGATCATGAGGCGCTTCTGTCGGGATCCGAGGTAACTCACCTACACCCCCCCACACTCCCCGTGTCTGATATATAATAAGTACTTGGCATGTGGTGACAGTTATTACTGTTGTCATCATAGGAGAATTTAGACTCTAGGTACACAATTATTTTCTATTGCACACTATAAGGTCCCGTGGCATATCTGCAGCAGAGGTCCCTTCCACACACACAGGCAGGCACACACATGTGCCCTCACGCTTGCCTATGCACTCAACAAGCACTAATGCAGGAGCCACCACGAGGAGTTTACTTTGTCCTTTACAGCTGCCTTTGACCTTTGTGTTTCTGAGCCTGGGAGTTTGGGGTCCCATTCACCTCCCCTCATTTCAAACCCACTCTAGCTTGTCCTAACCCAGTCTCGCATGCAGCAAAGTCTAAGAAATGTTCTCTTTCTTTGTTCCCGCTTTCATTCATTCATTCACTCAACATACATTGACTGTTTCCTATGTCATGCCAAGCCCCGCTCTGGACACAAGGGCCACGGCTGTGGCTAAGCCAGATGGCCTCTCCTCTTAAAGATTCTATATTCTCCCAAGGGAAGACAGACAGCAGGAAGGCAGAAACACAGACAAAAAGTGGACTACCGTAGCCTCCCTTCATCTGCAGGGTCTGTAGGCTAAGACCCGCAGAGGACACCTGAAGCCGTAGACAGCACCAAACCCTAGAGAGCGTGCTTGTTCCTGTCCCCAGGTTCATACCCATGATACAGCTCAATGTATCAACTACACACAGGCAGCAATGAACAATCGCCAATAAGAAAGAGTAACTATAGCAATGCGCTCTGATGAAAGGCCAGTGAATGGGGCATCTGTCTGTCTACCTGTGTTCCTGTGCCGTGCCCACCCTTCTTGTGATGATATGAGATGACACAATGCCCACTGATGAAATGAAGTAGGGTGCATGGTGTGGGTGCTGTGACTTAGCGCCAGCGTACCCTTGACCTTCTAACTATGCAATCAGAAGGAGGATCGTCACGGTAGCCCTGGCGAGCCTGGTGGACCACGGGGAACTGAGACCAAAGGCAATATAAGGGGAGCCAGGGCGGAGGGAGTGTATCTCCTGGGCAGCAATGGATGCGAGAAGAGGCAAGTGGAGTGCTACAGGGAGGGCATGAGGTGGAGCACTTCAGATGGGTGGTGCCCTTGCTGAGGAGGGACTGCTTGTGCAGAGCCCTGCCTGAGGCCAGGGAGGCTGGCAAGGGAAGGGAGCCAACCCACAATGCAGTCTACGGGGACCCCCAACCTGCCCCTCTTGTACTTGCACCAAAGCACAACCTCAGGCACCAAAGATGCCTTAGACTCCTAGAGTAGGTCCTGGGGTGATTGCAAGCTCCAACTGCTCCCTGAAGAATGAGGAGCATGGGGACCAGAGAGGGAAGGTGATGTTTTCAAGATCACACAGGCAGGCGTGGCTGGGCTGGACCTGGATTCCCTCTCTCCTAACCCCAATCAATGTCACCTCCACTAAACCACAGCGGTTGCCTTTCTGCGTATCAGATTAAGCGGTCCAGAAAGATCCTGGGAGAAACTGAAGGTCACACAGGACAAGAAGCTGGAGACTTCGGAACACAGAGTCTCCCTGCCCCCAGCCCTACTCCTCCTGCTTGGAGAACCACGGAAACCAGATAGCAGCCTCCAGCCCGACTCTGCATCTGGGAGCCATGGTTACGGCTGCCGCTTGATTGGCAAGGGGGTCCAGACGCCTTCCAGCCACCTCCTGCTTCCTAGAGGTTGCCTGAGAAGCAGGGGCAAAGGCTAGGGGACAAGCCAGGGGTCACCAGTTGCCCCTGGATACCACCCACTAACCTTCCCCTCCCAAACGGTTCATCCGGGCATCTCGCACCACCGCGAAATCCTTTTTAGAGCTCTGAATTAAAAATAAATTTGCAAGCACATAACCAGATGTTACATGGGGAAAAGATAAATAACTCAGCCTGTCAAGGAACTGCCTCATCTCAGTCAACCCTCTCTCTTTCACAAGGTTTTAATTTTTAATTTCACAGCGGTAACTATAGCAACCTGCAAAAATAATATATTCCAAAGCAAAACAACTTTCTTGGCTCGGGCTTGGCATCTTCACGTCCCCTGCCTTCCCCCCTCTCCAGCAACTTCACGCAGGCCTGTGCCCAGGCTTGATGAACATTCTCAGTTTGGACTCCCTCATTCATTCATTCATTCATACCCAAGTGTCCCTGGCCACCCAAAGCCATTGAGCCCTTGACTTGGGGTTGCAGTATGCTGAACGATGGACCCAGAATCACCAGGAACTCCATGTTATCCTGACCTATTTGTTCCCAGGTTTTGAATACATAGGAGAGTTTGCCTGTACTTACTGGAGCCTAATTTGTGCCAGGGTTGGTGCTGGGCATTGGGGCAAGAGAGAAGGGGACTGAGCACATTCCAAGGAGATCACAGTCCTATCAGGGAGAGAGATGTAGAGACCTCTAACCACGACAAAGGAAGTCTTGGATAAAAGGGGTAAATAGTTTATGAATGAGGTACAAAGAAGGGAGAGGTTGTCATTACCTGGGGTGATCTAAGTAGACTTCAGGAAGGAGGTGACTTCTGAGCTGGGTCTTGCTGGAAAAGTAGAAGTTCTTGGAGCAGACAAGACAGGGAAAGGCACACCAGGCAGGTGGAACAGTGCATGCAAAGGCAGAGACCTGTGAGAGAGGTGAGGATAGCCCATGCATAGGTTGAGGGTGAGGCCTCTATAGGATGTCGGAAATCATGACGGGATAGAAACATCCAGAGCTTTGCGTGTGAGTTGAAAATTTAGCTTGGAGGTCGGAGAAGATAAGCAAAGAGGTGGGGTGGACAGAACATTTTAAAAGGAGACTCTGAGGACACATGTGGGCGATGGGTCAGAGGGGAAAGGTAGAGATGGTTCCTGTGGGGAGTTCAGTGGGGGGGAGGTGGCTGCAGGGAAGAGTGGGAAAGCCTAAGTGCGGGTCTCTCAAGAAGCAAGGCTCCAAGTGCATTTGGAGGTGACCTCAGGAAGCACCGATGGGGGAGAGAGGAGGGAAGTGAGTAGGGCAGGGAAAGAGGCCGGTCTTCCAGTCACCACCTGGGGCACCTGGAGCCTCACTCTGCTGGGGAGTGGGGGAGCCAGTGCTGGCTGTGGCCCTGAGCTGAACTGTTGAAGTGCTGAGTCCTACAGTCATTGGTGGGGGGCTGCTCCTAGGGGCCTCAGTTTCTTGCGGGGGGTAGGAGTAGAATGGGTTCCGGGAGCCAGAAAAAGTGCTCAAGCAGACACTCACGTGCGGGCAGCTGGACACAGAGCCAGAGGGCCCCAAGGCAGGAAGGGAAGGCCAAAGAGGGCCAGGGTATCAAGAGCATCTGCCCAGTGGGATTTTAAGAGAGAGTAAGTGGCCACGATTACCGACACGGGCCTGTGGGGGTGGATGGATGTGCTGTCACAAAGCTGTGCTGCTCAGGCAGGTCATGGGCAACATGTCCCCAGTGAGTATTAACCCAGAGCCGTTCTGGATCCAGGCTGGTGAAGAATCCGCAGGCAACTCACCCAAGGGCTGGCAGCGCACCCAGGGCAGCCCCCAGTGGCCCATCCAGGGTGCGCCAAATTCTCCTTTCCAAATGAGGGGGTCCTGGCTCAGGGAAGCATGAGTCCACTTAGTGTCTGACTACAAATGAGAAATACGTTGCGTGGGTAAATGTACTTGTGAGGACATGCTCCCCCGCAGATGTAGTCCTCATGGCACCTGGAGGATGAGCTACTTCAGTCTCCCGGCCTCAGTTTCTTTCCCATAAGACATGGTTCGTAGAAGTGCCTCTTGCATCAGCGTGTTGTAGGGATGTAATTGAATGAGGTACCATGAAGCCTAGAAGTCACTAATCCGTATCACCTGCGACTATTATTTTCGCCAATACTTTTTGAACAAGCCACACAAGCTCGGCCACAGGGACATAGCGATCATCAAGCAGACATGGTTCCTGCCCTTGTGCTGCCTACAGCCGCGTGCCCATGTCGGCATGTTTTATGTAGAACACTGAAGAAAGCAGGATTAAAAATTATGCATATAACAGGATTCTAATTTTATTTAAACACACACTCACAAAGGCCCAAGGATATACACCAGCATGGAGCGATAGTTAACACTGAATGGTGGAATTGAAGGTGGCTTGCATTTCACAATTCTTTTCTGCGTGTTTTTTTTTTCCTTTAAAATGTTCACAGTGGATTGTGTTATTTGAATCGTTATTTTTGAAAAAGAAAGGAAAACAAGCGTGCTCTTTTCTGTGACTCCCTATCCGTCACAAATTCCATCAGTTTCCTCGGGAACAAGGAGCACTCCACACTTACGGAGACACTTACTGGTACCTCCCAAGGTCTCCTGCTAGACCTCCTCCATTGCAGTGTAATATGGGGAAGGGACTGGGGTGGGGGAATCTCTGTCAGAGCAATAATCCTGCTCTGACTGGTGAGTGGGGAAGCGAGCTGAGCTCCCTCTCGACCGGAGGCCAGCCCCTGCAGAGACACGCCATGCCCAAGGGTCAGAGCAGAGACCTGTGCTCATCCATCTGCTCGTGGCTGCAGACGTAAGGCTGTCTTGTTTTGGACATCACCGTGAGCACTTCCATCTGCCTGCCTGCCTGCCCAAGCCACATTCTCTAAACAGCTTCATCTGTAATAAGCTGACATCTTGTTCTTCATCTCTTGCCTCCCGGATCTCCTACTATTTCTGGATAGTGATAGAGAAAGAAAAGTTAGATATTGATACCATAAAACCACATGCCCCACCCTTATTGTTGTTGTTAGGTGCTATTAAGTCGGGTCCAATTCATATTGACCCTATGTACAACAGAACAGAACACTCCCTCAGGATGGTATTACTTGTTTGAGTCCCTTTGGGAGAAAATGTCCTCTCCCCACACACCATATGGGCTTTGTGAAGCTTCTGTGAAGACCACATAAACAAAAGTGGCTATGGGTCCCTTGCAGGACCAAAGTGATTTCCTGGAATTAATAAATAGACATACACGTGAATAAATAATATACAGGAGAAAGAAAGCCTCTCTCCTGCCAGATTTGATATCTTGGAGCACATGAGTTTCGGTCCACCTGCTTCCCTTTCCTCCTCCATGCTTGCTTGTAGAGAGAAGCACACAGACATGACAGCTTTATTGAGTTCCTTTATGCAGGCATTCCTGAAACCATCTTCCTAGACCAGAACCAATCCATTTGGTTCTTTAATTAAGTGGTTGGAGTTGGGTTCAATGAAAGCTGCAGGAATCCTGACTATCACATTGCAGTGGGCGTCTAATGGGTTAGAAATCTGTGACCATGCTGAATCCGTGCCCCTTTCCTAAGCACCTTCATCATTTAGGACAATCACATCTCCACTGACAGCACCTGGGGGAGTTGTGGATGCTGACACTCCGTCTCCCTCAATCCAAGTTCACCACCTGCATCCCCATACAAACCAAGTTAGTTGGCCATGAGTCCCTTCCATCCCCCAAATGTCCCCCATGCTCTTCCATGGCCTGCTTTTCCCTCTCCTCTCCTGGGGGATGCAGAAGATCTAGGGGGGAAACAAACAAACAAACAACAAAAAGAAAAAGAAGAAAAAAAAAAAAAAACCCAAGAGCTCTAAGGATGTCGGAACCACTGGATGGAAGGGCCTGGATCCCTGAATGATTGTGAGGAGCGGACCACAGTGGTTATCCTGCTTTGACAAATGCAATTGGGTAGTGCCTTAGAAAGCCACCCCAGAGCTCTTATCCTCAGGGAGTCTCAGCTTTGCTTTCGTCCACAAATATTTATCAAGCTCCTCGTCTGTGCTCACACAGCCCCGCTCTGCTTCTCTGTATCCTACACTGCCCACGATTGCCTCTCTCCTCATCTGGCTTCTCCATATGGGCCATAAGTTTCCAAGAGACAATTCCTTATCTGGCCTCCTCCCCTGTGCTGTGTCCTGTGTATCTAGTTGATTGACAGGCACATAGTACATGCTCAGGAAATATTGATCAACGGGATTTGCAAAATGCCCGGATGCACCACATTTTTGTGAGGCTTAAGTCATGTTCTGACTGAGAAGATACCGGGTTCACAGGAGGCCCTCAGTAATGTCTATATTACAGGAATGAACTAAAGAAAGATGGAGGGTGCTGCACCAGGTCTTGGGCGTGAGGGCAGATTTTGGCCTGGCCCAAACCTTTCAGAGAGTTCTGTTTTCTCTGGCACCAGCTGCTTCTCTGAAGGAGCCTCCATCCCAGAGTCTCTGGGATGTGGTAGCGGTGAGGCAACACTTCAGGAAATAACATTTCGAAGGCTTTTGCTGTGACAGCAGACTTCTCGCCTGTGCCTGGGTGTGGACGGGGTGTGGGGTGCCTGGCATGCTCTGAAGAAAGCACCCTCCCCCGGTTTCAAGTCTCATATCGCGAAAGGTTAGCTCCTGGTCCCCTATCTTTCTTTCTCCAGAGGTTAACTCCTTGTCCCCTATCTTTCTTGCTCCAGATGGGCTCCAGGGACTTAGCCCAAGGCTCCCAAGAGAATGTCCAAACAACATGCCTGGAGTGGGGATGTGGGTGGCTGCACTGTGTCAAAGTAGCATTACAGGTAATCCCTTGCTTGGGCCCTGGGGCCAGAATGCCTGTGTCCCAATCCTGCCTCTGGTCACTTATTAACTATGAGCCTTGGGACTATTTAGGTCTCTGAGCCTTAGTTTTCTCATCTGTACAATGGGACGGTGACACTAGTATTCACACAGGGTTGCTGGGAAAATGGCCTTGTTGCTTTGCCAATTAAAGCAGTGAGTTTTAAGAATGCCTCTGTTTTCATTTCTCATATGGTAACTATCAATCAGCTGACACGATCAACCATTGCTTGGGATCCTCAGTAACTTTTCAAAGAGTCCTGAGACCAAAAAGTTGGAAACTGCTGTCACATGGCCACTTCCCACTAAATACAGCCTCCTATTGGTCTAGCACCAGGTGACCTCCTTCTCTTCTCCCTCGCTGTCCCAGTGGAGACCCTGTGCTCTGTGTGGCTGAACAACATACGCACCTGGCCCAAGAGGCGTGAAGGTTCCTGCCTCCACACCCCCGCACAGCGGCTCTCCTCAAAGCTGCCATTTCACCAACCTTAACTAAATTGTACTCACCCTTCAAGGCCCAGTCGCTTCTGCCTTCCCAGGTCACCTGCCCAATACCCCAACCACTGGACCCCTGGGTCCTCTGAGCTCACATAGCACTTGCCTAGCCACGGTGGGGGAAGGGCAGACAGCTCACGTGGTGTGAGTGCTTCTGTGGGGTGTGGGGGGAAGCCCCCATCCTTCCTGCTAGACTGCGTGCTGCTTCTGGTTTTGCTTTCAGCACAGATCTGAACTGTGCAACCCTGGACAGGACATGTGCCCTCTCTGAGCCTGTTTTTTCCTGGGTATCATGGGGTGACCCCTGGTATTGGCCTTGTAGATCCCGTAAGGATTAGATGAGCTGTTACATCTGTATTAGTTTGCAAAGTCTGTTGTCACACAGTGCCACAGGTGGCTTCAGCAACAGAAATCTATTTTCTCATGATTCTAGGAGCTTGAAGTTCAGGATCAAGGTGCAGCCGGATTGGCTTCTTTGGAGGCCTGTCACCATGGCTCGCTGATGACCCTCTTCTCCCTGTATCCTCACGTGGCCTTCCCTCAGGGCGTGTTTGTGTCCTGACCTCCTCTTCAAGTGAAGACATTGCCCTATTAATTAAGGTCCCCCTCATGACCTCAGGGCTAGGATTTAGCTCAGTGGGTAGAGCCCTGCGCTGCAGTCTCTGAGGTCCCGAGTTCAATTCCCAGTACCACAAAATGGGAGCAGGGCCTGGCAATCCACTCCCAAGGCAATCCCGAAACAGTCAGCCATTGAAAACCCTATGAGGGTCGCTATGAGTCGGATACCGACTCGACGGCACCTAACAACAACAACAACATGACCTCAGGTTAACTTAATTACCTCTTTAAAGACCCTGTTTCCAAATACAGTCAGTCACACTCTGAGGTCCTAGGAGGCAGGACTTCAGCACATGAGTAGGGAGACACGCTTCAGCCCATAGTGCCATTAAAACATTCTGCTCAGGGCTATCACCTGTGACAGAACTGTGCTTCTCTTTCCTCCCCCACCAGAGCCTGGGGACTGTGGTCAGTGGCCTGGGCCAGGCATTAGACTCTGTAGGGATCAGGCATCTGGCATGAGCTCCCCAGGGAGGGGACAGGACCTCAGGCAAGGCTCCTCTCCTCACTTGGGTGAATCTCCAGAGGAGGGGCTCTTGGCAGAATTTTCTGAGCCCTCATCACACCCCTTCACTAGCTGTTTCACTTTGGATCAACCCTTTGCCTTCTCTGAGCCTCAGTTTCCAAAACTAGCAACATGGAGAAAATGATTTGCAAAGTATCCATGATGGTGAAATCAGATCATTGTTGTTACTTTTATTTGTGCAGCAGCTACTTTTATTGAACAGCCCTTATGTGAGAGCCTGCACCCATACCACCGTGGCATCCCATCCCTTTAGATCTTGGAAACTAAGCAGGGTTGGGCCTGATTAGTACTTGGATGGGAGACCACTTAGGGACACCAGGTGCTGTAGGCTTGGGAGAAGGACCCAGCAACCCACTCCCAAAAACAATCAGCCATTGAAAACCCTATGACTAGCAGAGAAGTCCTGACAATAGTGTTTCACTTGTTGTATGTAGGGTCTCAATGAGTCGGACACCGACTCAACAGCACCTAACAATAACAACATTATGTGCGAGGCATTGCACTCAGTTCTGGGGGTACAACAGTAAACAAAACAGTCAAAAATCCCAGCCCTACTGGAGGTGCTATTATTCAAGGGACTCCAGACACTAAACAAGCAAACAATACATAATGTATCAAGGGTGGTTAAGTGCTGGAAAAGAGTAAGAACTATACCCAGGAAGGGATGCAGGGAGGGCCAGAGGTGTTGAGGGAGCAACTTTGAATAGGACAGGCAGGAAGGCCTGTCTGTAAAGAGATTCGGCTAGGGCAGAAAACACGGAACCATCTCAGAGAAGAGCTTTGCAGAAGAGTGAGTGTGGCTGGTAGGCTTCACACACGCACATCTTGCTGGAACTGAATGAGCAAGGGAGAGATGGGTGGCAGGCGAGGCCAGGAGAGGAGCCGGGGTCAGCCATGGGAAGCACTCTGGCTTTTCCTGTGCTTGCACTAGGGAGCCACAGGAGGGTTCTGAGCACAGGAGGGGGTGTGACCTCACTTTGATTTTGCTACTCGGTTGTAACCCAGGTGACAAGATCAGCCTGCAGTGGCTTCTGGCTTACAGAGCCCCACAAGCCTCTGTTGACTGGCTCTTTCTCCAGCTGTACCCTCTCTCCAGCCCCACTTACCCAGCCTTAGCCACCTTCCCTGGTGTGCAAAGCCTCACATGCCACCCACCTTGTCAGCCTTATTTCTTGTCCTTCAAGGCTTAGTCAAGATCTCACCCGCTCCTGGAAGCCAGCCCAGAACTCCTCCAATCTGCCCTTGCCCCAGCTTTCCTGAGAACCGAGAAGCAGTTAGGAGAAGAAATCTGGAAACCAAAGGGTCAGATTTAAATCTTCTCTGCTTAGAATCCATACCTCAGTGTTCATCATCTGTAAAATGGGAGTAGTAATAACAATAGACGGGTAAAAAGTCATCTGAGGGAGGCAGTGGAATCTCAAAGACCTAATCATATAATGCACAGCATGGTATAATTGCAGAGTTAGCGAACATCAGCACTTAGATTTGCTCTTTGTTGTCACAAGAGTAAGACATGGAATATACACTGCCACCACTGGAGGAAAGTCCAATAGTCATAAGGCTAGTTTTGCAACCACCTCCCCAACCCAAGACCACCCACATTTGAGAACAGGTGCTGGATCGAGGATGACGGCTCATCACCAACCAAGTTACACTCACCACCTTCCCACGGGGCTGTGGCTGGGGGAAAATGAGTCCACACCAGAAAAGTCATTAGATTATTCCCTAAATGTCAAGTGTGGCCATGGCACCCATCAGGCCGCATGGGAAGGAGTCCTGTCTGATACTTGGCAGGGGCCCAGTGGATTAGGTGGCATCCATCAGAGCAGTGGGAGCATTGGAGCCAAGCAGACTTGGGAGTGAACTCTTGAGGTGGGGACTCTGCATAGACCCGGGTGAGGCCCCCAGGAGCCATATGGCCTGTCACAGACAGTGGGGATGTGAGTTGGGTCATGGGTCCTGTCCTATGGGTACTGTTGTTGCATTTGGGAGATTTGCTCTGGGCTCATGGGAAGCCTCTCGCTCCCTTGCCCCAGTGCAGGGTGAAGAGACCCCAAGAAGTGTTTGTGAAGACCTGTTCTACCACCTGGGCTTCAGAGGGGCCTCCTGACAGCTATGCCAGGTCCCACTCCATGCATCTCCTTGTGCCACCTCTGATGAGCCTCCTAGAAGCCCTTTGGGACAGGAGTTCATATGACCATTTTGCAGGTGAAGAGACTGAGGGGGCACAAAGATTCCTAGGGTCACACAGGCAGGGAGCATAGGTCTGGGCCCCTGAGCTTTCTGCTTATGAGGCAAGCAACCTGGCCCATGCTTAAAAGCTGTGACCCCTTCCAAAGCCAGGCCACCAGGTCTTCAAAGCCGAGTCTGTCCCTTTGTTCTCCATGCTCCAATGTCCTCATCCAGAATGTGGGAGCCGTAGGACCTCCCTCCTCCAGCTGTCATGAGGATGAAGTGAGGGGTTGGATGTGGAGTGACAGGCGATCCGAAGTCACTAAAAGCCCCTCTAATCCTGCCACGTTCCCCCTTCTCTCAGCTCTGTGCTCTTCTCCCCACGCCTCTCCGACTTCCTTATTTCTCTCAACCGCTGCCATCTCTTCTGAGGCATATCTGTCTTGCTTTGAAAAGCCTCTCTTTGTCACTTACTCTCTTTCGCACTCCCTTCTGGGTCCTAAATCCTAGCTCTGCGTTTATGTGCTGCATAAACTTAAGCAGAGCACAGGGTAGTCACCCCGACAGAGACGTTTCCAAACTTTGCTCTCTGGAAAAGTCGCCAGGGGAAACACATTAAATGCAGATTGCTGGTCTCACTCCAGACAATCCCATTCCAAGGGGCCAGAGTAAGGTAAGGCATCCGCACTCTTAGTCACCACCCTCCTTCCCACCTGCTACCCCCACCCAGGGGAGATGCGCGGGCTCTTCCCCTGTAGCCTGGGAAGCACTCTGCTTGCGCTCAGTTTCCTTGTCTGTAAAAAGGGGGGAGAGAGAAGCTACTTCCCAGGGTTGTAAAAATGAAATGATTGGTCTGGAAAACACACCTATCCCTTTTCTGCCTTGGCTTTTGTGTGATTGCTTTTGTCACCATCTTCCCCAGTCTCTGTTTCTGGTGGTTTTTGTATTCCATCCTCTCTCTTCTCTCTGCCCTCTCCCCACCTGGAAGTGGCCCCCACTCCAGAGCCGAACTGGGAGCATTGAACAAGGCTGACCCTGTTAAAAGGGCTGGAGTCCACAGAACCATCCAACAGGTCTGTCTGGCTCTTCCCTGCCTGCACTCAGGCAGCCCCCCAAGATGGAGCATCCCCACCCCTGCGGCCCCCACAGCTGCGAAGCCCAGGGAAGACGGGGGATTCATTGTGCAGGAATGGCCTGCTGCTATGGAAACCAACGCTCAGGAAACACAGAGAAGATCCATTCCGGGGAGCAGCCTGGCCTTGGGGGAGGGGGAAGAGGCCAAACTCTGATGCCTTGGACTTTGCCCTCCCATTACTGGCTGTGTGATGCTAGGCAAATCACTTAACCTCTCTGAGCCCTCCTCTCCCTCACCGGCCTGGGAGCGGCAGCCCCCATTACAGTGGGTAATATCGGCCTTGATGACTGAACGCCCGTGCTGCGGCTTTCAAGCCTGAAGACATGCCAAATTGCCGTTTGCATTCATTACCGGGAGCTCAAAATATTCTAGTGCCAGCTTGCTGCATGACCCTGTGCCACGGAGGGGCATCGAACGATTTCCATGATAGAATTCCCTTTCACGGAGGCATGGGTCTGCTTACACATACGCGCAAACACACACATGCCCACTACCCGGAGCTGAGTTAAGCTGCCCGTACATATGTCCCCCTCCCAATCCTGGCTGAGAAGCAGCAGAGCTGCGGTCCCTCTGCTGGGATGGGAAGCAGTGAGCGAACGTCTTGCGGTTACTCCATCCGCAGCACCAGGGCCTGAGATTCACTGGAAGACACCAAGATGCATCCCTCTGCCAAGTGCCTCCCAGGACTCCCCACACCTCCGAGCTCAGCGGCCTTAACTTCGGGGCCCCCAGCACCCTGCCTGGTCCCCCTCTTGGGGGCATTGCCCTCCCTGGAAGTGCTGTCTTTGTTGCACCATCCTCTGACCTGCGCCTGGCCCCCTGGAAGGCTTGGGAGGGCAGAAGGAACTGACAGCTGGCCACCCATCCTAAGGGGCATCCGTGAGGCCTTTGCCCTCCTTGCTCCTTGGCCTCCTGACTCACACCTCCTTATTCACATGCCACACACATCCGCTCAGCAGGCATACACAGATGTGTGACGCACCCAGCACCCACCACCGTGTGCAAGGAACACCAGTCCTATGGGACAGCCGGGGTCTCCTGGACACCCTGCGGTCCCTTCTGTCTCCTTGCCTCTGCTCGTGCACCTACTTCCCCCCAGAACTCATCCCCACAGGTTTCCCCAACACACTCCCCCACCCTCAATGCCCCACCTGGCTTCACTAATCCACCTCGTTTTGCAGAGAACGCTCTCACCCAAGATCACCCAAGGAGTGCGTGACCGAGGAGCCTGTGTCAGAACCTGGCCCTCCAGGGGACGCTGAGTCCAGCTGCTTCAAAGAGCACCTGTGCACTCATTCTGCCAGTTGTTTGTTTGTTTTCTCAACAAACATTTACTACACCCCAGGCAGGCAGCTTGATGCTGGGGACCCAGCCATGAAGGAGGCCAGCGGTGAGAGAGCAAAGGGGACAGATGCTAAACGAGTCATTACAAGCATGATGGATGCCCCAGAGGAAAAGCGGAGAGAGCCCTGGGGATGATCGGGGCACACCAGGGCTTCCTACAGGGCCAGAGTTTTGCAGCCCAAGAGTCGTCCTCCAGCACCCACACAGAGTCCACTGATTAAAGCCCCAGGCCTGCAGCCTCAGCCTAGGGCTGGTGGGGTCTGAGGAAGGCTCTAGAGACCTGGGAGGTAGAGGAATGCCTTCTAATCACTCACCACATCTCGGTGGGTTCCTTCCCCTGCCGGGCCTCTAAGTCAGGTAGAAGTAGCCATGCTTTGTGGATGGTTAAGCAAACCAAGGCCTGGGAAAACCCAGGGACCACTGAGTGCAGAGCAGGAATAGGAACACAGGCCTGTCAGACTCCGGATCTCCAGCACAGTCCTTAGCAATGGCCCAGCTTCTGGGTGCCCAGCCAGCAGCCTGCTGAGTAAGGCTTCCAGTTAGCCAGGAAAACAGCCAGCACTCAAACAGCCAGTGTTGCCCATGATGAGGCATTCCCCGGACTTCCTAAGAGAGCATTTTAGCAAAGCGGGATAGGTGCCCCTGATGTCACAGCAGGTGGGTGTCCAACCAGGTGCCTCTGGTTACCAGCTGTGTGGCTTCAGGCAAATTGTCTAACCTCTCTGAGTTCTGTTTCCCATCTGTGGCATGGGGATGATGATGGTTGCAAAGAGTTTCGTCACTCTGGCCCCTACCTTCTCTCTCCTTCTCCATCCCTCCGATTCAACTACACCAACCTCCATGTTCTCCTCACACACACCAGGTCTTGTCACTGCTCAGCAGCTTCGCACATGCTGTTCCCTTTGCGTGGCAGGAGTCGTCCCCATGCCACCACCCCAGATCCTGGTTGGCCTGTTGGTTTTTCCTCCCGTGCACCATCACCAGGTCTTACTGCACTGGAGAGTAGAAGCTTTGCTTTGTTCACTCCTATTTCCCAGCCCGGGCCCTGTCCTAGGTTAGCAGCCCACAGGGCTCACCAAGCCTCTCCCTCCATGGCCTGAGAAGGCCCCTGGCAGGCAGAGGAGGCAGCCGCCTTCCCAGCATCTGGTGGCCCAGTGGCGCTCAGGCTGCCACCTCCAGCGAGGAAGACGGCAAGGCACCTGAGTGAGAGTCCACGACCGCGCAAACCCTCTGCCTTGGAGTGGACAACGGCCCAGGCCTCCTCCACCAGCAGCAAAGACTGGGGGCAGGTGACAGATACCCACAGCTCCTCCCCCAGTGCGCTGGAGCTGGCAGGCAGCGGGAGACCAAGCCCAGGCTTGGCAGAGGCCGAGCAGAGGCTCTGTGCCGAGGGCCAGGGCCCTGCCAACCTCCCTCCCCCAAACAGCCACTGATTGTCCCAGCGGCTTCCAAGTTCCCTGAAGACCTCCCAGTGGCCACTCTCTCACGGGGACACCCGCTCTCAAAGGGGCTGCAGCTCGGCTTTTCCGGCCCCATCAGGGAGGCTGGCCGGCCACAGTGGTCCCAGGCTCCAAGGAGCCCTGCTGGGAACTCACAGCCCTGTGCTTGGCGAGGACAGAGCCCAGGGCGGCCAGCGCGCTTGGCATTTGTATGCAGGCGAAGGCCCAGGACATGAGCTGGAATCCATCAACAGAGAATAAAACACTCAGAGAGATCAGCCCTCTAAAGACAGGCGTGAGGCTGTGGGCGAAGGTTATGGCCACTGTGGTGGGCTGAGCACTCACTGCATCCCAGGCCTTTCTGCTGGGGGTCATTTGGCCCTCACACCAGGGGGGCAGGCGGTGGGGACTTCCACCACTCAGAAGGAGAAACAGTCACAGAGAAGGAAACCTACTCACCATCAGGACCAGCCCCCAGGCCTCCTCCTGCTGTAGAAGCCCATTGCTGACTCTGCCTCACCCCAGCTTCCCTCTATAGAGGGTTGGCTAGTGGTTTTTTTGTTCTGTTCTGTTTTGTTTTTTTTGTGGTACTGGGGGTTGAACACAGGGCCTCACCTATGCTTTTGCAAGCTCTGTACCATTGAGCCTCACCCCCAGCCTATTTTTTACCTTTTATTTTGAGTCAGGGTCTCACTAAGTTGCCTGCAGCTGTAGCCCTCTGGCATCCAATCCCCTCAGATCTTGGAAGCTAAGCAGGGTCGGGCCTGGTTAGTACTTGGATGGGAGACCACCTGGGAACACCAGGTACTGTTGGCTTGGGAGACGGGCCTGGCAAACCACTCCCAAAAGTCAATCCTCCATTGAAAACCCTATGAACAGCAGAGAAGCACTGACAATAGTGTTTTGCCTGTTGTACGTAGGGTCGCTATGAGTTGGATACCGACAGGACAGCACCTAACAACAACAACTGGCTAAGTTATGCAGGCTACCATTAGCCCTGCCCTTGAGATCCTCCTGAATCACTGGGATTCCAGGCAGGAGCCCCTGGGCCTGGCCCAGTCTGTCTTTTTCACATGGTCCCAGCTGATTCTGAAACGTGCCTGAGTTTGAGAAGCACTGGTTCAGAGACAGTTCTGACCTAGGCAGAAGTAGTTTTTCATCTGTCAGGTGAATAGACTCTCAGATGGGCTGCCCACGTGGGATCTGGAAGTGACAATAAAAGCTACTGAGCTATGTACAAGGCCCTCTTTGAAGAGCTTGATGCTCAGTTCATCCTCAGCACAACTCCATGTAGGAGTTAATGTGCTTCCTTTCCCCATTTTACAGATAAAAATGCTGAGGCACAGGGAGCTTAGGTTCCTTGGCATGATGTTTTTCAGCTAGAAAACGGCAAAGCCAAAATTCAAACCCAGGTGGAAGCTCCAGAGCCTGCCCTTTTACTTCCCCACCACTCTGTCCTGGAACCCACAGTCTAGTGGGAAAGGAAGAAGCACACATGAAATCCATGGGAATGTGCACTAGGGGAGGGGCTATGCACAAAGGCACCCCCAACCTGCAGAAGGGAGCTTGGTGGGAAATCCTTCTTATAGGAGGCCCTTGAAGGTTGGGCTTTGACAGTTGAGTAGGAGTTTCCTGAGCAGATGTGAGAATAGTGCATTCAGCAGAGAGAACAACTGTACAGAGAGGTATGTTCAGAGAAATGCAATGTGGCAGCTGCCTGGATGTGGGGATCTTGGCGATGGAGAGGCCATGATGAAGTCCTGGCCATGGAGCTGGACTGCGCACTGAGGATAACAGAAGCACCACTGAAGTACAGAGAACATGGACTTCTTATTGGGAAAGCCACTCTGGAGCAAGGTCAGGCTGGGTTGGAGCAGAAGCTGGAGGCAGCAGGACCCCAAGGTTCTGGAGGCTGGTAGGTCTGAGCTGGGCAGTGACTGCGAGGGGCACTGCTAAAGCTGACTGGACAGGACAGAGCAGGGGCTGTGGAGTGGGAGTCGAGGGATGCACTCTGAGGAGTTGGGAACATTCTCGAAACTGGTAGGACAAAGGCACTCAGGGGCAGGAGCAGGCAGGGGGAGACAGCGAGTCCCTGGACTCATGGGGCAGGCAGGGACCAAGTCCAGGAGGAAGGTGGAGATGCCTGGGCGGGAGTCACACTGCACCTTCCTGTGCAAGGATGGTCAAGGTCACCTGCTACCAGGTGAAGGGACGAGATGAGCCTCCTGTGTGGCATCCTCTCAGGTCCACAGCCCAGCCTTGGCCCCTAGCAGGCAGCGCTCGTCTCCTGTGACTGTCACAGCCGTCCCCTCTCCTCTGCACATCTTCAAGGATGGGGGGCATCTGTCCTGCCATCCTCTGAGCACCCTGCCCATCATTTTGGGGACCTGTGCCCCAGACTTACTTGTGGCACTAAAGGTACACTAGGCCAGGTAAATTTTAGCATCATGGGATCTTGGGACAGAAGCTTCCAGGGGGCGAACTCTGGGAGCCCTCCCACCCCACACCAGGCCCCCTGTCCCACTCTCCACAGCAGGGCTGTGAACAGGTGGCCACTCCTTCATCCGGGAATTGTCCTGCTGATGTGCAACTACCAAGAAGCAGGGTCTCAGGGAGATGCACATAGAGCCTTCATGATGTGAATGGGGAGTGGGGTGGGGGTGAGATCCCAGACTCTCACTGGGTCTCCACTTGAAGGCTGTGCAGCCTTAGAGGTAGGCGCCTTCCACCTCCACTTCTGCACAGGGAGGCTCAAATCTGGACGCAATCTCATGGCAATTATGCAAAATGTCTGCGCACAGGGGCCTCATTGCACGGGCCCTGGCATTTCTCTTCCCTTCTCTGTGCCTGTAAGGATTGCTGCTGCCTCATGCCCGCCTTTGTGAGGTGGAGCACCTGTGACCCCTCCTCCCAGACAGCCCTGTGGGGACCTGAGGCTGGGCCCCATCACCCAGGCCAGGGCCTGGAGCAGGGGAGAAGGAGGGCTGTGGCTGGGGCTTGAGATCTGAGATCCAAGCTGTGGATCCAAGCTGTGGAGCTAGCGCCTGCAAAAGATATTTGCATCTGCTAATGGGTAAAGTGTCTTGTTATTCCATTAACTGTGTAGCAAGGACCGCAGCAGAGGGAGGGAGCGTTGGCAACCCTCGGGGTGGGCAGAAGCTGAGATTGCTGGCCACTAATCAGCCCCAGAGCCTCCTGGGAGCCCACCAGCCCTGGGCAGGAGCTAAGGGTTGTTGCTGTGGGCCAGAAGGCATGTGAGAGGCAGGGCTTAGACCCTCAGCCCCCACCTTGAGGCAGGGACCCAGCTGGGGGCAAAACCAAGATGCACATCTCCAGGCCCGTGCCAGCATGGCGTCCCCTGATGAAGCACTGAGTTCCCAGGCATCGGAAGGCAACCAGGGTATTTGGCCTCTTGAAAAAGAGCTTAGGAGCTGAGCCCACAGGATGGGGGTTGACTCTTACCTCCACCTTTTACAAAGTGGACACACACTTGGCTTTCTATAGAGTGCGATAATCCTACTGCATCTCCTGCACTGAGACCACCTTGTCAATTGTCTCACAAATCCCATGGAGTCCCCGTGACCAGCCAGGTGCTCTGTAGGTACTGGAGATCTAGCAGGAGGCAACATGAACCCACGTTCACCGTGATGAGGTTTGCATCCCAGAGGAGGCAGGCCACATAAATAAATAAGAAAAATACCAGAAGGTGACGAGAGCTATCATTTGGAAACAGGATAAGGAGGGCCTTTGCACAGGGAGGAGGGGTGTTTTAAAGAGACCCAAGGGAAGGCCACACTGAGCAGGCGACATTGGAACCGAGGCTCAGGTGGCCCACTGGAGTCATGAGAAAGCCCCAGGTCGGATTCAAAGGGCTCCTGTGAGGAGGGGGAGGTGAGTGTGGCTGAAAAGCAGGCAGGGAAGATGGTACCAGTGGAGGAGCAGCGTTGGCTGTAGGATCTGGGTTTGATTTAAGCGCCACGGCAGCCCCTGGAGGTTCAAAGCAGGAGAGGGACGTGATCTGATTTCAGTTGTTCAAAGGCCTCCTGGCTGCTGGTGAGGGATGAATTGCAGGGGCCAGGAGGGGTGCAGGAGAGGGGAGAGGAGGCTCAGACGGTGGTGGATGGGGGTGGTGCTGGGGGAGGTGGAGAAGGTGGTGGCCTGGGACTGGGTTTCAAAGGCACTGGTAACAGGATCTACGAATGACAAGGAGGTAAGAGAAAGAAGGAGGCCAAGATGACCAGGAGTAAATGAGATCATGCTCACTGGTAAAGGGTCTAGCCAGCACACCCCTTGCGCGTGGGAAGAAGACTGCCTGTCACAGAAGCACAGTGACCTGCACCCCATACCTCTTCTGAAGGGACCCGCCTCTCAGAGTGCCAAGGGCAGTGTTTCTTGCCCCAGTTTCCTGGATTGGGTTCATTGGTCTCTGAGTGGAGAACAGAGGACTCTCTGCTCTAGAAAGGGCTGCACAGTCATGTTGTCCAGCTTGTGCAGTGGCGGCATATCTGGCAAGGACTCCCTCATGGTCACTGAGCTTGTTAGGGCCACAGCAAGAACCAGAAACCAAATCTGCTGACCGTGCAAAGCCCTCTCTGGGATCGGAGAAGGCGGCCACTCCTGGGCACGGCTCCCGGGAGCACCTTCCTCCACATCTGTTTCCTGACCCCCTCTGGACCCCCAGAGGACAGTAGCAGAGTGCATCCTCAGAGTCTGCGCTTGCCCTTCCTACTTCCTGAGCCTTCCCATCACTGCAGCCAGCCCTCAGAGCTGACCCCAGCATTCCCATGTCTGCAGGGTTTCCCAGCAGCGCTGGGCAGGACCTCCGGCCATCCCAAGGGCCAGGTCACCACCCCTGACTCACGTCCTTCCATAGCCGACTCAGAAGGCATCTGCAGGCTTATGCGAGGAAAGGCTGGTGTGGCTGCCCGGGCCCTACTCCGTGGCACTATGGGTCCCCACTTGGACTGGCTGTGGCTCCTGGTGGCCAAGCCACACAAAATGGAACCACCTTTCCTGCTGGGACCCAGCCCAGGCGGAATCCCCCTTTCTTCCTCCTCATCTAGCTCGGATATGAGTCAGGGAACATCCCATTAGCACCTTTCCTCTCTCCTCCTCCCCAGCCTAGAGCAGGATCAGGCGCAGCCCTACCCAGCAGGAGAAGAAAGGAGGGCTGGAGCCAGCTGGAGCCGATGCCCAACCTGCCTCTTGCCTAGTAAGGTCATCATGGAGTGTCATGCCAAGAGGCACCCCTCCCCTGGCGCCCGGGGGTCTGGCCCTCTGCTGGCCCAGACTCAGGATCTGGGTTTTCTGCTTAACCCCATAGCTGTCCATGCCTCACTCAAGGCCAAGTTCAGACAAGAGGCAATCAGGGGCTTAAGTGGCTGCCAGAGAAGGCCAGCCGCCTGGTTATTAAATATTAAGTGGTAAGAGCCAGGGAACGTATAATTGCAAATGAGGCTCTGAAGCAGATGTTGCCAACAGCTTGGACCACCACTCACAGTTGGGACCAACAAGGGATTTCAAGTCACCAAGCCGAGCTTTTGGCAGCTTCCCTGCATTTACTGGGGGCCTGCTGGGTGCTGGGCCTTGAACTGGATGCAGCAGGTGGAAAGATTGATCAGACGTGGGGTCGACTTCAAGGGGTTTTGTGCCTGGTGAAGAAGACAAAGCAAGAAAGACTCACAGCCACAGGTGCTCTTAGGGGTAGGGTGTGCCTGGGGAAGAATCCGGAAGGGCTTGGGGAATTGAGGCTTCAGAGAAATGAGCTGACTTTAAAGGATACATTCAGTCATTCAACAAACATTTATTCAGGACCTCCCTGGGCCACTATTAAATAAGTTAAGCACTTTTTTTTCCTGGCACTTACTGTGACATGAGAGCTTGCATGTCACAGAAGAATAAGGGTTTGCTCCATGAAGCAGCAAAGAGGAAAGCGTCTGTGCAAAATAGGGAGTTCAGTGTGGCTGAACACATAGGCAGGGAGTGGCATGGCTAGTAGGCAGAACCATGGAAACTGCTGTGCTTACGAGTTTGGGTGATCCCTGGGAGATTTCAAAGTATAGTGAAGTCCCCTCTCAGGGACAGTCCATGGCTCCGAGGATCCCTGGGAAAGGACACAGCCTGGTCTTTTAAGCTGCTATCCTGAGAAGCACTCAGAGGAATGAGGCACCCCCGGGGATACCCCAGTGAATGTGACTGCCGGGTTGGGCCCCCCAACACAAACCCAGGTTGGGTTACTCAGCCTCTTCCCTGTGGAGGATCTTGGAAGATTGGAGCTCTGCCCCTTTATTGTCCCCACACCTGCAGCTCCTGAGCTTCTGGAAATGTACCCTGGGAACTCCTGGAAATGTAGGCACCTTTGTGTTTCCTGGTGCACAGTGCCTGCAGAAGGTAGCAGGGGAGTAATACGAGACCGCAGACTATTCAGGCAACAAGCCCTTGCCCAGAGAGGGAGGAGTCCAGTCCACCGTCACAAAGAATGTCTCAGCCGGCTGGACCTCTCTGTGCTGCCCCACCTGGAGCCAGGGCCTGGACCTGGTGAACTTTCAAGGTCATGCCCTAGCATGATTCTTTACAAAGAAAGGCCAGAGAAGGGGGAAGGAGGAGAAGAATGCACTTGAAGATACCAAGATCCCAGGGAGGATTTGAGTCCTTGAATATGGCTCTGGTAGTCTAGAATTGCACTGGACCGAGACTCCAGAATTCTATAGACCTAAAATGCTATGGTCTGCAGCCATACCAGCCTGGCATCCGATCCCGTCAGATCTCAGAAGCTAAACAGGGTCGGGCCTGGTTAGTACTTGGATAGGAGACCGCCTAGGAATACCAGTTGCTGTAGGCTTGGAAGAAGGACCTGGCAGCCCACTCCTGAAACAATCAGCCATGGAAAACCCTATGGATAGCAGAGAAACACTGACAATAGTGCCAGGCATGGCACAGTGCAGGGGAGTGTTTCGTTTTTCTACACAGGGTCACTAAGAGTTAATGCTAAGATTCCAGAATCCCATAATGCTAAGACTCCAGTGTGATGAGAGGAAGGAAAACATAGCCATCATCTCCTCTTAGTAAAATTCATGCCTCTGGAGAGAACCCCACACCCACAGCTCTAAAGCCAAGCAGACTCATTTCCCCCTTTTCTGTCTCTAAACCGTCTTTTAGCTCTCCTCCCAGGCTCTCCGTTTGGGCTCATCTGCACCCCCCTCCACAGTCCCTCCTCCAAGCTTGGCAGCCAAGCATTTGCCATCTGCATATAACCCAGTGATTAGCACCACAAGCAGGAGGGGAGGGGCGAAGAACCCTTGCTGCCTGCCAGTCAGAAGGCCTTAAGTCAGCCAGGCAGCAGGGAGTCACCCTAGCTCCCCAGAAGGCCAAGCAGGGGAGGCGGGTGACACACACACACAGCAAGACACATAAAGGAAAGCCCTAGGCGCAGACACATAAAGACGTGGAGAGACACACACACTGCCCGCGGAAGTTGCAGAGAGCGCACAGCCACACACAGGCCGCACTTGTACAGGCAATCAGACAAACAAATGAGACCACCACACAGATGGGCAACGACGCAGACATGCATAGCGCATGGATACCTGCCACTGAATACAACCCGTGTGTCCGTATCCACAGACTCACGGCCATGCGGCAAAATGCACACAGTGCACACAGACACATACAAATAAACCCAAACACATAGCTGTTGCCCGAGTTACACAGGCTCACACACTCCCAGGGGATAAGAGCACCGTGCCATCGCACACACTGAGTGAGAGATGGCTGAAGAGCTACCCTTCCCATCCTAAAATCCTACTCATTTGTGAGATGTTACTTAGGGACTACTGTGTACACAGTCTGGCATGGCGGCCTTGGGGGATTCAGTGGTGGGGAGGTGGGGAGAAGTTCAAATCAGGGGAGCTCAGAGGCAGCCGGAACACCTTTAGGCACTGGGTGTCCCCAAACTATAAAAAAAATGGATTGCCCCAAAAAGGAGTGAGCTCCCCAGCATGGAAGGCAATCTAGCAAAACAGAGGGTTTTGTGGATCAGATGGCATAGTAGGTCTCAGGGGAATTGAAGGCCTTTAAAAATCTCTTCCGGTCCTGATATTGCTTATTTCTGTCAATACCACTGGGCTTCAAAACAGTGGTCTTCAAAAGGTTTTGTATTACATCCCCTACTAGTGAAAACATTTTAAACATGTACCCCAATGTATGCATAAGTGTTTATGTATAGGTGTGTGTATTATAGACTTTTATGGCAAAAGTTATATATTTGCTAGGACATTATGCAAAAGATCAAAAAACTTGAAATAATGTGATTAAAATAAATAGATCATTCCCTTAAGGGACAGGCAGGATTGCAAGGAAAGTGATGTAACATTGATTGAGCATCTTCTGTGGTTCAGACTTTTATTCTGTATTATTCCTTTCAATCTGCAAAATAGCCCTGTAAAGAGGCTGTCATGTTTTTTCCATTTTCCAGATGAGAAAGTGATCAGTGGACAGGTGAAACTCTTTACCTGCAGGCCACCACCTGTAGCTGGCAGGGGCTGGAGTTTGGACCTCCTCGGGCCACCAAGCTCCAGAGCCCACTGGCTACCCCAGTGCTCTCAGGCCTTGCATGGGGTGAAGAAATGACCCATTTTGATATTCCCCAGCAATGGCTGCAAAGGTAGGGCCCTGGGGCTAAGGAGGCTGCTGGATCGTGTGTCAAGAGCCTTGAAGCTGAGAAGCAGGTATGATGCTCACACCACAGCGTGGTTGGTTGGGACACAGCTGTTTCATTCCTTTAAATGGTCCTTGTTCAGAGTTCTGCCCAGGGATCAGCAGCTTTGGCGCCTGCTGAGATTTGTGAGAAATGCAGAACCTCAATGCCAGTTGGAACTTCCAAAATCAGAGTCTGCATTTAGCAGGACTAAGGTCAGGACGTCGTGTTTGGGAGAATGGTGGGTCAGCAAGGGAAAGGAAGATCCTCTATGAGATGGATTGACAAAGTGGCTGCAACAATGGGCTTAAGCATAAAACAAATCGTGTGCGTGGCACAGTGTGGGGGAGTGTTTCATTCTGTTGTACATAGAATCGCTGTGAGTCGGACCCAACTTGACAGCACTTAACAGCAACAACCAGGTCTGAGAAGCCTCTGGGCTGGGATCTCACCCCATTGGGACCACTAGAAGCAAGCCAGCATTGGTAGTTCTTGGGGCCCCTCCACCCTGGAGTTTCCTGTTCCAGGGTGGTAGAGCTCTGAGCGTTAGAGGCACCTCTAGAACCTGTCCACACTGCTTTCTGTTGCCTTTTGGCCCCATCTGGCTCTGAGAGGGAGCTGAGCGTCTTGCCTCGGTCTGTGAGGTCCTGCTGACGGTCCATGCCAGCTCCACCCATGCGTCCCCCAATACTTCGCTCACTCCATCCTGGTCTCAGGCTGCCCACTGTCCTTAAACTCACCGGGGATCTTGGCGCTGTCTGGTCCTTCCACCTGGCATCCCTGTGGCTCCCCCACTTCCCTTGGGAAGCTCTGCTCCCCTGCCACACTCACCGCATGGGACAGCACCCCCAACTTACACACTGACTTCTCCACCTGCCCCACTGGGATGGGAATGCCTTGGGCACAGGCCCAGTGACTGTCTCACTTCCAGTATGGCCCTTGGTCCACAGCAGTTGCTCAGTAAACATCTGTCAACCCACCACGGCTGTGCCCAGTGTCCCAGCCCTGGGATAACCTCTGTCTCAGCTGCACCAAGGGGCCATAGGGGCTGTAGTGAGGCCAGAGGCCTTGGGACCCAGAGCTGGCTTCCTGGGGCTGCCGTGAGGTCGTCCTGGGAGGCCTTGCCCCCTCCCCAGCCATGTGACGGGGGGGGGGCAATAGCCCCTGCCAGCCTGAGACCCTCCACTTCCTCCTATATACTATCTTTCTCCCCATCTCCATTCTTCCTGGTGGATTGTCTCAGGTTTGGATCTTACTGGAGACAGGGCTCCTAAACTTGAGCCTTCTTCTATATAAATTCCTGCAGGCTCCCCACCTTACTTTCTTACTTTCTTACTCTCTTTATTTCTTTTCAGTACTGGGCGGTTGAACCCAGGGCCTCACGAATACTTTTGCAAGCCCTCTCCCACTGAGCTGTACCCCCAGCCCTTTTCTATTTTTTTTACTTTGGGATAGGGTCTTGCTATGTTACAAGGCAATCCCGAAACAGTCAGCCATTGAAAACCCTAGAGGGTCACTATGAGTTGGATACCAACTCGACGGCACCTAACAACAACAACATGTTACACAGGCTGCCGCTGGCCTTGAACTCACAATCCCCCTACCTCTACCTCCCCGGGACTGGGATTACAGGCATGGGCCACCACTCCTGGCCTCAGCCTCTCTTTCTCAAGCCCAACTATTGGTTTATAACAGGGCAGGGCAGGAGGACCAACTCAGACAGATGTGTTCTGATAGGGCCTGTCACACCCCCAGGGGATAAATCCTTGAGCCATTGTCTCCCTCTGCACCCCATCATTCCCTCCATATTCTGGGCTTGGCTGCTGCTTCTTTGCCAAAGAAGGAAAGAGCCCCCACAAGGGAGGAAACTCTCAGGGTGAGATTTCAGGTCCTAACAAGGCAATAGGGGGTGAGGCAGGGGAGGAGGGCAGGATTTGTTACCCAAAGACCAGGAGTCATTGCCTTGATCAGCCACTGACTCAGTGTGTGGCCCAGGCAGCCTCTCCCCACCACAGAGCCTCTGTTTGCTCATCTGTGCAAATGGGCAGAGGCAAGCGGAATGAATGTCAGCAGGTGAAGCTGGCGTGTGAGCTCAACCTTTACACTGCGTGGCCTAGGGCCAGCGACAGGCCAGGCCAAAGGGCTCTGGAAGCTCAGAGGCAAGGCAAAAGCTTCAGCAGAGAAAGTGGGGAGTACTGCTGGGTTTTTCCTGAGAGCCAAGTGGTTCCCACCCAGGGACGGCCACTTCCTCTCTGGAACAGGAATGAGGCCAACTGGAGGCTTGGCCTCCCTGCCTGGGAAGGCAGCTGAGAGTTTACCGAGGACACCTGTTCCTAGAGGAAACCCAGGCCAAACCAGGCCCCCGGGATGGAGGCTCCAGCCCTCCACTGAGCTCTAGACAGAGCTGCTTCCTGCTTCCTGCCCCCTGTGTGGCTCCTTCCACTAGTCAGCAACCAGCTACTCGGGTCCTACCCTGAGTAAGCTTGTTTCCAAGTGCTAGTGAACACAGACAGAGTCTCCATGGTGCCCAAATGTGAGTGGGAGAGCTGCAGCATCAGTGCATGTACAACACTTAACAAATTATCAGGAAGCAGAATGCTTTCAAGAAAAATAAAGACGGGTCAATGGAAAGGAAGCAAAGGGACAGTTTTAGATAAATTGGCCAGAGTAGGCTTTCCTGGGGAAGGAACATTTGAGCGGAGACCCAAAGGATGAGTTGGAATGGGCTGGGTAGCTAGCTAGGGAAAGAGAGTTCCAGCCACAGGCAATAGCTAGTGCAAAGGCCCTGAGGTAGACACTTGGTGGACATGTTCAAAGAATACTGAAGATCAGTACAGTTAGAATGGGGTGGCTGAAGTGTGAGCCTGGGAGACCAGGTGGGGCTTTGTTAGCAATAGAGAATTTTTTATTTTATTCAAAGAGCTGAGGCAGAAGTTACTGGGGGGGCTTTGATTGAAGGAAGAACAGGGTTGAGAGGCCAGGAAGGAAGTAGGGACCCAGTGAGGAGGCGAGAAAAGCACTAGAGCAGGTGAGAAATGCAGGTAGTGAGACCAGAGTGTGATGCAGGTGGTCAAGGTGGTGGGGCTCTTGGTTTACTGTGAAGGTATAGCCAACAGGATTGGCTGATGGGGCGTGAGTGGGGAGGAAGAGAAAGAGATGAGTAAGGGGTACCCCCAAGGTGGCATGCCGGGGAAACCCCATGAGCAGAACTGAGATGGAGAAGGTGGGGCAAACATCAGTGCCACATCACGCTCAGCTGCCTTTCTTCTTCTTCTGAATCTGCTCTCAGTGTGTTTTTGAGTGAGGAAACTGAGGCTGAGCCTCACTCAGAGTGAGGGCAGCTAGTGAGGGCAGAGCTGGGAACGAGCACGCATCTCTCAGCCTCTGAGCTAAGAAATCTCATCGGAAGTGGAAAGGGTCAGTCACATGGGCCTGTTCCCTGTTTCCCTCACCAGATCCTGTGAGTCCTGACTCACCAGCAGGACCACAGCCAGGCAGCACAGAGGGATGTGGAGATCATCAAACCAGCCCCTCAGTGGGGATAGAGACCCCGAGACAGGACTATGGGGCACCCCCAGCCCACAGCAAAGTGGAAGTCAAGGCGTGTGAAGCGGGGAGCAGGCTGGCCTTGGGCACCCCTGGATTGAAGCCTGCCTCAGGAACCTTCAAATGGTGTGATCTTGATAAGCTGCTGTGCTCTCTGCCTTGGTTTTCTCATCTGTGCAATGGGGATACAACTTGGGTCCATGTAAGAGGGTCGTAGTGAGGCATCAGGAGAGAATCCATTGAAATCCTTCAGGGCTGAGGCTTTGTCTGGGCTCCTACATGTCACGCTGGCTATGATTAGTACTCTTATTAGGCAGAGGCAGCCCTGAACCCAGGTCTCTGGACGCATATGAAGGCAATGGCGGGCTCCTGCATCCCACCCTGCAGAGGGCCCCCACCCAGAGCCATGGGTGGAGGCTCAGCTCAGCACAGCTGGGCTCAGCTCTGGGTGGAGCCATATCCCCAGAGCCTGAGCACAGTGTTCAGGGACTGACAGTGCTGTCCCACCCCTGATGAGCTCCAGCAGGCGCGCCGCCTGCCTGAGGAGTGGCGTGGTGGCTGACTTTCCTGGGAAGGCACTAATTACAGCTCAGCTCCCTCAGGGCTGGCTCGGTGATCTGTCTCAGCCCCTCCGCCTTGCAGCGGGGGCTGCAGCCTCTGAACAAATGCTATCCTGCCCTTTGCCTTCCCCTCAGCAGAGGACAGGAACCAGCGGCAATGAGCAGAATGACCAACCAGCAGGGAAGCTGGGGCTGGGCTTATGAACCATTCCCACCTCTTCTTGAGCAGCAGTTCGCTCAGTGGTTCTCAAAGTGGAATCCCCAGAGCAGCAACATCAACATCATGGGGGCCTTGTTAGAAAAGCAAATTCTCAAACGTCAGCCTGAGACCTGCTGAATCAGGCTCCCAGGTGGGAGCCTGGGATCCATGTTTTAGCCATCCCTTCCAGTTGAAGAACCACAACTCCGACTCTTGGGCAGCTGTGGTTGAAAGTTGGGGGGCCTATGGGGAGGTGATTATAAAGTTGGGGGATCTAAAGCACAGTCTTGAAGAGAACTGCCTTCAAATCTAGGTTCTGTTGACTCTTCACCCTGGGAACTGGGGACAGATCACTTTTTAAATTTAATACGTATTTATTTACAATCTACTATTTACTATTGAAGGCCCTGGGGTCACCAGTCCAGGAAAAAACAATTACAATGGACAATATTAACTAATTTAACCTCTCTAAGAACCGTTGCAGGTATGGCCACATTATGACTACAGTTTGCACAAGTGAGATGCAGATCATTGGAGTCAATTGCCCCGTGGCTACTCACAGAGAGCACTGGATTTTGAGCCACAGGATCTGCTTCCAGAGCCAACCACTGAGCTTCTGAGCTGGTTAGGGAGATGGATAAAATGCAACCCAGATGCCCAATACTGGCAGAGGGCAAACCCTGCTATGGAGATTAAATAAAGTAGGGAATAGGGTAGGGTGTAGGGGGCAGGGGTAGGGCTGCTATTTTTAACAGGGTGGTGTTGCAGGGACTCCCTGAGGAGGTGGCCTGTGAGCAGGGGCCTTGCTCAAATTCTGTGCTTTATCAGCTGTGACGTGAGGCGCTTACTAGCATGCCTGTCAGGTGTGGCGTGATATGTCACAAGAACATACCTGTAGAGCACAGTAGATGCTGAGCAAATGGAACCAGTATTATTTTCTGGAGAACTGAGTTCAAATCCTGACTGGTTCCGCCACCCAATGGCTGCGTGTCCTAGGCAAGTCATTCCCTCCCTCTGATCCTCGGTTTCCACAGCTACAACACGGGAATGACAGCTGCCACCCCCATGTTGGGGCTGTGGTGAGCTGTGGAGGTGGCACCCCGAGGGCAGAGTGCACAGTGGGGCTCTAAGGTCGCTCCCTCGCCTGTTCCCCGCCTGGTCAGCAGCCTCCCCCCAGGACAGGGGACCCTGGTCCAGGCCGCCAGGAGTCCAGGCTGTTTTGGTTTTTGTTTCTATTTTTGTTGTTCTGTCTCCACTGCTGAGGCCGCTAACTCCAAATGGCTCCTCTTGCCCAGAAAATAGGTCGTTGGCAGCGCCAGCCTCCTGCCAGGCCCTGCACAAAGGCGACCTGGCGGGCGCCTGCTGACGCCGGCCCAGGGTTACGGGAAGCAGGAGCCAAGCGTGGGCAAGGCTAAGCAAGGCATCGCTGGGGCCCTGCAGGTGGGGCTCTGGTCAAGCAGCTTCCTGCGCCTGGTCATGTCCTTCGCCACTGGGAACACAACCATTTGTTGGGGCTTTGTGAGATGACCTGCACAGAGGGCCTGGCACACCAGGGTGCCTCTGTCCCTCCTGCAGAGGCCAAACTCCAGACACTTCCTACCAGGGCCACTAGTGACTCCTCATATCATGGTTGTCCTTGTTATTCCTATTTTACTATATGAGCCTCGAGACCTAAAAAGACTTTTGCCCAAGTTGCATATGTCAACATGGCCAAGTCTTAGCTCCAAAGCCCCTGATTCTCCCCTGCTCCTGCTCACTCCTCTCCAGCAGACCCTGATGACAGGGGTCTCATCTGCCACATGTGAATGGATTGCTTGTGCTGTTAAGTGAGGAACAGACCAGAGAAGGATGGGGACCAGTGCTGGTGCTGAGCAGTGGCTCAGTTCTGCCCAGGGTGGGAAAAGCCCAGTCTGTGAGATTCCCTGACGGTTGCAGCCCAGAGGCTAGGGAAGAGTCCAGGGATGGGGGCAGGGATGGAGCCACCTCTGGCTTCCCCTTTCGCCCTCTTCAATCCACTGTGAGAGCCCCCTGCATGCTTGCCCCTCTTGTATTTATTCCTCTCTGGGGCACCTGACCCAGCTGACAAAACTAAACATTTTGCCTGTTGCTTTGTCTGTTCCCCACACTAGCACCTCAGCTCCTTGAAGACAGGGACTCTTGTCTGCTTTTTTCCCAACTGCTGCCCCTCACTGCCCAGCACAGTGCGAGGCACATAGTAGTTGCTTAATAAATATCGGTAAATGCATGAATGAATAAGGTATGTATGAAGGCTGTTAGATTTTAATCTAGGGCAGCCCAGACCATCTGCTGTGGGAGTGGCTGATTCGCATCAATTATCTCCTATAATCTCTCCACGTGACCTCAGGCAAGTTGTACCCTGACCTTTCAGTTGCATCCATCTGCCCATTGTCTCAGTGGCCCCTCACTGCCAATGGCTGGTCGATGGCTGGTCGTAGGTGATTTTTATGTGGGCAGAGACCAGGCCTTTTCCCCCTTGGGGCAGAGGTGAGGATGGAAAGGGCCTTGGTGTTGGGAAGCCCTGCTGAGAAGCTTTGCCAAAGGTGCTGTATATAAATAGCAGGTGGTTCAGTTATTATCCTTCCTAATCCCACTTTCCTAATCCCAGGCAGGTTTGCATGTGTTCCCTGGGGAAGGGTAAGCAGCAGAGCCTTTGGAAGCCCACGGCAGGGGCGGCTTCATCTCACCTCCCTCCCACCCTAAATAGATCCTCCGATGGATTTTCCCAGGGGCCTTAATGGTCACCTTCGTGGTCCTGCCAAGTACGCCCTGAAGAGCCAGAGATTCTCCCTGGCATGACCCCCTGCATAGCCTTGTCTCCCTGATGTCCCAATCTCACTCAAAGTACAGCAGCCTTTAGAACATCAAAATCAGACCATGGCACTCCCCTGCTTGGAATCCTCCAGCGGTTCCCCTATGCAAAATAAACGCAGGCTCTTTTCGTGGCCTTCAAGGCCACCTAGCTGGGTCACCCTCCAGCCAGGCCAGCCTCAGCAGCTTTACCTGCATGCTCCCTCCATCTGGAACACCTTTCTCTGCAGGTTTTCACTTTGCTTTCCTCATTGTGATTTGGCCCCCACTACTCAGATAGGACCACCTCCCGCTGCCCTTATCTACTTGGGCTCACACCCATCACTCTCTGAGCTCATCTGTGTTCACCGGTTCCTTCTCATTGCCCACTGCTCGGTCTCTTCCGCTAGAATGTGAATTCCTCCAGGATGGGACCTGTTGTCATCTCTCACACCCAAAGAAGTCCCTTACACTTCCAGGGCTGCCCGGCACTGGACCGCTGTCAAAGACTTATGTATTAAACACTATCCTTGCACTTGGTACATGCTAGGCTCCTTCTAAAGTACTGTGCAAATATTGATTCATCTGACTCTCGCAATGGCCTTTTGAGATTGGTGCTCACATTGGCCTCATTGAGGAAGAGGAAGCCAAGGCACAGAAATGACAGGGTGTTTTTCCAAGTCTATACAGCTCATATGGGATAAGGACGTGGCAATCCACTTCCGAGGCAATCCCAAAACAATCAGCCACTGAAACACTATGAGGGTCGTTGCTGTGAGCTGGATACAGCTCATGGGAAAAGGATATGAACTAGGGGAGCTGATCCATGCTCCCAGCAGCTGCACCCTGCCTGCCTCCCTGTCTCAGCAGAAAAGCAGAACCAGGCATTTGACCAGAAGGCAGGAGGAGGGAAGGGTGTCACTGTGCAAAGGCCTTTAGCCTGGGAATCAAAAAAATTCATATCTGCTTTCTACCCTAGGTGCTGCTGTGTGGCCTCAGGCAAGCATCCTCCTTCTCAGGCCTAAACTTCCTCTGTTTCCTGGCAGGCTCATCTCCAACTTTGCTTCCTTCTGTCTCTTAACTGCCATCCTGTGAATCGAAATTGGTTATCTCTGAGCTTCCTTCCAACTTAGAAGGGCTCCAATTAGTAGAGGGTGTCATACCCAGGGGCTCAAACCCAGAAAGTAAATACTCCAAGACACAAACAGAGTGGGAAAAGAAAGATTTCTTTAGACCGGCTGGCTACTTTCAGTCCTGGGTGTGGACTTTCAGAAAGCAGCACCCAACTCACATTGGTTAGGGGCTTTATAGGGTAGGGGCAGAGAAGCAAGGCTACAGAAGTGAGAATTCTTTAGCAGTTAAGGGGAGAGGGGGTACAGAGTAATTTTTCATTCCTCAGAGGTGAGCCTGTCCTTACAATAAACTCCAGATATCTGCCTTCTGACTAACTTATCTTGCCCAACCTGCTTAGTGCTACAGCGTCCCTTACCAGGAGGCCTTGGAGTCTAACCGGAGCTAGTCTGCTGAGTGCTAGGGGGAATATGGCAAGCCCCCCCCCCTTTTTTTTCTTTTAAACTTTTTCTGTTTCCACAAGGATCTGGAACTCCTTTCCCTTCCTCCCAGAGGAGCTTTCTTGTGCCAGATGACCAGGAGCTCCAACTCTCCACCCTGACCCAGCTCCTCGTGGGAACACAGGTTCCCTGCAAGGGAAGACAGCTCGTGGCTGCATTTTCCACCCAGAGGCTCATCCTCTGGGACTCCAGGCCTTCTCTCTCAGCTCTCCTCTCTCTTCTCTGCCTGTCATTTTCCAGCAGCGGGGGGCTTCAGGCGGCCCCCTCGCCCCACACCCCTGCCTGGGCCTTCCCCACGCCTGAATCTGCCCTCCAAGACGGAGAGACCCGGGGCCGGAGACCCCCTCCCCGGGAAGGCCGTCCAGTCCCCTGCCACAGCCCCTTCAGCTCAGCTCCCCCCAGCGCCTCTTTTCCGAGGCGGTACTGAAGTCCTTCCTACACACACGCTATTTTTGTATCCTCACTCTCTCCTTCCTCTCTCCCTTCCCCTGCATTCACTTCCTGCTTTTGCTTCACCTCGGCCCAGCTCTGGAAGCTTTGGGCCCCCGGGCCTGCACCCATCCATCCCAAGGCCGTCCTTCAGCTTAGGGACCCAGAGGCAGGGCCACTCGGGGAGGGACAAAAGGCAACCCTCCCCGCCCCCGCCCCGCCCCCTCCGGGCCGCCTCCAGCCTCGCGCCCGCGGGAAGCTGGCACTAGCCGGGCGGGAGGCCGGGGCCAGGCAGGTCGGCCGCAACTTCCCCAGTCCACCTTAAGAGGACCATGTAGCCAGCTCGCGGCGCCGACCTTAGAAAAACAAGTTTGCGCAAAGTGCTGCGAGGCCGGCCTCTGGGCAGCCCGGGCGGCGCTTCCCCTGCCTGGCAGCCCTCCTGGCCGCGCAGGTCCGAGCTGGCCGGGAGCGGGCGGGGCCCAGGGGAGGGGACGCGGCGCGTCGGGGCCGGGCGAGCCGCGCGGGCTCCGGGACCCGCGGCGGCGGCGGAGCTGGCTTCGCGCAGTCCCGAGCCCGGGCGAGCGGCGCAGGCGGCCCAGGCTCGCGGGCCGCCTCCCGGGCGCTGGGGCCGGCGTGGCGCGGGGGCGGCGCTGCCCTCGCGGCCTCCCCGGACGCAGCTGGCGGGCGCGCAGGCGGCGCTGGGCGAGAAGGTGCCGGCGGCCGGGGCCCCGCAGCCTCGCGGGCTGGCGGGCGGGCGGAGGGAAGGAGGGAAGGCGGGCGGGCGGGCGCCAGGAGGGCGGGCGCAGAGTGGGGACCGCGGCCGGGCGCGCGGCGCGGAGCCGGGCGGGGCAGGTGGGCAGCGGCGGGGGCGGCTGGCGCTTGCTCGCCCGGCCGGCCGCGCTGCCCTCACCGTGCCCGGCGCAGCTCCCCGCGTCGCTGCCGCCCCGCGCGCCCAGCGCACCCCTCGCTCTCGCTCGCTCGCGCTTTCTCCGCGCTCTGCGCTCGCTCCCTCGCCCGCCTCCCAGCATCTCTGGCTCTCCGCCGGCTCCCTCGGGTCTGTTTCCCGCTCCCGCCGCTTTTCAGGCCGTCCCTGGCTGCGTGGCTCGCGCTCTCGGGGTCGCTCCCCATCTCCCTCTCTCGGTAGCTCCCGGGGAGAGGGGAGTCTCTGAACCCCGCGGTGGCGGCGGCTCTGGCTCAGGGCGGGGGGGGCGGGAGGGGGAGGGGGCCTTAGTCATTTCCCCGCTCCAGCCCGCGCCCGCCCCAGCGCGCACTCACCGCCACTCTCCCTCCTCGCTCCGCAGCCGCGGCCCATGGAGCCCGCCGGCTCGGCCCCCGGCCGCCTCGGGCCGCTGCTCTGCTTGCTGCTCCTCACGTCCTGCGCCTGGTCAGGTAAGCGCCCCTACTCCCCACCGCTGTCCTCCCCAAACTACAGGCTCCGGCCTCGAAGACTGCCACTGGGAGCAGCTCGGCTAAAGTCTAGCCGTCATAGGGGGGTAGAGATGCCTGTAACCAGGGTTACAGATGCAGAAACCGAGGCCCAGAGAGGGCCAGCCACTTGCCCAAGGTCACACAGCCAAGGCTAGAAGCCGGGATCGAACTCCTGCTCTGAGGATCTGTCTCTGTGGACTGTGACTGTGACCCTACGCTGAGCTCCCGGACATGGAGATGAGTTGGTTCACCCAGCTCCTGCCCGGTCTTGATAGGGGAGGCAAGCTAGCTGTGGCTTTCAGTCAGGGCACCCTAGCTTCCTAGAAGCCCTCTGGTTAGACTTAGCTTTCCACAGGTTTGACTGGGGGTCTGAGAGAGACGGTGGGGGGCAGAGGTCCCCGGCGCCGCCCGGAATGAAACAGGCTGTTGCAATTAGGGAAGAGTGAGCTCTCCCTCTGCTACGCAGAGTCAAACACTGTTAGTGTGGTGGGGCGGAGAGGGAGAGGGGAAGAGAGGCCCTGGGCGAGCCGCGGAGATCAACAGACACGGTGGATTGCCCTGTGGTGACCCAGCCTCTGGCTGGATGCTGCATGGTCCCCCTCCTCCCTGCTCGATGCTCACCAGCTCCCGCTTCCCTCCTGCCTTGCCCAGGCTCCCAGCAGCAGCCTGCAGTTCAGGTGTTCTGCGGGGCTGTTACCTGTGGCTCTGAGCATGTCTTTTTGTTGGTCTACATCAAACACCTGGCCGTCTCTGGCAGGCAGGCAGGCAGGTGGGCAGGCAGCTCTGAAGGCAACTGTGCATTCGCCAAGGGGTGAGGTCACCGTTCAGGACTCCCGCTTCTTAAAGGGGTTTTGCAAAACCCCAGGTCTCCTGGGAGGGTGTGAGGGGCAGAGAAATGGCATTAAAGGAGCCGGGGAGGGAGAGAAGAATGGGGATCTTGTTTGGTGGCCTCTTGAAGCTGTGTTAGGGCCAGAGGGGTCCCTGCACCCCTCCCCTGAACAGGGAGGTAAAGATGTGCTTGGTGTCCACAGCCCTGCCTTTGCTGGAGACTGATAACCATCAGAGAGCAGTGAGGTAGAGACAACTAGCAGAGTGGGGGGGAAAGAGAAGTGGGAGGGGGTAGACGGACCCTTCTTTCTGCCCTGCAGTTTCCCCCAAACCCCAGGATTCCACAAGCTGCACCCCCACCCCACCCCCAGTTCTTTTCAGTTATAGTTGGGTCCCTGACTGCAGATGTCTCTCCCGTGAGTGGCTTTCCTATGTGATCTGCTCCTTCCTGCCTGGGCTGGCGATTTATGCCCTGCAAAGTCCAAGTTCCTGTCCTGCCATCCTCCCTGGCTTGGAAATGCACAGGCGTCTCTCCTAAGTACTTACTTTTCCTGAAGCAGGGAACTGGGTCCAAGGTAATTTCTAAATGTCTATTCCAGACCCCTTCTCTGCCCAGGACCCTGTGGTTCAGTCCCTGAAAATGGGTGGTGACGCTGATTAACAAGTGTTCAGACAGGCAGACTGTCCTTCCTGGAGTGCTTGCAGGCTGGGAATGACACCTTTCCTGGGAGCACATCTCCCCCCTTTGCCTATAAAAACAATCTATAAAATGGTAAAGATTGGGCCATAAAACTTCCGTTCCAATCCATTCAGCATCAATAGCCTGAAAAAGAGGGAGCAGCAGAGGGGCCCAGATTAACTTTGGAACAAATAAATCTTAGGAGGTGAGAATGAATTTCTTGGGAGAGTAGGGGGGAAAGAACAGGTGTATGGCCATCGCAGTTCTGGCCTCCCAGCATCCTTTGCTCGGAGTCCCCTGGTGTCCTGGTCACAGCCTGGGCCTGGGGGGTGGATCCACCTGCTTTGGCTGGAGGAAGGGGTTTCAGGCCCCTGCCTTCCTCCATCGTTCCAGGCATGGAGTTTATATGACAAAGCAGAGAAGAGACCAGATAGAAAGGCAGGAAGGTGGAAGAAGGCAGTCATCCAATTTTCTAAGAAAATGGATTTGTTCGAGTGAGAAACTCAAATGTCAGACTTCAGAAGGTGGCTTCAGATTGAATGACTGCTGGTGTCCTGCGTGTGTCTCAGCGGAACTGTCATCCTGGGAGGTGTCACATGACTGCCGCGGCTTCACATGATCACTCCTGGGGGGAGGTGGTCATGTGAATTATCATGGTTGGGGGAGGCAGGGAAAGAAGTTTCTAAAGATTGCGTTAGGCACACACACTGCCAAAGGGAAATTCTAAAAAGATTCCGGTGAAGTCACCGCCCTGTGTACTTAGACCCATACAAAGCCTGTTTCCTGATACCACTGCACCGAGGGAGATGGGGACATCAGGGCTGCCTGATTCCAGGGCCACAGGGCCCCACTGCTCCACCCTGAACCTGCAGGTGCTCTCTTAGCCTTCCCTGGGCCTTGGGACCTCTGGGTCACTCCTTGAAGACCTCAGATGCACTCCTTCACTCCAGGCTGGAGGACGCCAAGCCAGGTTGGGGTCCAGGCTTTGAGGCGCAGCAGGCCCTGCAATGAGCCTGTAGGCACAGGGAGGCATGGCAACAGCCTTTCTGTACTTTCCTAAATAGTGACACTGCTCTCACTTCTTCTTTTGTAGGAGAAGGGGGGCTGGGAGGGGAGTTGACTCTGGCACACCCAGGCTCTTGAAAGGACCTTTAAAGCCCTGGTGTTCTGTGGGTACTTTCTGCCCAGTAATTATTCATTTGCCAACCCTTAGAGACTCATGGTGTGATTCATTCTGTCGCTCGCAGTCATTCAGCACGTATGAAGTCCTGGTGCGAACCATGTGTTGGGAGAGGGTGGAGAACCTGTGCTTGGCAATAGCTAACTGCATTTCAGGCTGTGTGCTTTATTGACATAATCTCATTTCTTGGCGATACCCTTGGCGTTGGCTCTTGTCCCCATTTTGCAGATGAGGAAACTTGAGTCCAAAGTGGGGAAGCGATTTGTCCCAGGAGTTAGTGGTCAGGGAACCAGGATTCTGTATGCAGCCCTTCCTGCTAGGTAGCTTCCAGTGGGAGAAGTCAGTGCTTAATCGGCATTACTAAGTCCATGCTGGAGCAGGTGCAAAGAGCCCACTTCTCTTGGGCTAAAGTGGAGGGTGCCTTCTGGGCAGAGGTTTTTGACTGAGTCATGGATGTTTCCTCGTGTGGAACGCTGGCGGCCTCTCAGCCTCACAAGTTGACAGCACATGTGGAGTGATGTGGCTTCCCCCAAAGCCCCCCATCTGGGCTGCGGAGCTCTGGGGCCCCCAGAGCTGGAATGTTCCTCCCGGCATCTTCCCTGTGCCCTTTGCGACAGATGGAGAGGGGGTGTGCGAGAGGAAGGGAGTCTAAAAGTGTTGTGCGGATCCCACACGCACCCGCTTGCTGCTTCCAATGGCTCCGTGCGACAGGTTATTTTCTTATTTGTGGTCTCGGACTGACGGGAGGCTCCCTCCTCCCTTCCTTTTAAATGTGCTCACACTTCTGGCCTGTCAACACAGCTCTGATCATGTCACTCCCCAGCTCAAAACTATTGAGCCCTTAGTCCAAGTTTTCTTCAAAAAGCAAAACGGAACAGCGAGGCCTGGACTCCCTCCCTGATAGGTCTTGTTTATGGGCCTGTGTTTTCCAGCAAGCAGTCTGGTGGAAAAGCTGCAAGGTAACGGGGTTCCCTCTCTGCAGACCCAAGCCTGGCTGACCACGCAAGCACCTTAGCCCCTGAAAGACCTGCGGAGCCCCCCCTTGGAGAATTCCAAGCTGGACCAGATCAGCCCCCCATCACCTTAATATGTGAACAAGGGCCACTTGATGATGTTTTTTTTTTTTTGTTGTTGTTGTTGTTGTTTTTGGTGTAGTATTGAGGTCTGAACCCAGGGCCTCGTTCACACTTTGCAAGTGCTTTGCCATTGAGCTGCACCCCTAGCCCCCTTAGTATTTTTTAAATTGAGACATCATCTCTTTAAGTTATACAGGCTGCCTCTGGCCTCAAACCTGTGATCCTCCTGCCTCCACCTCCCGAGTCACTGGGATCACAGGCTTGAGTCACCACGCCTGGCAACTTAATACACGTAACACTCATTAGTGACTTAACCCAGTTTGGCTCTGGTACAAACCCATGCCCTCAGCTAAATTCTTACCTCTGGACCTTTGCTCATGCTATTCCGGCCATCAGAAATGCCTTTCCCTATACCTTCCTGTCTTCCCATGTCCTAACCCTGTTCATTCTCCAATGTTCAACTTCTGTGCTTCCTTCTCTGAGGGGTTTCTTCCTCCTCTGAACCTTCCCCCCAGGATTGGATCTGCTTCTCTCCAAGGCTACTTATTCCTTCTCCCCAGCATTGTGACCATTTCCATGGCATATGTAACTCTCAGACCTGCTACTGTGATGTTGTTGTTAGGTGCCGTCGAGTCAATGTCTGACTCATAGCGACCCTACGTACAACAGGTGAAACACGATTGTCAATGCTTCTCGGCTGTTCATAGGGTGTTCAATGGCTGATTGATTTTTGGGAGTGGGTTGTCGAGTCCTTCTTCCAAGCCTACAGCACCTGGTGTTCCCATGCAGTCTCCCATCCAAGTACTAACCAGGCCCGACTCTGCTTAGCTTCTGAGATCTGACTGGATTGGATGCCACTGTGGTACAGCTGTTGACACTGTGATGTTAGCGGCTTTTTAGACTCTCCATGTAGAGACAAAACAGTCTAGGGCTAAGACGGTGCCAAAATCCCTGGGTGCCAGCTCTGGCCCCGCTGCCTACTTGGCCTATTTACTAAACTTCTCTAGGCCTTGGTTTTCTCATCTGTAAAATAGGGATGCCCTGAAGAGCTGTGTTGCAAGGACAAAGTGATTAATGCGTGTACGATGCTCAAGGAGTGCCTGGGAGGTAGTCAGCACTCAGTACATACTAGTCACTCTTCTGATCATTGTTTTGTCCTGTTTTGATTTCCACATCTCTAACACTGGGGCTGACTGTTGTAAAGCAGCTAACACGGCTCCTGGCACACACTGGACCCTCAGAAAACAAGGATGTCAAGTGAGTGAATGTCAGTGTCCCTTTTCCCTGAAACTTTCTTGCTGTTGGGGAATGGGCAGGTTGCACAGAAATGGGGCTGGTGCGATTTAATTGCCTGTTACCATCCCTGAGCGCTGTGCTGTGGGCACGCCAGCCTCTAGGTGGCTCTGCTTGGATCCTCAGATCTGGAATTGTGTATTCCCAGACCTAGAAAGCAGGAGGGGGCCTGAGAGCATCTCCCAGTGCAGCCTCCCTGGGCAGCCTGGAGAGAAGGGGGTTGCGTGAGCTCACCGCAGGCCGGCGGTGAGGCAAGGACGCTGAGCCACCCACGGTCCAGACCAAGGCTTTTTAAAACTGGGCTGTGCTGGCCATTTCCACTGAGAAAGCCAGAAATCTAACGGGATCCTGAATTCCATGAGAAAATACTAAAGTAATGATGATTACATCATTTCCAGCCAGTCACTGGGCTCTGCACCTGGTGTGTTTGATCTCGGTAGTACTCAAAGCTACCCTGGATGGTAAGCACTCTTCTCATCTAACCCATCTGGCCAGTGAGGAAAGGGAGGCTCAGAGAAGTGAAGCAGCCTGCCCAAGGCCACACAGCATCAGCATCGGATGGGCACATAGATCCGCCTCACTGCAGAGTCTATGCTGTTCACTGTCACTTCTGTGGACATTGCCTAGCCTTGCTTGGCAGGAAGGGAAACTGAGGCCCAGGGTTTGGTGTCCTGCTGTCCTAGGGCTCCCTGTGTTTCTGACAACCAGTGTATCCTCCGGTGGGGGTGCAGCAGGTGTTCCCAAGCTGTGTTTCCACCCCACGCTGGAGGGGGAAGCGTCTATTTTGACAGCCGCGGCCATCTTCCTGTTCACTCCAGTGTTCCTGGGGCTGGTCTTCAGATGGTGCCCCCGCAGGATGGATCTCCCCCTCTAGGTGTCTCGCCAGCCCTCTGTCCAGGGAGATGCAAAACAGCTGCAGTGGAGGGGGGAGTGCACAGTGCTGCAGCTTTGTGTCTGCAGGATGTCCTGGCACACAGTCTGGGGACACAAAGTGTTAGGTGCTGTGTATCAGCACAAGAGCCCTAAGAGAGCAGGTGCTCAGACCAGGGGGGGATCGGAACCTGGGTGTGAGTGTCGGCCGCCCCCGGCTGGGAGGGAGGACGGAGTGGGTGGGTGGCCATGTGAGGACTGTCTCACCGGCCCCATCCTTCAAGCCGACTGTCCCTGTCCTCAGAAATGGAAGCCTGTGGTGGAAGGAAGCACTTAGCACACACGTGCTTGGCACAGGCTGAGCCCTGAGCACATGGTACCTCTTCCGTATCCTTTCATTTTGGAAAATTTCAAACATATGCAAAATGGGAAGGAGTGATGTAATGAGCCCCAGCCGCGACACCAATCCACTGGCTGCCGTTCTTGTTTCACCTGCCCTCGCTGCCGTGGAGAGCGGGGTATAGAGTGTTGTAAGGCGGGTGCTAGACTCTAGTCTCCCCACGGACACTCTGGCCGAGTTCAGGTGCACTGTTGTCTGATCCTCTCGACCAGCCAAGGAACATGGAGTCCTTCTCCATTTTACAAATGAGACCGAGGCTCCCCAAAGCCACACTGGGCTCCTCCCAAGGCTGCTCAGCCAGTGAGAGTTAAAGCCAGGATCCAAGCCATGCTTGACTCTTGATTGCTTTGCTCTCCTTTGTAGGGTCATTTCAATTATAAATACTCTAGTCAACAAATATTTTTGAGCATCTGCTGGGTGCTTGGGGATATGACTATGAACGAGTCAGACAAAATCGCCTGCTCTCAGGGAGCTGACATTCTAATGAGGAAGGAAAAACAAAGCCAAGTTAAAAAAAAAAAATCTGTCAGAGGGAGACAAGCGCTTGGAAGAAAACTAAAGCAGAGCACGGGAATAGAGGAGGTCAGCTGAGGACAGAGGCAAGGCCTCTCTGAGGAGCAGAGGCTTGATAGCAGGGAGGGAGCAGCCATGAGAGTATCAGGGGAGGAGCCTTCCATGTAGAGGACCAGCAAGTGCAAACGCCCTGGGGCTATCATGAGCTTTCTGTGTCTAAGAATAGCATGGAGATCAGTGTGGGTAGAGGGAAAGGAGTTGGGGGGAGGAGTTAGCAGAGGTCAGGGCCAGGCTAAATAGAATCTGGTGCACTGAGTACCTGACATTGAGCGTGTAACAGGGTCATTACGTATTATCTCATTTAATTCTCCCCATGGTTCTATGAGATGGAAACTATTACTACATTCATTGGATGGATAGAGATACTGAGACTCAGAGAGGTAAAGTGACTTACTCAAGGTCACACAGCCTTTAAATGCAGAGCTGGGATTCAAGTCCAACCACCTGCATGCTGCAGTGTCCTCATTACTGCTCTCCCTTGCCCCCTTTAGTCCCTTCACTCATAGCAGCTGGAGTGAGGTTACCTCTGGTCAGGCCGAACACCTCTTGGTGGTTCCTCCTACTCTTAGAATAATGTCAGAGTCCTTACTGCATGGCATTTTCTGGAGCATCACTCTCTCTCTCTCCAGCATCATCTCCTACACTCTATGGGCTTCCTCCTTGGCAGCTCCTTTCTGGCCTTCACCTGGACCAGCTTTTTTCCCACCTCAGGGCCTTTGCACTTGCTGTCCTCCTACTGGAACACCTTCTCAGGCCTTGGCTTCTGTCGTCTCACCTGCTCAGATGCTTTCCTCGGCCCCACCCATCCTAACTGGGTGCTGTCATTGTGCTGGAGTTGTCTCCTAGCCATTTCTGTACTTATTTGTTTCATTATTTCAGCCTCGTCTTTCCCACCAGGGTATAGGAGAATCTACATCAGAGCAGGGACTGTCTGGTTCATTCCCCACTGGGCCTCCCAGACCCCTAGCACAGGGCTAGGCCCACTGTACATGGGTTAAGCTATCTTGGTTGGATGGAGGAACAAAGTGGGCCATAGCCCCTGTTTATTTATTTATTTGTTTGTTTGTTTATTTGCAGCACTGAGGGGCTGAACCCAGGGCCTTATGCATACTCTGCAAGTATGCTACCACCAAGCTGCACCCCCAGCCTGTTTTTTACTTTTTATTTTGAGACAGGATCTCACTAAGTTACACAGGCTGCCTCTGGCCTTGAACTCGTGATCCTTCTGCCTCTGCCTCTGCCTCTGCCTCCCACGTTGCTGGGATTATAGGCATGCTCCACCACGCCCAGAAAAAGCTGCCTTTTAAAGAGGAGGCTCAGAGCAGTGACGCTGCCTTGGTTTCCCCATCTGTTCACCAACTACCACACAATCCACCTCTGTGGCCAGGGCTGGGACGGCCCCACAAGTCCCTGCCTATGGTGCTAAAATACCAGGAAGCACAAAACAGCTCAGCTCCAGGTGGGGCAGAGGAAGGCGGCCGAGCAGCCTGAGGATTGTATTTAAAATTCTAGCTTCACAAAGTGCTTGTCCCTCTCTGGACACAGTGATGAATGAGCAGGCGCCAAGGGACACTCTGGGCCAGGCCAGCTTTGGAGGTCCAACTCAAGTCAGCCTCCCCAAGGGTCATTCTGGCGTGACGTGGTCTGGTGGAGGTGGTGAGGCTGGGCAGAGGTGGAGACCCCTGGGCAGCCCCGTGACCTTGACCAATGGCTGTGCCTCCCTGAGCCTGAGTCTGGTCCTCTGTGGAGTGAGGCAAGAGAGCCATGGCCTTCTGGGTCAGGGCAGAGGCTCTGGGTGGCTGTCATGCTGTGGACAGAGTGGTGCCCGTTAGCCATCGTTATTATGGTTTGGGGCTCAAAAAAGCAAGTGCATCCTCCTTCTGTCATTTACCAGCAGGGAAGCCAAGATCCACTACTCACCCACTCCCAGCCTCAGTTTCCCTTCCTGTGAAGTGGCGGCATAGCTGGTGTACTTTCTGGCAGGTCGTTCTCAGCTTGGATGTCCATCTTGCTTCTTGTCTTCACGACTCCCGCCAGCCCCTTCCCCAGCAGGGGAGGCTGGGCACAGGACAGCCACTGTGAGGCCCATTCCCGAGGGTGAAGCCAGCACATGCCACTTCCTGGCTGGCACTGGAGCGTGTGTCTTCCCCACTCTGGGCCTCAGTTTCCTCATCTGCAAAATGGAACCGCTACCACTGTTTCTTCCCACGCAGGGACCGTGGAGGGTTAAGGGAATTGCGAGCCGTGGAAAGTGCTTTTGCGAGCTACGGAAAGCTATATAAAAGGAGTCAGTGAATAGTGTCAGCTGTGGGGGGGTAGGGGGGTTGGAGAACGGACCTGGTCCGGAGTCCGACTGTGGTGGGCAGCAGAGCACGCGGAAACCTTGGGAAATGTTGTTTAATAAATGCGTGTCACTTTTAAGGGGTCCTTGATCTTGGCTGGGAAATGTGTGCACATCCTTGGCAGCCTGTGAATGCAGAAGCCTGAGCTGGGGGTCCCCTGTCCAGGGAGAAGCAGGTGCACGTGGTGGCTCCAGGCACCAACATTCGTTCCCCAACAGGGCTCCTCTTCCTCCTCTCACCACACCAACCTGTCCATGGCAACGACAGGCAGGATCTGGAGTTCTCGAGACCTCCTGGGTCCCCAGCCTCCCTTTCTTCTTCTGCACATGGGGAGATGGGACAAAGGTTGGTAGGCTGTGGAGGCACCAAGCCAAGTGGACGTGGTGTTGGCTGCCTCTTGTGCTCTCGTAGGCCCGTCTGGTCCCCTGAGGTCCATCAGAGTACAGAGGGTATTTACAGTTCTTTCCCTGCCCCTGTGCAAACAGGGTCTCACCATGAGCCTTGCTTTGTCCCCTCCAGTTCCATCTCAGCCCAGCTGCTGCTCATCAGGGCCACTGGCCTCCCCGCCCCTGCCAATGAAGGGCCTGGCCTGCACCCGGTCCCACTACCCTGTGCTGGGCACTGGTGGCCCACTCCATCCTCAGTCCTCACCTGCTATCACCATGACTGCCATTCTCAGGGGAGGAACCAGAGTCCAGGGGGTTAGGGTGTTTGCTGGTGCCCCAGGGGTTGAAAGGTAAGCATCCAAACCACCACATCCTTCAGCAAATGCCTCTAAGCCTAGGGAATGACACTGAATCCCTGCTCTCAGGGGACTTGTAAGCAAGTCTAGGGTAGGGAAAAGGACACTAGAAACATTAAGTAAATGTGCAAGATGTCAGGTGGCAGAGGATATGTAGAAAAATCAAGCAGAGCAAGGGGCACAGAGAAGTAATCTTTCAGACAGGCCTCTCAGACCTGATGGAGGTGAAGGAGTCAGATGTGTGGATATGTAGGGGATGAAAGTGCTGGCCGATGTAATGGCAAGAGCAAGGGTCCTGTGGTGAGTGGAGAATCTGGCGTGATTGAGAAAGAACAAGGTGGGGTTCTGTGGGTTACCATGAGAATTTTGGGTCTCAGTGCAGTAGGGGCCTTGGAAGGGAGCAAAGGAGGAGCATCATCTGACTTAGGTTTGAGAGGCCACTCTGGCTACAGAGAGAACGTGGGTTGTAGAGAGACGAGGTGTGGATAGGAAGGGTCTGCACATGAGCCTCGGCAGTATAGAAGAGGTCAAGGTCCAGCTGTATCTTGGAAGTTGAGCTGCAGGACCTACTAATAGATGGGACGTGGGAGGCAGGCGTCAAGGAAATGTGTGATTCTCCATCAGCTCTATAACCGCGTAGCTGTGCTCTTGCGAGGGAGAGGCTTGGAGCCCCCTTCACAAGTGAGGAAACACAGGCTTGGAGAAAAGCCAAGTCGCCCCTGGACCCAGGACCCGAGCTTTGCACTATCCGGGTGTCTTAGGAGTTTGCTGCCACATGGAGGGTCTGCCCAGGGTGTGAACCAGTGCTGTGCTCGGAGTTGCCTGGGGTGGATGCAAAGCAGGGAGCCCCTGCCTTAGTCCCTGGGCCACACATCCCTGTTTGTGCTGCTTTGGTGCAGGCTGTAGTTTGTACCGCAGCGTCCGGGTGTCTCTGCCCAGTGGTTATAGTGGTGCCAGCAGAATGTGCTCTGTGACAGCCTGCCCTTCAGATGGACAGCAAAGCCATCCCTCAGGGTGCCAGGTTAGCCCATTCCTAGGCCAGCTCCATCCCATTTGCTGGAATGTACATCCCAAAGGCTGTGCCCGGGTCCCCGGATGGTGCGGCCCCCGTCCTGCCTCTGCGTCTTTGCTCACACAGCTCCATCCTCCCAGACGTCTTCTTTCACCCCTCCCAGCCTCTGAGACCCAGCTCAGGGGCCACATGCTCAGGTCTTCCTGGCCCCCAGCCCTCTCCTGAGACCCCATCACCCCTGGCAGGACGCTGGCCACCCTAGGCATGGTCATTGCCTGTGTCCCAAATGCCCCACGGTAAGCTGGCCATGGGCAGGGCTGGCTTCGTTACTCCGTGTACTGTGACCGCTGGGACAGGCCTAGAGCAGGCTTTGAGGGGCCCGGGTGAATCCTCCTCACAACAAAGGCAAACCATTGCCTAGCCATGGCCCATAGAGCCTCATACACCCGCCTTGGGGACTGTGCTCTGGGGCCACCCCCTCTGAAATGCAGCCTGTGGTGGGTGCTGCTCAAGCAGGGAGGTTGTGGGTGCCCGCTGCTGTACCCTGTGGCTGGAGCACAGCAAGCAGGTGCTCCAGAAGGGGAGCACCTTCTCCCCAGGGTGTGCCTAGGCTGGCCCTCGGCAAGCCTCACCCGCTGGGAGCTTGTGATAGACGCCAGGGCAGCGGCTCTTGCTCCCACGCTCTGCCATGAAACTCACTCCACAGCCTTGCCTGCACCAGGCGCCTTCCCAGGCAGCCGAACTCGCCGACCTCAGGGTGAGCTCATGACGTCCAGGGTGAGCATAGCCCGAGGTCCCCATCCAGCCGCCCTGCCGTGACTCCATGCACGCATCCTTGCAGTCACTCCCCTGTGCACCCTCTGTTCTACACGTGTCCACCTGTGTCCACGCCACACCCATGCCCATGTCTCCTGCAGTTACCCTCTGAGGCACGCCTTTGTGTGCATCCAGACACTTGCTCACCCCCTCCCAGACATCTGTCCCCACCCGCAGCTGGGCCACCCACAGTTCAGTCTCCTCCCACAGTTCACCGCTCCATGCCCTCCCTGTTCACTAGCCCTGATTTGGACATGGTCTTTGCTGCGCTCCAGCCTGTTCCCACACACATGCACCTTCTCTTCACGTGCTCTCAGTTCCCCTCAGGCCCACCCTGTGTGCATGTGGATGCTCCTGTGTGTACTCATTTGTGCACGTTCAGCATCCTCATGTTCACATGCCCTTTTGCACTCTCAGAGTCAGTCTTAATGATGGGAATGGACTAAAGCCCCTGGAACCTCCTTTTGCTGATGTGGCACAACTCAAAATAAGAAGCAACACAGTGGCTGCAACAGTGGGCTCAAACATAAAAAGATCATGTGCATGGCTCAGTGTCAGGTAGTGTTTCATTCTGCTCTACCTAGGGTTGTCATGGGCCTGATCTGACTCAATAGCACCTAACAATTAACAACGAACACCATAAATTCTCATACTCTGTTAAGTCATAGCCAGATAGTATGGAAGTGGCAATGATAAGGTGTGCGTTAGTTACTTTTGTGTTGCTGTGACCAAAATACCTGAGAACAACTTAATGGGAGGAATTACTTTGGCTCACAGTTTCAGAGGGTTCGGTCCATGTTCACTTGGTCACATGCACTTGGGCAGAGCATCATGGCGACGGGGTGTGTGGCTGAGGAGCTTCTTCATGGTAGACAGGAGACAGAGAAAGCAGTGCTGGCACTTGACTGGCTTTCTCCTCTTCCTCCTTTTATTCCATCAGGGCCCCCAGCCCATGGGGTGGCACCACCCACCGGCAGGGTGAATCTTCTCCATTCAGTTCATCATCTCTGGAAATGCCCTCACAGGCACACCCAAGGGTGTGCTTTGCTAATCTCCTAGGTGCTTCCCAAGCTAATCAAGTTGACAATCAAGGTTAACCATCACAAGGTGCTAGTGTGCTGCTGATAAGCCACATTCCCTGAGGAAGGTCAGTAGTGATGGTCAGGGAGGGGACTGTGAGCTGCCTCTGCTGCAGGTTGGGGTGTTATTAAGGTATCTTGGGTTGCTGAGCCCTGGGCATGGCAGAGCCCTGGCCACCCGTAGCCTCCTAAGCCTCAGGGCTCCTTGAGTTTGTGGAGACCCAAGGGGTGGCCTCTGTCCCATCCCTGTGACCACTGCTCTGGTGACCCACGGCTTCTAGGGGATGGGCCAGGTCCCATCCAAGTACAGTGAGTGCCTGCTCTAAGCAAAGCTGGCTTACCAGAAATGTGCCTGTCAGCTGCCTCTCCCTGGAGGAATCACATCCTGGGAGCACCGGGCCCTTCCTCTTTTCTATAAGCTTCACTGCTAAGTTGATTTGTTGTTCCCATTAGAAAAACCATCCATGCTTATTTTTTCACTTCTTATGGAGATTGTTTTCATCTTGTCTTAATCTCAAAAGCTACGCGTGAACATTGTTGCTGTCATTGTTTTCAAGTAAAATGTGTGTTTCCAAGGCCAGTGGTCAGTTCTCAGCCCCCATCTTGCTGCATCTCTAGGTGGCACTGGACACCTTGACCAAGGGAGGAAGAGAAAGGAAGTGGGGTGTTGGGGCAGCGTGTCATGGGGATGGGATAGGAGATGGAGTCAAAGTCGCCAGCAGGAGCCCCTTGTCCAAGGGGCTGGGAGTCCATTCCAAATGCAATCATTTGAGCACTTTCTTCAAATCTGTCCTCACCAGCAGTGCACAAATTCCATGAGGCCGGGGACATAGCCATCTGTAGCGCTCAGCACAGGGATCCAATTGTTCATTACTGACCACCCCTGTGCTTTGGGCCCAGGTCTTATAGGCCCTGAGTTCCTCTTGCAAACAAACACATGGGGCAGTTGCTTTTCCCCTTAGAGAATATGTTCACTGCCAACAGAAAGACTTTAACATGTGCAGTATGTTATTTACTATAAAGTAACAAGAAAACTTGTCAATTTCCATCCCAACCCCAGTCTCATTCCCAACTGAAACACCACAAGGTGGTGATGTTGATCGTGGTTACTGCACATCTTTCTACAAATGTGTAATTGGTTGGCCCATCAGCAAAGATTTCTTGAGCACCTACTTTGTACCAATCACAGTTGCTAGGATCTAGGGACGTACCAGTGAACAAAACAGACAGAATCTCTGCAGGGGAGGCTCATGCAAACAATAAACACATATGTAATATGCATGCTACATATATAGATTTCTTTAAACACCATGAGCTCTGTGTGTGTGTGTGTGTGTGTGTGTGTGTGTGTGTGTGTGTGCTTTTTGTTGTTGGGAAGCAAACCCAGGGACTTGCACATGCTAGCCAAGTGCACTACCACTGAGCTGCATCCCCAGCCCAAGGTACTGTATGAATTATCTAGTTTAGAAAACTAGTTTAGAATCATCTAGTTTAGAAAACCTGAAAAATACCCAAAGTAAAAAGAAAGAAAAGAAAGAGAACAACCCTATCAGTTTTACATTCATGATCCAAAGAGAGTTGCATTTTATAGTTTTAGAGAGTATTTTGCTGTTGTTCACAAACAGTTTTATTTTATTTTACAAAGTCACAATCATACTGAAGGCCCGGGTTTTCCTTCATCTCCTCTCTTACTCAGGTAGTACAAATAGACAACACAAACAAAAGCAAAACCTCATGTAAATCTACCACTCAAAAGTAATCACTGCTAATCCTTAACCCTCCCCTTCACGGCCCTAAACTGGAAGTTTGGGATCACACTGAATCTGTCACTCGGGAACTGACTGACCTTCAGCATATTTCCAATGTAATTCTGCGCTCTCATTGTCACGGCTGTGGACTTGGCCATCAGGCACATTCACAATGGGATCAGACAGTCTCCTTTTCTTGTATATTGTTGTTGTTGTTGTTAGGTGCCATCGAGTCGGTATCCGACTCATAGCGACCCTCATAGGGTTTTCAATGGCTGACTGTTTCGGGATTGCCTTGGGAGTGGATTGCCAGGCCCTTCTCCCATTTTTGTGGTGCTGGGAATTGAACTCGGGACCTCAGAGACTGCAGCACAGCGCTCTACCAACTGAGCTAAATCCCAGCCCTTCTTGTATATTAGATTTTTCTAATTTTTCATCTTTATGTTGTTGTTAGGTGCCATTGACTCCGTGTCTGACCCATAGGGACCCTATGTACAAGTAAAACAGTATTGTCAGTGCTTCTCTGCTATTCATAGAGTTTTCAATGGCAGATTGTTTTTGTGTGAGTGGGTTGCTGGGTCCTTCTCCCAAGCCTACAGCACCTGGGGTTCCCAGGTCATCTCCCATCCAAGTACTAAACCAGGCCCGGCCCTGCTTAGCTTCCGAGATCTGACGGGATGGGACACCACAGTGGTACGGCTGCAGGCAAGTGTTGCCTAGGCTGTCTTTGAGCTTGCGATCCTTCTGCCTCATCCTCCGCAGCTCGTTGATTACCAGTGTGTGCCACCACCACCGGGTTCATTTTTATAAGAAAGCTTAAATGGCTGTGCACAGTGGCATGTGCTTATAATCCCAACAGCTTGAGAGGCTGAGGCAAAAGGATCACAAGTTTGAGGCCAGAGGCAGCCTGACAATTTGGTAAGACCCTGTCTCAAAATATAAAATAAAGGTTTTGGGGGTGCAGCTCAGTGGTAGAACACTTCCTAGCATGTATGAGGCCCTAAATTCAACCCCCTAGTACTGAAAAAGAAAGAAAGAAAGAAAGAGAGAGAGAGAGAGAGAGAGAGAGAGAGAAAGAAAGACGGGGAAAAAAGAAAAATATTTAAATAAATGAAGCAAAATGTTTGCCCATATTCTTAGTTATTGGAAGGTCTGCTTATACATTGTTTTTATTCACTCACATGGTTTTTATTCGCTCATTTTAACTACAGTACATCAAATTGTTGACTGTAGTTATCTTTGATAGTTAGATGAAATTATTATCTTGTTTTTATACCTTTTCTTTCCTCAGTGCTTTGCAATGAAGAGGTTTTATTTACATAACCATCATGTTACTTAAAATTATGCCATGAAAAATATCCACATTACCACAGTTTTTGTGGTAATAGCTTTTTATAGCTGGGTGTAATTCTACGTCCTGGATAAGCTGTCATTCACTTGACCACTCTTGCCACTGGCCCTTTGGGTTGATTTCCTACTTTTTCAAGGTCTTTATGAAGAGAGCCCTCTGTATCTGAAGTTAGGTCCTCGTAGAAGAGCCCAGCACAGGCCAGTGAACAGCTCTCACGCCCAGGGTCCATCCTGCCAAGCTGTTTTTCCAAGGATGTCCCCATTTCCCCTCCTACCAGCAGCACGTGGCAACGCCTGCCCAGCCACCCGCTGCTCCAGAGCCAGTTCAGGCCCCTCCACAGTCGCACCCTCTGCCAGGAGAGCCAGGGAGAGCAGGAAACGATTTCGTCAGCGATGCCAACACGATGACCCCAGGCCCAGACTGCAGGAGTGATTTTTAACAAGCCCAGTTCCCAGAACAGAACCTGCAGAGAAAAAGAAAAGCCAGCAAGCAAACAAGCAAGGGAAAAAAAAGAGAAAGCTCTCTGTTGGAAAAAACACATATATACCCAGATTAAAATAATATTTGGCACTTACATCACACTTTTAAAATTCTTCAAACGCTTTATAAACACTAGCTAATTAATTAAGCTGCCTAAATCTGGCTACAGTTGGTGGAGAGCTCAAGAGGAGCTAAAAGAGAGAGAGAGAGAGAGAGAGAGAGAGAGAGGAGCCAGCCCTACCCAACTCCAGATTTTATTGTCGCCTGCCCGGGGTGTGATTATAGGCCTGGGGCTGCACCACAAGAATAGCCCAGTTCCAACTTGCTGCACACCTCCCCGATTCCGCAGCCCCTCCTGAGCGCGGCACTCCCGCCTAACTGCTGACTCACGGCCCTGGGCGCTGATATTGATAAGGATAATAATAACTGGGAGGCGCCTGCGCTGTCTCCCAGATAGACCAATATCAGCTCCATTGAGCAGATGAAGAGGCTCAGAGAAGGGATTTGCCAGGGTCACCAAGGAAATAAAATCTCTCCTCCGTCTGTTGATCAGTGTATTCATTCAGCATATGTTCACTAAGGATCCAGTGTGGACCAGATACTGTTCTAGGTAGGAGGCCAGAAACAGTCCCTTGGGGCTCCACTGTCCTCGTGGGACAGAATATAACAAGAAAATCAAACATATAAATAATACAGCTATGTGATAATAATGGGGGTAGGAACTAGAGTATAACTAGCACGGATACAGCAAGTGCTCACATATGGTCCCATTATGGTCCTGGTGAATGTGCCATAGGTGGCTGCTGGTACCTGGCTTTATGGATGATGGGGTGGAGGTTGAGGGAGCCAGTACTGAGCTGGTTTTGGGGGCGCCTGCTCTCGCCCAGGCCTGCTGGCCCTGTACTTCCTGCAGACAGGGTTTCCAGCTGGGCTGGTCCCCCAGACCCACTGGAACGTTCCTGGCCCTGTGCTGTTGGCAGTTGCCCCTAGTGCCTCTGACATCCCTGAGTGGCTTCCTGCCTCTGCAGCCTCGGCCAGCCTGTTCCTCTGTGTGCCCCTCACATGCCTGGCTATCATTTGCACCCCTCCCAGCCTGGCTGATGCTGGTTGCGGTTGCCCACTATGGGCTCTGGTCTCTTCAGGCCATTCCCGGGCTGGCACTTGGACACTCCACTCACCTGCAGTGAGAACTGGGCCTCTGGGGTGAGTCCTAGCTAGGGAGGGGAAGAGGCAGGACAGTGGGCAGCTGTGAGGCCCTGTGTACCCATGGGCCTCCCTTCCCTTGGGCAGAGCACCCTGCCAGCCAGGCGATATCAGGCAGTGGGCTGCTGGGCAACTCACAGGGTCTCTCCCCTGCCCAGCCAGCACTGCAGCCCTATAGCCCTGTCTAAGGGACACGGTCTCATTGGGAGTCAATGGAGAGCTGGCTGAGGACCCAGATCACCTGACCCACTGTGTACCAGGCTCCCGCTGTGCCTCAGTCTTCCTCGTTCTCCTCTCCCTCCCTGACTCTCTGTCTCTGTTTATCCCTTGAGTGTGGTTGGCTCTCCAAACCCTCGCATTCCACCCCTGCACATCCAGCCAAGCATAGATCAAAAATGTACTTAGGCCTATGGGGGCTGCGTCTGTGCTGAGCATGGGCAGACCCTTCCTCTTGCCATCATGTCCCAAGTGGCACAGTGTAACAACTGCCTGCACAGTATTAGATATTACAGCTGTGCACTGCATAAGGACATTTCTGGTGATGACGGCCTGCACATATGACAGTGTAGGCCACCTCGCCTCCACATGCAGTAGGCCAGACCATCTAGGTTCATGTGACACTGTTCACACAGTGACCAAATTGCCTAATGACACATCCCCATCATTAAGCAACATATGACTATGTAAGTCATCAGGAAGTGGGGTTATAGGATACAGGGGGATGAGCCTAAATCATGCAAATACTACACTTTATGTGAGGGACCTGAGCACCTTCAGAATAAATGCCTCTTGGACACTGGAGGATGACTGCATTTCCCCAAGGACTTTATAATCTGTTCTTCTTCCCCCCAACACCCTGTTCTGAGTCGGGGCCCTGGCTCTGCCTTGCCCTGAGCTGTCCCTACTTGCACCTGGGCACCTGCAGCACAGCTCACAGCAACATCATGCTGGCTATTTGTCATTCTGCTGTGTCCTCACCTCTGCCCCCAGTCTCTACCTGGGGCCCCTGTCTCATGTGCCCAGTGGGTTTCTATGGGAGTTGAGTCCCCATCCACAGTGCACCTCCAGGACTCCTGGAAGCTGCCCAGCCTGGAGTCCTCAGTGCTTGGATTGGCCAACCCTGTAAGTCCCAGTCACATGGTTCAGACCTGGCCTGAGGGGCACTGACAAGGGCTGGTAGGGTGAAGTGTGAGCAGCAGCCTTTACCTGCATCCTTCCTGTATAGTCGCAGCTGCTTCCACTGTGCCCCACCTGGAGCTGAGGGACTTCTATACATGACCTCATTGTCTGTCCAGAAAGAGGCAGAGGGCTAGGGGGTTCTAGGCATCCTGTGGACAAGGAAATTGAGATCAAAACTGATGGATAAGTGAGGGTCATATGTGATGAAGAGACGCACTAGGTGTTAAGCCAGTGTGATGACTGCAAAGGTTAGACACGGTTTTTAAAACTGTCCCTGGCTTTAACCTATTTGGCCCTACCAGAGACACATCCCGATAGCCTATAGGAAGGGTCTTAGAGGCGAGGAAAACAGGGCTGAGAGCCATAAAAGGCCCTGCCTGAGACCAGGCCAGCCTCAAATCTCTGCCATATTTGGCAGGAGCCGAGCACCTGGGTCTTCTCAGTCGCCCAAGTGATGGCCTCACATGACACTGTTGCATATCCCTGAGCCAAGGCTCAAGCCCATGTTCTCCTGCTCCACTGTCACCCAGAGTGCTGGGTGCAGCTGCCCAGCTCATGGCGGCTTCCTGGTCCAGGCTGGAAACAGAATCTGCCCCCTAAAGAGTCCCCTGCAGACCAGGCAGCCTCCTGCCTCTGCACTTTCCCAGGCCAGTCCCTCAGTTGCTAACACTAGCTCCCTTCTCCCTGCAAATTCAGCTTGGAATTCCAGAGCCCAGCTTGGACATGATTCTTCCACAGAGGGCTCAGGCGCTCAACCCAGTTCGGCTGTGTGACTTAGCACTCTTTGCCTCAGTTTCCTCATTTGTATTATGGTCTCACATTCCAGGCCCATGTGGGGGTAAACATGATGACACATGCAGTCTGCTTGTGATTTGCCCCCAGTCAGTGGGAGTCACTGACACACAGGGTCCCGACAGGAGGAACAGTAACTGCCGTGTTTCCCCCAGGAGTGGACGCCCAGGAGCAGCTGGTGATGCAGCCCGAGAGGTCAGTGTCGGTCCCCGCTGGAGAGATGGCCACTCTGCGCTGCACCGTGACCTCCCTGCTCCCCGTGGGACCCATTGAGTGGTTCAGAGGGACAGGGCCAGGCCGGGAGCTAATCTACAGGTTCACAGGAGAGCACTTCCCCCGAGTTACAAACGTGTCTGACGCCACACAGAGAAACAACAGAGACTTTTCCATCCGCATCAGTAACGTCACCCCAGCAGATGCTGGCACCTACTACTGCGTGAAGTTCCAGAAAACCACCACAGGCAACAAGGAGATTCAGTCTGGAGGAGGCACCGAGCTGTCTGTGCGCGGTGAGTTCAGCCTGGGCCTCTCATCCCTGAGGTGGGGCGACAGGTCAGGAATGAGGCCTCCATCCTGTGAGCCCCAGCTGAGAGCAGGTGCTGTTGCGGGGCTCATATCATCATCTGATCTTACCCTGGGCAGGTCAGGGATGCCACAGCCTACACAGGCTGTGCATTTGCTGGAGGCTCCTAGACTGGTAAACGGGGGGATGTGTGCACCCCTCGTCTTCCTGCCCCCCAGCACTGGCCTTTCCCACTCTGGCCCGGGCTTCTGGCTCCACAGATGAGGCTCTGCTAGTTTGAGTGACTTCTCCAGTCACAGGACCAGCCCTGGCCTACTATCCCAGGAGTGCTTCCCCTCAGTGGCTGAGTTTTTTTCTTCATGCTGTAAGGTCTGTGGACTTACTGTGCACCAGGCTTCTCTGTGGATGCCATGGAGGCAGCAGGGAGCAGCCCAGGCTGAGGCTCCTCTCCCCGCAAGCCCGTGTCTTGTCCCTCCCATAAGGATTGGCATGTGTAGGCAAGGGACAGGGCAGGAGGGCAGGGGATGTTTTGCTTAATTCGTCTTCAGAAGCAGCACAGTGAGAAAATTCCTGACCGGCTCTGGTTCAATGTGGAATGTGATCACCTGGGGGAGGAGATGCCAAGAAATTGAGCCTTTGCCCTGGGTCTGTCTGGAAACCTTGTGTCTTAGGCCCTGAAGAACTTGAGCAGGGCTGGGCCCTCCACCAGGGAATGGGCCCTATGTGGTGACATAGGGGTTCCCAGGAGAGGCAGAAAAGGTGCTCACTTTGGGTTTCCTGCCAGAGGCCCAGATATGGCCAGGACCCTGCCCACAGTCACATGACCAGTTAGTGCCAGGATCAGGACCGGCACCCAGATCTGACTCAAGGCCATGTTACTCGCCACCCTGGCCTTAGACGCTGTCTCCACCAAGGAGCCAGCGGCACAGTCAGTGCTGCAAGAGAAAACTCAGCCACTGCATGGGGATCCAGCTTTTCTGCTCTTCGTTGGTTTCCCAAAGGTTTAAGATGCCCTTCATATTCAGACCCCAAGGCCCATTAGTCACTGGAGAACCTGTCCCAGTGGTAGCCCCATCCTTATTCCATATTGAGATTCCTTATCGGGATGTGGAGAGCTGCCCCACTGTTGAAAGAGCTGGGTTAAACTCCAACACCTGGAAGATCATAATTTATTATACAGTCTTCTCTTGGTGGGTAGTAAAGTTATTCCCAAGCTTGAGCTTTTAAGATTATGTTCATTTATGCATCATCCTGTTCAGGACAGAGATACCCACTGCAAGAGGCCTGCAGGATGACATAGTATGTTTATTTTAATTTACGAAGATAAAACCAGTTTTCCCTTCTGGTAGCATCAAGTGGTCTCACGATCCCTAGACAGAAACAGACAAGATGGCTTCATCCTGACTTTGCAAGGGTCAAAAAAATAAAAAGACACTGAAGTTCCCAGGTGGTACGTCCTGTGCCTGGGCAGCCATGGCTACCAGAGGCTCAGGTGAGACTCCTAGCAGAGGCCAGTTCCTGTTTGCCATGTCATGGGCCTGAAGGGGACCCTGCATAAAAAAGGAGGCAGGCAGCAAGGGGCAGGGAATGGCAGCCTGCCACATGCCACCTCTTCATCATTGTGTCCTTAAATCAGCACTGTGAGCCCCCCACCTTTCCAATGTGCTGTGGGGACCTGGGGCACTGCTGAAGAACAGACCTTCAGGAAGCCCTCAGGTGGTCGTCCCAAGGCTGTCCGGTCTTGGGCAAGGCGTGGCTTCCCTCCAGTCATCAGATTCTCTGTCTGTAAAGTGCTGATGGTCATGGCCCCTGTGTGGAGCTCTGCAAGGATGAGAAGGATGTGTGCAATTCCTAGTGAGGGCGTCCGGAGTCATTGCCCAGGGATGGAGCATGGTGACCTCAACCCACTCAATGTCTAATTGTTTCAGGAGTGGGCTGCCAGGTCCTTCTCCCTAGTCTACCTTAGTCTGGAAGCCAAGCTGAAACCTGTGCATCATGGCTAGCCCTGCTGGTATCTGAGATACCGGTGACATAGCCCTCAGTGTCACAGCAACACAAGCCCCCACAGCATGACACACTGACAGACACATGGGAAGAATAGGCCTTGAGGCCCAGCAAATCCATGTTAGCACAGACCCCTTCCTGCTCTGATGACCCACATCCCAGCTCAGCCATTCCCTGGCCTGGGCCCAGGCCCTCCACACAGGGCATCAGCATCCTCAGCTGCACAGGACACCCCCACACATACAAAGAGCACCATATTGAAGGAGTGATGTCCTGCTGCTCAGAGCAGCACCAGGCTCATAGGACATGTTCCCTCAGCGTGAGCTGTGTCATCCCGAGGCCATGTTACCTTGGACATGTCCATTTTCCTCTCCAGGCCTTAGATGTCATGGATTGTGGGTAGGATCACATGGTTTGCAACCTTACTTCTCATTGGAATCACATGAAAACTGAAGAAATATCCCAGACCCAGGCTCCACTCTAGAAATTCTTTAGTCTGATGTGGGTCTGAGCATCTGAAGATTTCATTACTCCAGAAAATTCTAACACATAGCCAGGGCTAAGAACCCCTGTGGTAAATGGCCTGCGGCCACAGAGGAACAGCTGGGATTATTTTTTCCCCTGCTGAATTTGGTCCCTTGTTGAGCTGGGGCATGGGAACTCCTTTTCAGTGTGGGTGCTTCAGAATAGCATATGTTGGACACAGCCCTCTGCGGCCCAGGTGGCAGTGCAGGGATACTTACCAGGGAGCAGGCTCCAGGGCCCCAGAGGGACAGCCCAGACAGGGTCCTACACAGATCCAGCCTCCGGGCAGGACCTTCCCATCTTAAACATGTCTATGTCTGAATAGACCCGGTTGTTACTGGATGCCATTAAGTTGGATCTGACTCATGGTGACTCTGTGCAACAGAACCAAACATGACCGAACACTGTTATGCATATGATCTTTTGTTTGAGCCCAATATTGAAGCCACAGTTTCTTCTCATTTTGAGTTGTGCCACATCAGCAAAAGGAGGTCCCAGAGGCTTTACTCCATTTCTATCATTAAGGTCAACTCTACTTTGAAGAGGCAACTCTTCCTTAGTCATTTCTTGAATGCCTTCCAGCCTGGGGGGCTCATTTTCCAACGTCTGTTTGACAGTGCTTCTCTGCTATTTCCAGGGTTTTTAATTGTTTCAGGAGTGGGCTGCCAAGTCCTTCTCCCTAGGCTGTCTTAGTCTGGAAGCCCAGCTGAAACCTGTGCATCATGGGTGGCCCTGCTGGTATCTGAGATATCGGTGGCATAGCTCTCAGTGTCACAGCAACACAAACCCCCACAGCATGACAGACTGACAGACACATGGGAAAAATGGGCCTTGAGGCCCAGCAAATCTTTGCTCTTTAGCACAAACCCCTCCCTGCTTTGATGACCCAAGCTGTCACTGAGGACTCTGCCCCTCCTCCCTTCACAGAGCTCCCGCTGTCTGTCGTAGCTGCTCTGGAGGAAATACATGTGATCCTGTTTGTGTTCTTAGGCCACTTCACCAAACTCGGCTCCTGGGGAGATTATGAAGAAAAGAGGGGGCAGTCATGATTTGGTGGCTTTTGCTCCTTTAAGTTGGGTTTTTTACTGCAGCTGCAGGAACAAGATGGGGACTTCTCTTGGTGTCTCTGCACTGCTTTTGTTATGCCTTCTGGCTGCCTAAAGAGTGTCAGAACAAGTAGTGACGGCAGTCATGGGCATTATCTGTTAAGCACCTGCTGTATATCTGATGCTGTGTGCTACATCCCTCCTCACTCACCTTCCCAGGATGGTGTTTTTACCCTCTTTGACAGAGACGCTGAGGCTTGGAAAGATAAAAACAGAGATGCTAAGATTAGTCATCTATGTTGAAAGAGATGAGCCTCACCCTTTATCAGCTGTAGGCCCTTAGCCAATCACGCCCGTCTCTGAGCTTTGTCCCACAAAGGGGCTCACACTTGACCTTCTCACAGGGCAGAGCACAGAGCGAGCAGCCAGGATCAGGCTCCCAACAACCTGACAAACGATAACTGCAGTTGCCCCATAGTATCCACATAGGATTGTTCCCAGAAACCCCACTGGTACCCAAATCCACCGTGCTCAAGTCCCTCATATAAAACAGTGTTGGATTTGCAAATAACCTCTGCACATCCTCCCACGTACTTTAAATCCTCTCTGGATTATTTATAATACCTGATACAATGTAATAGTGGTGCTACGCATTGTTTAGGGAATAATGACAAGAATAAGTCTTTTCAGTACAGGTGAAAATTTTAAAACACTTTCCATGTGCAGTTGGTTGAGTCCAAAGATCAGGAACCTTCAGAGGGCCAGTTCTGCAGCCTCTCATCACTTTAGAGTCTTGTGGGTTGCTGCTGTCTTGATGACTTGCCTTCTTCAAACAACACCCTCTGTTTTGTACCCTCAAGGTGTTTGATGGGTGTGAGGGAGCAAGTTAAATACTTACAACTGGAAACATGGATGATCGTTGCTGCCTGGCAATGGTTATAAAGGTGGCGGGTAATAATCAGTAATTAGGAGACCCCACTAGACTCACGAATAGGACATCCTGCCTCCTTCTTAGGATTCACCTACATATGTGGTTTTAGGACCAGGAAGTGCTTCTGCCTGTTCAGAGACTTGTGTCTGTCTCTTGTCATTCATTAGCCATTAAGACACTAACTACCTAGAGCTTCCTCACACAGGGTGATCTATGTTTCCAACCCAAATGGTCCCAACAGAAGCCCCCAGATTCAGAGAAGCACCCTTTTCATCTCTCCCTTTCAAATTCAAGGCTTGGCCCAGGTTAGACACTTAGGCATATTTTAGAAAGAAGGAAAAATATGGAAATCCCTCAGCACCTGCAGGAAGAGCTCTAGATAGGAAAGAAGCCTGGGTTCAGGTCAGATCTGTGGGTGTTTGTGTTGGAGAAGCATCACCTCTGTCATCCAAAGGAAAATGTTCCCAGGACCTCATTTCATTTGCACTGTGGCCAGAGAAAGGGAAATGCCACTGCCCCATTTCCCAGGTGCCACCCTGGGTTGTGTATGTCACATCTCCGGATGGCTGTCCCATGGTGCCATTTTTCCTCGGAGTGTACATCTATAAATGCTTTCACTATGCTGGTAAAGTTTCCCGAGGAGGCCCGCAGGGAACAGTTAAAACAGGGGGAGGCAGGTCAGTAATGTCCTTCCTGTGTGGAAATCCCCTGGTGAAGTGACAAGGACTTTGACCTCAGGCCTGGAATTTCACCTGGGCCTGCCCATCCTTACTGTCTGGCTCGCTCCTCTCTTGGAGCCTTGGCATCTTCCTGTTGTAACAGGAGGCTGAGGACACCACCCTGCCAGCATTATTAGGAGGTTTAGCAAATAGTGTATTGTCTATGGCTGGGAACATAACTCAGTAGTAGAGTGTGTTCTTAGCATGCACAAGGCATCCCCAAAACCGTAATAATCATCATCGTCACCCAATAATGACTAGGAAAGTTACTCACAGCTTCACTCCCTCATGGTTATGGGTGGGCATTGCAATCACGTCTTTTGTCTGTAAATGCTCCTTTGTAGCCAGACCCTCTCCACCCGTGGTATCGGGTCCTACAGCCAGGGTCAACCCTGGGCAGACAGTGACCTTCACCTGCAAGTCCCATGGCTTCTCCCCACGGAACATCACCCTGAAGTGGTTCAAAGACAGGAGTGAGCTCTCCAACTTCCAGACCAGCGTGGACCCCACAGGAGAGAGCGTCTCCTATAATATCTCCAGCACAGTTCAGGTGGTGCTGGGCGCCGGGGATGTCCGCTCTCAGATCATCTGTGAGGTGGCCCACGTCACCTTGCAGGGGGCCCCTCTTCGTGGGACAGCCAACTTGTCTGACACCATCCGAGGTAGATGCCCCAGCCTCCCAGGCCAACCCCACACCTGGCCACCAACCTGCTCCTCCCCGAGGGCTTTTGCTCTATCCCTGAATGGCCGGGAATCTCGAGCCCAGAGGGCCACCCCCTGCCCTGCACAGCAGGACCCCTGCCCTGTGAGCAGCTCTCTGCAGGCCGCTTCCTTCACCTTCCCATCAGTGACTACAATTACTGGGCCCCTGGACCCGGCCAGGCCCCCACATGCCTGGAGGTCTCACTTACTCACCATGGTTCTAGCGGTCCCATTGCATGCCGGGAGGTGCATGTGTTGGTCTCACTCATTATTGCCCTCAGGAACGGCCAGCCCTGAGCACCTACTGTGTGCAGGGTCCTGTGCTTAGTGATTCCCTTCATGTCCAGACCCTCAGTGTCTAAGCGCCTACCGCCTGCCTAGCATGGTCCCGGGTGATGCCCTTGCTGCGGGGCTCTGCTCTGGGCCCTTCCCTGGGATCTGCCTGGGCCGTGAGGTCAGAGCTTCTGCCTGTGCTGCTGTTTCAGTTCCACCCACCTTGGAGGTCACCCAGCAGCCCTCGATGGCAGGAAACCAGGTGAACATCACCTGCCAGGTGAGGAAGTTCTACCCGCGGAGTCTGCAGCTGACCTGGTTGGAGAATGGAAACGCATCCCGGCCAGAAACGGCCTCGATCCTCACAGAGAATGTGGATGGGACCTACAACCAGGCAAGCTGGCTGCTGGTGAACTCGTCTGCCCACAGGGAGGACGTGGGGCTCACCTGCCAGGTGGAGCACGACGGGCAGCCAGCGGTCACCAGAGAATACATCCTTAGGGCCTCTGCCCCACCGAAGGAGCAGGGTGCAGACACCACCCCTGGTGAGGCCTCCACGCCGGCGAGTGGGTGCTTTTTAAATTATATCTTTTTAAATCGTAAAAGTGGTATTTGTGTTTATTGCAGAACAATCTAGAAGTAAATAAACATGATGTGGAATTTTAAAGTCAGCCTCCCTTTCCCAGCTCCCACACTCCAAGGGTCACCTGGTAGGAGTCTGGTCCACATCTCAATGGATCTTTTGACATCAGCAGATACTGATGGAGACAGAAGGGAGGGAAGGGCATCCTGTCTTAGTGTCCTGCCTCCTGCCTTCTTCACCAACAGTTGTTATATTCTCCTTCCTGGTGGCCCTTCTCTCCTCCTTCCTCTTTCTAACCTCTGTGTGGTGTCTCTGGCTGCCCTGGCACGCCTGCTCCTGGGAGTGGGGCAAGGAACTCTCAGGGTGTTTGCAGCATGGCTCAAGGACAGTCGATGCCCCAGCGAGCACCCTTGGACATCTTCCATCCCATGTGCCACTCTTTCCGTGGACAGTCTCCATAAGGGCATTTCTAGGCTAAGGGCACACTCATTTTGGGCAAAGGTCATTTTTTGGTTGTCCTATGACAGTATGGGGATGTCAGGGCAGCATTTTCTCTGCCCCCTTCCAATATATTGTCAATCTAGATCTCTTTGTTGAAAATAGCAACACCTGTGTGGCCTTCCAGTGGAATGTTCCATCCCCTGTCAGCTCCATGGCTGATGCTCTGGGCATAGCAGAACCTTTGAATGGATTAGAACAGAAGCCATTTCTCCATGCATCCTTCAGGGAAGCTCCAGAAAGCCCTCGGGGCTGTGTTCACAGTGCTCCTTTGATTTTACCAATGCCCACCTTTCATAGAATGCGCTGCACCAGGAGACTGGAAGTATGGATTTCCACATGGGCTCTGTCACTGACTTCTGTTGCCCTTGGACAAGTCAGTGCCTCTCTGAGCCTCATGGCCCAGTTGAAGGAGATGAGCTTCATCTCCCCTCAGCTCCAAGTCTCAACTGATGGGGACCATGACCGTCTTGTTCAGCATCTTAGCATCAGGGCACACACTTTTGAAAGGATAAAAAGGGCCAGGTATGGTTGTATAGTCTTCTCATCCTAGTGACTCCTGAAGCAGAGGCAGGAGGATTTCAGGCTTGAGGCCAGAGGCAACCTGCAGAACTTAGCGAGACCCTGATTCAAAATAAAAGATAAAAATGGGGATAGGGTGCAGGTCAATGGTAGAGCACTTGCAAGGTATGTATGAGGCCCTGGGTTCAGACTCTCAGTACCACCAAAAATGAAAAGAAAAAAAAAAGTCGCTTGGGTGGTTGGGTAGTTGCATCATCCTCAGACCTCTCCAATGAAGTAGAGATTATTATGGGCCTCAACAACGGCAGAGGCAGCCAGAGCAGGCGTGTGGTTCAGCTGATACGCACAAGGTTGTGCAGCTGATCGGGGGCCTTGATTTGAACCTGCATCTCTGTGGCTTAGAGTCCTGCCCCTCACCTGGCACTGGGCTCTAGTCTGGGCCCTTCTGCTTGTGCCCTGGGGTTCCCCAGCCTCTGTCCCACCTCAAGTGGCTCCCAGGCTGTCAGATCCCAGGCACAGGAAGGTAGCCAGCCCTGGGTGCTCTGCAGGGCTCCATAGCCAGTGGTGCATCTTCCCCAGGCCCCTGTCTGACAGCCAGGTGCTGATTCAGAGTTCCCAGCAGGTCTGGGCTGCCATGGTGGCCATCTTGTGGTTTGTTCCAGATGAGAAGAGACATGTTTCTGTCCCTCAGGAATGAGGTTTCAGCCCACGTCCTGCTTCCTCCGTGGCAGCCAGGCACTCGTGTTTGCCCTGCTTCCCAGTGTGGGGTGGGTCCTGCTCATCAGTGACCCACGTGGGCAGGTGTGTGTGGGTGGCTCCACACACCCAAGGAGGCCCAGCCAGATGTTCCCAGCTCAAGACACTTGCACAGTGAGAAAGGGCTTTTGCGGTTCTGTCTTTAACCTGTGCATGTGGCGCCTCTTTTCCATGTGGTCCCCAGACAACCAGAGCAGCTGGAGTATCTTCATCGTGGTGGGCGTGGTGTGTGCCTTGCTGGTGGTCCTGCTGATGTCAGCCCTCTACCTCCTCCGAATCAAGCAGAAGAAAGGTGGGTGGAGGCCCCTTGTCCTCCTACCAGTTTGCCCTGGGCTGTCCTTCCCAGAGGGAGGTGGCCCCTAAGCCTTAGGCGTCAGAAACTTCCACTGTCAGGAAGCCCAGGAGGAGTGCTGGGGCTAGCGCAGTGGCCTCACCATGTTAGAGTCAGGGAGGGCCACTCCATGGTGTTGCCCTCATGGCTGCCAAAGGGCTGTCACTCCCCCGGGTCTCATGTCCTCACAGGACCACTGCTCTGGTGGGACACAGGGAGCTGCCAGGGTGGCAGGGAGGATTCAGGGACTCTTCTTCCCAGGCTCAGGGAGGAAACACTCTTTCCCAGGAGCTCCCTGGTGGACTTCCACTTTCCTCTTCCATGTCCATGCTCCATGCCCAGCCGTAAGCAGGAGGCAAACCGAGAGTAGAGTTAACACCCCCACCAACCTCCTTGGCAAGGCATGGGGGCCGGCTGGACAGAGGCTGTGCGTACCGTGCTAGGAAGTGCCTGGCACACAGCAAGTGCTCAGTAGTTGTCAGCTCCTGCAGAAGGGGCTCATGGAAACATGAGCCCTTTCCAGGAGAGCCCCCTCCCATGGGCAAAGTCTTTGACCCCACATGGGAGGCACCAGTTCAAAGCCATGACACCCGCCCCTTGGTGTGCATGCATTGTACATGCATGTGGCTGTGACAGGCCTCTGACACTGCAGTCAGGCAAAGCAGGGTTCCAGACTCTGATTACGCATGCTAGACGATCAGATCAGCCTCTGCTGGCCTGACTTCCCTCATCTGTAAAATGGGTTTGGCACCTTGGACAGGAGTTCTGAGGCTCAGGAAGCTGCTGTGAAATAGCAGGTCTGACACGTTCCCGGACCTCAGTCAGTGAACGTCTCCTTCGCCACACTTGGAGGAGGCAACTTTAAGCTGGTATTTCTGAAACCTTTTTTTACTGCAAGCGATAAGAATAACATTTCACATCTCAGCCCAACACACCTCTTCATATAAAATAGAAACTCCGGTATTTTCTTATTGGTCATGTTCTACTCTCTTGTTAAAAATGCTGCTTGTGACCCTCCATGAGCCACCTCGGGCAAAGTGACAAGTGCTGTCCTTAGCTGTGGCCAGGTGCCCGGAGGAGCACAGGGACGGCGTGTTGTGCGTTAGTCCCGTATCCCTCTGTACCCCTCCACTTCTGCCCCCCCCCCTTTCCATCCCTCCTGGGCTGGCTGAGCCTCATGCTGCCATCCTGTCCTGAAGGGCTAGAGTCAGGCCCACCTGTCCAGAATGTGCAGGAGGCTCCACCATCTGTCCGGTGGGTCCCAGGTTCCTGGAAAGTCCTGCACAGGACGGGCTCCCACTCAGGAAGCTGGGGGAAGCAGCCCCTGCCCGGTTCAGCAGGGCTGCTGGAACTCTAGTGAAATCCCAGCCACCCACTCCATGGCCCAGCCCCAGGCACCACGCCAGGCTCCTGGCACACAGGAGCTCATGCCCGTGGGCCTGGGCATCAGGGCCCGGTGTTGCAGAGGAGGAATGGGGGTCTAGAGGGATACAGTCACAGGGGAGGCCACAGCCCTGAGGTGGTGGGCCTGTATGTAGAGCCCAGGACCCAAACACAGGCCTCAGGGACAGGGACAGCCAGCCATTGCCACATGACCCCCCCCCACCATCCTCACAGCCGACTTTGGAGGAGGTATCACTATCCCATGTTACAGAGGGCCTGCAGCCGTAGCACTGTGGCATCCGATCCTGTCAGATCTCAGAAGCTAGACAGGGTCAGGCTTGGTTAATACTTGGATGGGAGAATGCTTGGGAACACCAACTGCAAAACTCCCATTTTTGCAGTTCTGGGAACACCATCTCTGTTCTGGTGCTGTAGGCTTGGGAGAAGGACCCAGCAATCCACTCCCAAAAAATCACATTGCCATTGAAAACCCTATGGATAGCAGAGAAGCATTGACAATAGTGTTTCACCTGTTGTACATAGGGTTGCTGTGAGTCAGACACTGACTCAATGGCACCTAATAACAACAACAGCATGATACAGAAGAGGAAACTGAGGCATGGGACAGGTATAAAACTTCCTCAGGGCCTCACAGCAGCTAGGTGGGGCCAGGATTCAAAGCCATGGGCCATGTGAGGACTCCTCTGCACAACACAGGCCTCCCCCCACCCCTGGACCCTGGAAGGGTCCACCCCTCCTCCAACTCAATACTCGGTAGGCATCCCCATTTCAAACCCTACCACCTGCCAATGGTGTGGACCTGGGGGGTCGGCCAGTCTCTGGTGTAAAATGAGGGCACTCAGCACCCTGTCCCCGGACTCCCGAGACAGATCCTGCCCCAGCTGGCTTCACTTGGTCTCTTGTGCTCTTGCTGTGCGGCCGCCGCCAGCCTGCTCAAGTGCAGCACCATGTGCATTGAAGGGCAGGCATTGCTTTTTAATTAACCATTTTATAGCAAGATGGGAGTCAGACAGCTGTGGAGCCCTGGAAGTGTCTCTGTGAGGTGCCCCATATCACAGAGCTTATAACTTCTGAGCCACACAGAGGCTTTCTTCCTAGGGAAGAGATGAAGTATAAATAAAGGGATGCCCAGGCCAACCTTGCAAGTTAGAGCAGCTCAGAGTGGGAAAGTGATCCACCCAGGGTCACACAGCTGGTATGCTGGGGGCAGTCCTGGGGTTCATTTGAAGAGCAGCAAGAGGCTGCTGTCTAGCCAAGAAGGACCCACCTGGGACCCAAGGGTGTCCAGTAAAGTCTGTGCTTGAGTGGAGGGGAGGCCCAGACGGAGGGAGGGCATCTGGGCCCTCCCAGGCTGCAAGCTGCTTTGGGATCGTTAGCATCCCTGATTTGGGAGGCAGGAAGACCTAGCTTACCCCTTTGGATTCCTCCCTGGCAGAGAACAGTTCCCTGCAGCTGGGCAGAGGGGGTTCTTGTGGTTCTGCGGGTATGATTTCAGTAATTCCACCCCAGGTTTGTAGAGGCAAACCTTTGCCACAAAACAGTTATGTGAGTAAAGTGTGTCTCTAGCTGAATAACTGACTTTTGTTTCTTTTCCCTTCCAGCCAAGGGGTCCACTTCCTCCACAAGGTAAGTGCACCCCTGGAACAATTTGCTGTCACAGTTACTATTTGGTTGTGCGATGGCCCCCAAGATCACAGCACCCCTCTGACCTTCAGGTGCCTGTCAACATTCCTGTCTCTTTTTTGTAATCTGGGGCTGTTGGTAATTATTGTTTCAAATGAGTGACTTTCGATGTGCAGCGACGCTGATTTCTTGCCTGCTGTCCCCAGACCGTGAGGTCGTAATCTCATCCTACGGGGACTGTTGGGGACCTCCCACATCGTTCCTGCTCTCAGATGTCCTGCGCACTCTACAGGACCCCATTCTCCCCAGACCCAAGCCACACACACGTCCTCCCTCACTCAGGGACAGTCCGTGAGCACCTCGGCATGATGTGGCTCTGGAATGCCACTGGGGTGGCGTGGGGTGGACTCGGGTCCTCCCAAGGCTCACAGACCGGTCAGGGGCTCAGGCCGTGACATTCATCTGGATTCGCTTCACGGTGATTTGTTACGGTCACTCCTATGTGCAGCTCTGTGCCGGCGCTGGGAATGCAGCTATGAATAAGAGCCCAGGCCTTTGTGAGGACGCAAAAGGATCCGGTGGTCACAGCTGCAGCACAGCCAGGGGCTGATGGTCCAGGAGAGGGTGGGCCCGGAGAGGCGCTGTGTTTGGCGGAGGAAGGGAATTGTGAGCAGGACCTGCAGCTGCCAAGCTGTGACCAGGAGCAGCCTGGTGGGCGCAAGAGCAGACAGGGCCAAGGCCCTGGGGTGGGATGTCCCTGAGGCCTGTGTGGCTGGGGCAGAGGGCAGGAGGGAAGGGCAGGGAGAGGCAGGTCTTTGGCCTCTTAGTGGAAGCCTGTGCAAGCCAGATGGACTGCAAACCTTTCAGGAACAAGATTTTTTCAGCTCCCTGAAAAAGTAGGAAGGCCCCTGATGCTCGCCCCAGCAGGATAGGGCAGCACCTGGGGGGCTACCCTGCAAATGTGACTGGGTGGAGATGTGTACGTCCGTCCTATTGTTGTTAGATGCCATCAGATTGTGTCCAACTCATAGTGACCCTCATAGGGTTTTCAATGGCTGATTGTTTCGGGATTGCTTTGGGAGTAGATTGCCACATCCTTCTCCCATTTTTGCAGTTCTGGGAATCAAACCCAGGACCTTAGAGACTGCAGAGCGGTGGTCTATCAACTGAGCTAAATCCCAGCCCCACATCCATCCTAAAGGTGATAAATGAGACTGCTGGTTCAAGTCATGTTGCTTCGTGGCAGGTGGTGTCCCACACAGGTTGTGCAAATCTTTCATTATATTTTAGAGCCTTCTGGGTTTCAGACTGGCAGAGCAAGACGTCAGGATCTGGAGTGGAGGCCCGTGGTCTAGGGTCTGTGGCTGTTAGACTCAGCGTTTTCCTCCCAGTGGGATGCTGAACCATGGGAGGGATGTGATCTGACTTTTGTTTTAAAGCATCAATCTCTCTGTGTTTGGAAATCGGGCTATAGGAGGCAAGGGTGGAGGCAGAGGCCAGTGAGGAAGCTTTTGCAATGGTGCAAGCAGATGATGGTGGCCTGGTCCAGGGTGGTGGACAGACTGAGAAATGGTCAGATTCTTTATGTGTTTTGAAGGTAGAGCCAAGAGGACTTGCTGATGGATTGGATATAGAGTCAAGGACAACTCAAGGGTGGGGCGATGGGCTGCTGTGTTCTGAATTTGGGAGGCTGTAGGTGATGAGTGTCCTGATGGGGGGCTGCTAGGAGCTATGGGTGCAGGGACACCTCACCAGCCTGGAGGGGCTCTGGGGAGCTTCATGTGGCCCTGTCCTGCCTAGCACTGGCGAGTGCTCATTGTCCTTGGCATGAACCTCTGCCCCCATCCGTACCCTCACACCCGCTCCAGCCTCCCTTCGCCTCCACAGGTGGCCTCCTGGGATGAACCCCGTCCAACCCCCCAGCCTCCTCCTCCCCTGGCAAGCAACAGTTCTGTGCCTCCTGGGGAATCCCCATGCTCTTGTCCTGTCTGTGCCCATCACATTCCCACACCTGGCACACTCCTTTCCAAGGGCAAGGGTGGGACTCCTCTCCGTCCTCTGCTGAGGGACCTTCCCTGACTCCCTCTGGTCTTCAAGATTAAGTCCACAGGCCCTTGTGCTCCAGCCCCTGATTGTCCCCGTAAGCCTCACACGGGGTGTTGGAGCCGCGCTCTGGTCCCTTCCCCTCCTACTTCCTGTGGGCCCCTCACTCTCCTCCTGGCCCTTGTGCACTGACCTCTTTCCTGGATGTGACCCCCAAATGCACCATCCAATGTCTCCACAGCTCTGGGGGCTCTGGAAACCGCACCCTTGGAATTGTGCTGCATGGTAGCTAGCGTGGGCACAGTCCTTCGCCAGCCCCCCTCTTCCTTCTGACCCTAGCAAAGGCCTCAGTTTCCCAGGGTTAGGAAGCCTCCTCAGAGCCACTTGGTGCCCTGGTACTGACACCTTGGCTGGTTCAAGGCAGCTCTGCACCTGTCCCCATGTTGTAACTCACCATGACTGGGCACAGGGAACACATCCCTCATGTTCACAACTCATAGCTCCTGAACCTGGCACTGTTCCTGGGATGAGATAGGTCCCCAGGCAAGGTTTGTTGAATGAACAAGTGAGCCGCTAAGGGACCGCCCTCTGTTGCTGCCGTGCCCGGTGCGGCACCCCGCCTCTCTGAGTCCCTGAAACCATCCCTCCGTGGGAAGGCTCATGCTCTCCTGCTTGGTTTTTGTTGTCCTTAGTTTTTACTTGTCTCACCTCCCAGGAAAAGGACTGTCCATAACAATGATCACACAACAGCAGTCATAGTTACACTGAGTGCTGTGTTGCACGTGCCCATCGGTCCCTGTACATACATTATCCCATTTGTGATTTTGATTTTTACAAAAACCCTATGATTTCTTACTATCCCAATGCCATCGGCCAGTGGTTCCCAGACTTGTGTGCCGCACAGACCCCCCTGGGGGCTGCTCAAACCCAAGCTGCACCCCAGAGTCCCTGATTCAGACCCTGCAGTTGCTGTCACCCTGGAGCCACCTTTGAGAGCCCCCATTTCAAAGGCTATTATTGTCCCAATCATACCATCGAAGCAGCCAAGGCTCAGAGAAGTCATGTGACATTCCCAGGATCTCGCAGCTTGGAAGTTCTGGAACTCCAGCTCCAGCCCCATCTCTGAAGCCAGCAGGCACTCTAAATTGCCGCCCGCTGCCCCTGCTGCCTGTTTCTTCCTCCCCAAAGAAGCCGGCCATTTTCTGCCTGTTTTGTATTTTCTAGCACGAGCCTGCCCAGGGAGCCGTGAGATCACTGGCTCCTTTCATCTCCTTAAACCAAAGCGAGAGCCCACGAGCGGTAACGACAGTTTGCCGTGCAGGAGCAGCTCTGACCCTGCTTGCTGGGATCAGACGCTTTCCCAAGGACACTGGCCTGGGGGACGGGCAGCACCTCAACAGGGCACACAGGGGAGCCCTCTGCTTGGAGCCCAAGGGCCTGCAGGCTGCAGGCTGGCAGAGAGACGGCTCTCCCGACTGCCTGGGTGGGGGCCAGACAGGCAGAACATTGTCATTCACCCAGCACTAGACAGGAGGTGCTTTCTGCTCCCTTAATTGGGCACTGGGGCTCATTCAATGGGCCACTTCTTCACCTGTTGGGCACTCACTGTGCTTATTCTTAGAATGTTAGGGCTTCCCTGATTGTTTCATTTATTCCTCTGACTTGAGTCCAGCTTGGTGCTGGGGTTAAAGCCTGGGGATCTCAAAGGGAAGCAGAAAAGATGCTAAGCCTGGTCCTGTGGTACTTAGGATGCACTGGGAGAAACAGCCATTCAGTCAGTCAACAAATATTTATAGAGTCCCAGCCATGCGCCAGCCCAGCACTAGGTGTTGAGGCTTCATTGTCCCTCCCCACACGGAGCTTATGGTCCCTTGTGGAGGCAGGTCACCAAATAAACTATAAGCTTAATAATGTGGTGCAGAAGGCTGGCAAAATGAAATAAAGGCAGGTAAGGGGTGGAGGAGAGTGGGGTGGGTGGGGTGAGAATCAGGGAAGGTTTCTCTGAGGAGGTGACATTTAGGAGACAGCTAAAGGATGAGAAGCGAAAGGTGTGTCGGGAGTGGATGAGAAAGGTGTGTCGGGAGTGGAGCATACAGGAAGCAGCCAGTGCCAAGGCCCTGAGGCAGGAGCACTTGGACATGTTTAAAGAGCATGGCAGGGGCCAAAGTCTCTGAAGCAGAGGGAGGAAGAAAGAGCCATGGAAGTCCAGAGCAGTGGGCCAGGGAAGACCATGCAGAGGTCCACCAGGGGAGGATTGGGAGAGGGCTTTCACTGTGTAGTGAGAGTGGGGTGAGCAGTCTGTGCAAAAAAAATAATAATAATAATAATAATGTGACATCATTGATATATATTTTAAACAAGGCCTCTTTCTATAGCCCAGGCTGGCCTTGAATTTGAGTCAATCCTCCTGCCTCAAGCCTCCCAAGTGCTGGGTTACAAACTTGTGCCACTAAGCCCAGCTTTCATTTTTGCATTTTTAATGTGGGGAATGGAGGCAAATAGACCCGTGAGGAGGCTTTTCAGGAGGCTGGGGAGCTAGGGCGGGAGAGATGACTCAGTGGCCACATTCCATGTGTAGGCCAGCCTTGCAGTGGGTTAGACCTGGATTGTAAAGGAGAGAAGACTCTGGATGGTTCCCACTGTAGCCTGAACCCAGGGTGAGCACTGGTGGTGCCATTCACCCAGGCAAAAAGACTAAGGTTGAGGTGAACATAAAAAAGTGGATAATTGGTTACAGTGTGAAATACTGCTCTGAAAGAGAGGAACTTGAGCTCCTGTGAATGGATTTTGAGGATTCAGTGAAGGTCGTCCTCCCCCAGAAAGGTCTGTTTAAAATAGGATTTGAAAGAAGAGGAGTAAGGCAGATGAGGTGGCAGGGAGGTCTGTGTATGCAAAGGCCCTGGGGTCGTCTGGCTGGCGTTCATTCCGAGTCACTTGGGCATCTGTGCAGCATGGCAGGCAGAAACACAAAGCAGAACTAAAGATATGTAAGGAGGCTCGTCCTGGAAGGACAGCCAGCCCTGTCAGTGTAGCCTTCCAGGGAAGCCATGCCATAGTCACATCTTGAAGGATGACCAAAAGTTAACCAAGAGAAAAAGTGGTGGGGGGAGGGCTGTCATTCAAGGCAATTGCTGAAGCATAAGATGCAAAACAACAAGTGACCCTCAGGGAGTCAATGGGCAGATACATGAGTAAATGAGGGCAGGGGAGTGAGTGGGGGGAGGGGTCAGCATAGAAGACCAAGTGGGGCTTCTGAGCAGGGGGCTGAGCTGGACCTGAACCAGGCAAACAGTGGGGGGCACCGGTGAGGTCAGGAGAGCTCTGCCAGATCTCCCCTACCAGATGTGTCCCCAATCCTGGAGTGCTGTTTATGTGGCCATGTGGGGCTCATCATGGCCCAGAACTGCTTTAGGAGCCAAGCACTCATGCCAAGTCCATTAATAACCCTGCTGCCAAGCCCATTGCTCATTTCTGACATTATCCAGGCTCACGTGCCCAGAGTTGCCGGCTTGAGAATTTATACAACTCCTGAACCGGGGGCTCTGGCTTTCTTATCACCTTGACCATGACCCTCCAGTGAGCCAAGCCATGGCCTGCAACTGCAGAATCAAGTGATGAACAGGGTTGTTTTTTGGGGTGTTTTTTTTTTTTTTGTTGTTGTTGTTGTTGTTTTGCTTTGATTAACCAGGACATCTTGGTCTTTCTGGATTCTTTTTTTTTTTTCTTTTAATAGTAATACATAGATATTTATAACAGCATTTGGGAAAATATGGGAAACTAAAACAAAGAGAAATACCCCCACAAAGACCACTGTGGTTAGTGTCTTCCTTCCTGGGTGATCCACACATTTTTCATCCATGAGATTATCCCACAGAGACTAGGTTTTCCACTTCTCGTTTTAATGTAATTCATAACTTAACACAAAACACCTCCTGGGGCTGGAGGTTCAGCTCAGTGGTAGAGCACAGAGGAGGCTCTAGGCTTGATCCTCAGCACTGCAAAGAAAAAAACAAGTGCTGCATAAATTTTCATTTATAGGTTTATCCTAAACTGATTCCAATAGGCAAAACCCCAAGGTAAAAACCTCCCTTCCCTATCCAGCCCGTGACGCATGCTTTTGTACGGAGTGCTTTTTCTGTGTTAACCTACAGAAAGTGCAATTATGAGTCAAAAGATGCAGATGCCATCCAAGCTCTTGATTTTGCTCACTGTTTCCCAAAGGCTCCCTTGCCCTGACCTGCCTCTCCCACCAGCACTGCGTGAAACTGCCTGTTCATTTCACCATTCCTTCCCCAGCACACCTTCTCTGAGTGGATCATTTTTAAAGATCCCTTCCAACAAAGGTTAAAAAAACCCCAAACTGACAGTGTGTTGTTTAAAATTCCCTCTTGGTGAGGTTGGCCCTGGTGTCCAAACATTTGATAAGCAGTTGTACTTCTGTTGTGACTCATTTATCTACCATATAGGAAGTGGAAGCTAAATGTTATTCTTATCAATTTGCATGAGCACTTGAGATAGTGCGGATATTTTTATCTGTGTGTCTCTTTTCTTTTTAGGCTGCATGAGCCAGAGAAAAATGCCAGAGAAATAACCCAGGTACAGTCCTTGGTGAGCCGCCCTTCCTGGGAAACTCAGGGTGTGATTTCCTTACATCTACCAGAGTTGCAGATCCGGTTCTAAATTAAGACTCTGTCCCCAGGGGGGAAGGTAGGCGATGGGGGAGCTGAAGTTCCTGATTTCCCTGCGTCCTCAGCGTATTCCTTCTGTCTGCCTCAGCCACGGGGCTCTGGACTCCTTGGTTCATCACTGGCCATTGCACAACTCCAGGGGACCCCTGTCACCCAGTGTCCTATGTAAATGGTGCCTGGAGTCAGGCTGCAGCCTCCCTTGGTTTGGACCTCCTGGCATTTGCTGTAGCTGGTTCCTCCACCAGGAGCCTATCACAGCCCACTCCCACCTGCTTGCCACCTGCTAGGGCTTCTCTTGCCTGTGTTGATGAAGGCCCTGTGTCATTCATTACCCCTCCCAAGGGGCCCCTTGGGGGGACCTGGTGGCTTCTCCCCAGCCTTGCTGAGGAGAATTCAGAGGTGGCACGGTTGACCTGTTTCCAAGAGCCAGAGCCTTGCCTGTCGGCAGCTTGTGCTGTCAGACCTCAGAGGCTCCCCAGCACCGTGCAATGAGATAGGCCCTGCTCTGGGCCCGGAATGGAGAGAGCACCAGCTGTCCTTGACATTTCCCAGGTGGTTGGCATCAATTTAGACATAATCTATTGAAGGAGCCAGGTGAGAGATACAGGATTTGTAGGCCAGACACCTCAGCCTGCGGTCCTGGCCCCCTACACCCACCCAGCAGTCCTGGGTACAAGCTTGAGTGGTGATTGTTGTTGTTGTTAGGTGCCATCAAGTCAGTATCTGACTCAGTGAGCCTACGTACAACAGGTGAAACACTGTTGTCAGTGTTTCTCTGCTATTCATAGAGTTTTCAGTGGCAGATTGTTTTTTGGGGGGCAATGTGTTGCTGGGTCCTTCTCCCAAGCCTACAGCACCCGGTGTTCCCAGGCAGTCTCCCATCCAAGTACTAACCAGGCCTGACCCGGCTGAGCTTCTGAGATCTAGCAAGATCAGACACCACAGTGGAACGGCTGCAGGTGGGGTGGTGATAAGCAAATACAAATCAGTGGGTGCTATGATGGGGACAAGTAGCCTGAACCTGGCCAGGGACGTGGGGGACAGAGAGGCATCTTAGGATGGAGTGGTGCTTGAGCTAAAATGGACACGGTTCCTTGGGATTCGGTGCGCAGAGGAGGAGGAGCAAATACTCCAGGCAGAAAGATGGGCTCAGGAAAAGAAAGACAAGAGATTCAGGTGGTTCCAGCTGGGAGATGGAACCAAGGCAGGGCTGTGAGGTGACCAGGTGGGCCAGGCTGTGGAGGAGGAAGGTGAGTTGGAAGGAGAAAGCCTGGACGCAGGTGACCTTGGTGAAAAAAGAGGGGCCTGAGCTAGGGTGAGCCCATGGGGGCCAAGAGAGACAGAAGCATCCAGCCTTGGTACTCAGTGGATGGGTGAGTGGGCTGGGAGTTCTGGAATGACCTTGTCTCTGCCTCTTAGATCCAAGACACAAATGACATCAATGACATCACATACGCAGACCTAAATCTGCCCAAGGACAAGAAGTCCGTCCCCCGGGTTGCTGAGCCCAACAACCACACGGAGTACGCCAGCATTCAGGCGGGCCCAGCGCCCCAGTCAGAGGACAACCTCACCTACGCTGACCTGGACATGGTCCACCTCAGCCGGGGGTCCAAGCAGCCAGCCCCCAAGCCTGAGCCATCCTTCTCAGAGTATGCGAGCGTCCAGGTCCAGAGGAAGTGAATGGGATGATGGTTGGCTCCCGGGCCTGTCCCCCATGAGCTTTCTTTCCCCACGGAACAGCCGTGATGAAGACAGTCAGCCCAGTTCCCAGAGGGCAACGTGGCGCGGGCCTGGGACCAGGAGTGAGGCTGCCTCTTGTCCGCCCACTCCCATTGGCTCGAGCACTTGCAAGAGCACCACGCACCCCCTCTACCTTGCTCCACATCTGGAGGTTGAAGCTGCCTGAGCTGCCAGGAAACTGGCCACAGCTCCTTGGGGTTCAAGAACTGGGGTGCCTCCGTCCATTACTCACGGGGCTGGCTTGTGGTCTTGGAGACCCTGGGCTGCCTCCATTGATGCTCCAGAGCCTGACCTTCCAGGATGAGGAGGAGAAGGTCTCACTTCCTCCCACCACCTCCACCCAGCTGGGGATTGGGGGATAGAACTGCCCCATCCATGGAGAAGCTGGAAAAAAATTGAGACCCACATCCAGACACATGGTGAGGTTGCTGCCAACAGTCCTGGCCTCCCCGATCCCTGAGCTGAAGAGCCACAAGCCCTGGGGGAGGAAGGGACCCTCTCCTTTTCCTGGGGCACCCCACCTCCTGCTAGACCTGAGCTTACTTCTTCCAGCTAGCACTAACTCAGCAGCATCGCGCTCTGGACGTCTGTAAATTATTGAGAAATGTGAACCGTGCAATCTTGAAACCAAGGTGTTAGAAAACCTGATCTGTGGTGTTTTTGTTTCGTTTTGGTTTTTTTTCCTTAAAACAAAGGCAACGTTATCTTGGCTCTTTTGTCATGTGTTGAAGTCCATGGTTGGGTCTTGTGAAATCTGAGGTTTAACAGTTTATTGTCCTGGAGGGATTTTCCCACAGCAAAAACTGAGTTCCACCAGTCTCAGAACCCTGAGGACAGGGAAGAAGGATCCGTTCGTCCCGCTGCTCCTTCCCAGGACTAACTTAACCCTGTGCTCGGCCAAGCCTCGCAGCTGGGCCTGCTGCCTTCTATGGCCTGCCGTGGTAAGTGGGAACCTGCCCAGTGCTCCTGCACGCCCAGTCTTGTCTGACCTGATGCCTCAGTCTGCTCTTCCATAAGGATGGGAGAGGCACAATGACCGCCCCCAACTGTCACACAAGCACTTTAGGGATGTGCAGAAGGGAGGGACACTGAGTCAGGTGTTTTCGACACCTTTTAGCCACAACCCCCCATTCCGGCCCTCTGAGCTGATCCATGCAGGGGGAATCTTCTGTTTATTGCTCTCAAACCCCTTCGGGATCCAACTGGAATAGATCTAGGCACAGCCAGGACAGCATAGCTGTCAACCAGGGTGGCCCACCCTCTGTCCATCTGTCTCAGGCTGGGCAGAGGCTGTTCCTGTTACCCTCAGACCCCAACCTTCCAGCTGGGTGTGACGGCCCAGGGCCGGCAGAGGTTGCAACCCTGGTTATTTGGTCTTCACATTTAACTCACAGAGTAGAGATTAGTGGCCCTTAAGGGATTCCTGGCTCGGACTGTCTGAGTGAGAAGCTGAGCCATCCTGCCTGTTTCCGCAGGTGCAACAAGGGAACTTCAGGAGCCCAGTGAGGACCCAGCTCTCTGGGGTGGGTGACTTGGTGTTTTGCATGATGCCATTCAGGAATTGGCTGAGCTAACAGGCCATGTGGGCAGCGTTGGCCCAACAACCCAAAGCTCCTCTGTGGCATCTGGGAGCCATGGTGGCCCGGCCACCTGCTCAGGCCATTTCCCAATTCCAAAGGGTTGGCTTGTAAAACTCCATCTCTCTGTTTTCTGCCCAGATACAGCACATGCGTGTGCGTGCGTGCGTGGGTACTCACACACCACAATTTTAAAAGAATGTTTTATTGGTGCCATTTTAATTTTGTTTTAATTTTTGGAGGGGGAAATAGAGGAACGAGGCCAGAGAAGATGGAAAGCATGTAGCTTTAGCTTCAGCCAGGCAGCCCAGAGGGTCCCCATACCTTGTGTACAGAAACCTAGGAAAAGGAAGATGTTGAAACATCCCTTCGGAAGGAGCGTGGTTTCAGGAGTTTATTTTCAGACTGTTGGGAAGGAAATAGGCCCTGTTTTGTATATAGTTGCAACTTAAACTTTTTGGCTTGCAAAATATTTTTGTAATAAAGATTTCTGGGTAACAATGATTCCTTTGGTTGTTGCGTGTCCTTGACTTTGAGATTGCTTCCTGGGGCCTCCTTGGAGGCCATCCTCTGCCTGTCCCCAGGAGCCTGGGGGAAGATCAGATGTGGCCCAGGGCGTGGGGGCAGTCTGCAGCACTCTGTCCTCCCTCTAGCTTTACAGACATGAAACTTTTGTTTTCCTGGCGCAGAGGGAGTCAATGCAGGGTTGTAACAAAAATCCAGACAGACCACCCAGTTTGAATCCTGGCTCTGCCCCTCTGTAGCCATAGGAATTTGGGCAGTTCAAGCTCCTGGGACTTAGGCCCTTCATCTGCACAGTGGGAACAATTGTGCCCCCCACTAGGGTTCCTTGGGAGTGGATGGAGCACTGAGCCTCATGCTTGGTACACAGCAGGCCCACACTGAGTGCTGGGCCGCTCCTTCCTGCCCTAATCCTACACAGGGAGGATGGCAGCCCCGCACCCCTGGAGGTGGGTTGGGTCTTGGGGAAGTGACCCAGCCTTGCTCCCAAATGTAGACTCTAATGCTTGTCCTAAAATATCTTTACCAGATGACTATGGCCAAGTGCTGGTATATAGTAGGTGTTCCATAAATGCTAGTTTCCTTACCCTCCCTCCGTTGTTGTTAGGAGCTGTGGAGTCGTGTCCTGCTCATAGTGACCTTCACAGGGTTTTTAATGGCTGATTGTTTTTCGGGATTGCTGCTGGTACAGATTGCCATGTCCTTCTCCCATCCTCCCTCCATTAGATTAACAATATTAATGATAACTGTAATAATGTTAAGGTATTAATGTAATAGGGGCTGGAGTTTATTTAGCTCAGTTGGTAGAGCGCTACTCTGTGCTCTCTGTGTCCCTGAGTTCAATCCCCAGCACTGCAAAAATGGGAAAAGGACCTGGCAGCCCACTCCTAAAATAATCCTGAAACGATCTGCCATTGAAATCCCTATAAATAGCAGAGTAGCATTGACATAGTGCCAGGCATGGCAGTGTCAGAGAGTGTTTCATTCTATTGTACATAGGGTCACTATGAGTCAGACCTGACTCGATGGCAGTTAACAACAAAAACAGATTAACATAATATTAATAGCATTTAGCTTTTACTGTGTCAATACTTCACATTGATTGAGGCCTTTAAACCTTATAATTTAGGCCAGTCCTGTTATTGGCCCTATTTTATAGACAAGACAGTGAGGTGGTGTAACTTATGCAAGAACACACAGCTGGTAGGGGGTATGCTGGGCCTCAGACTTCAGCTGTCTGACTTAACCACTGCATTAATCACGGATGCATCACTTACTAAGTACTGCACAATTATCAGTAATAACTAATAAGAGCTATGGCAAGTAATATGCCAAGTGCTTTAAGTCAGAGACTCATTTGATCCTCCCAGCCACCCCATGAAGTAGGAACTCGAATGTTTTATAGATGAGGAAACAAAGACAAAGAGAAGGGAAGTCATCTCCCAGTGTCCCGGGGGCCAGGGATGGAAACCAGTGAGTCCAGCTCCCCATGCACTGTGCTGATAGCTGCATCCTGACCCTTCCTGGAGAACTGTGGCTGTGCCCATGCTGCAGAAAGGAATGTTGAGGCTCCACAAGCACCTTTGTTGTGGGCAGTCTACAGTGAATCTTCCGTCAGGTTGGGACTTCGGTGGAATCCACGAGCCCAGCAGGGATCACCCCCACCCCCTCAGCCTGGTTCCTGTGATCTGAGGCTCAGAGAGATCACCTCCTACACAGGTCACAACCTTGGCTATGGCCAAGAACTCCATGGGTTCCTGGCCCTTGGCCCGAGGTCAGCTCTCTCTTCTCCTGAGACCCAGGCCGTGAAATGTGGACGCTGCCCCCAGGGATGGGCTGTTGAAGGATGCAGACCGAGGGGGTAGTAAATGGCTGTTTCCTGGGAATGTGGGGAATGATGGACTACATGTCCAGGCAAGGAGACTTGGGGGATATGTTTTATGCGGAGCCCAGGCCTCCCTCCTCCATGGCCCAAATCTCCAGGGCTGGGGGTTGGCAGGTGAGACGAAAGTTGATGGGCGCCAAGTGGCCCTTTCTCTGCCCGCCAAGAAATCAGTCAAGCGTTTGGCATTTATCCGGCACCTCCTTGGGGTTCTTCTCTGTGCAGAGGAGAACACTGAGACCCCCTCCCTGTGCAAGGACCAGCCCGGAGGCCCTTGCCCTCTGCCTCCTGAAGCCCCTGCCTGCTTTACACAAGGGTACGGAAAATCTCCTCTCCCCCTAAAACAGTGCCCACCTGTGAAAGCCCTTGTATTTTCTAGTATATTCCCAATAGCCAAGATTTGCCCGAGGCTTATTTAATTTTACATAAGCACATACTATGTATCAGACCTTCTCCTAAACTCTGTTGTTGTTAGGTGCTGTCAAGTCAGGTCAGACTCATAGCGACCCTCATAGGATTTTCAATGGCTGATTGTTTCAGAAGTGAGCTGTCAGGTCCTTCTCCCTTTTTTTTTTTTTGTTTTTTTCAGTGCTGGGGATGGGCCTTAGAGAACACAAAGCAGCACTCTACCAATTGAGCTAAACCCCAAGCCCAGACAAATATTAATTTATTTAATATCAATTCCCTCTGTCCTCTTAAGCTATAATGTAGCCCTGTGATCACCCCCATTTAATAAAGAAATTGAAGCAGATGAAGCACTTTGCTCAAAGGCCTCCAGCCAGGAAGGAATGTTGATGTGGGCGTGGCTACTCAGGCACTGGAGGGGTGTAATGGGAGCCGGGGGTTGCCAGAGAGATAATGGGGTTCATGGTGAGTGTTCAGGGCGCACCAGACTCTGACTGTTGGAAGCCATGAAACACCAATGGTTTCAGCACCGAAACATCAGAGCGTCAGCCCGGTCACCAGCCAGCGGAAGAACCCTGGGGCCTCCCAGGGCTCAGCCTGCCACTGCTGGGGTCCCCAGAGCCCGCCTTCACCACAGCATGTGCTTGACCAGGGCCTTGGTTTGTTTTCTGAGCACAAGATTGTGACATTGAGAATCCTTTTTTAAAAGACAAGGGTTCCAGGTGTGCAAAACCTTAGTGATGATGTCAGATAGTGGCCACCCTTGGAGGGAGGGGCAAAGGGCCTGGGGACTCAAATGCTCTACATCTCCCCCAGGGCTGGCTCCTTGGGGGTCTACATATGCAAAAGCTCTCCAAGCTGTCCTCTTAATGTGGGTGCACTTCCCTGTGTACAAGGTACACCTCGAATGTGTAAAAAGGCTGGTGCCTCACCTCCCCCTGCCACTGATGCCCACCCAAATCTGACGATTTCTTAAAAACAGTGTCCACATCTTATCCTTGATCCCCGAACCCAGCTCAAGATCTAGCCCAGACCAGGAGCCCAAGGAGCCTTGTGGAGTTAATTTGGAAGGTAGCATCCCAGTACCCAGAGTAGCACATGCAGTGCTGAAAGAAAAAGATCCAACCTGGCACAGGAAGAACAGCGACAGCCACTAGGACCCACCATCTGCTGTCATGGCTTCATCTGGGACTCCCTTATTCACTCTCCCCAAATCTCCCTGCACCCCTCTCCCTCCTCCCTCCACTCCAGGGCAGCCCCCACAGAGCCCTGCCCTTCAACCCCCAGGAGATGGCCTCACCTCTGAGCCTTGGTTTTGTCCCCTGTGAAATGGGGTTGTGGCAACCTGCACATCCAGGGTCCAGTGATGGTTCAATGAGAAGAGATTTCAGACCCTCCCCAGCAGGGTGTGCTGACGTTGCTCAGCACACACAAATGCAGGCATACCACACACTCACCGGCTCAGTTCTATTCACAGCTGCACGCTTGCTGGTCCTCCTCACACCCGTTCCCACCCACACCCACACACTCCCGGGCAGGTTATCGGAGGAGCTGTTCCATGGTAGGTCTCCTCTCCTGGCTGAAATAACCTTATCAAGTCCCGCTTTCCCTCACTAGCCCTCTTGGCAACTTTGGGGAGGACAGTACTCCAGCCTGGTTTTCAGGCTCCCCCTGTGATTTAGTATCCTCCCAACCAGATTGTGAGCTCCGCCCCCATCGGAACTTCATGCTCTACCTCTGGGGTCCAGTCCCCAGGATGCTATGTCCCCCAACAGTTTTTTGTTAGTGAAGAAGGGTTTATTTCTGCTCACGGCTTCAGAGATTTCAGTCCTTGGTTGGCTGGCTCCATTGCTATGGGCCCAAGGTGAGGCAGAACGAGGAAGCTGCCAGGAAGCAGAGACAGAAGGGCCCTAGCACAAGACATACTCTCCAAGGACACACCCCACAATGACCACTTCCTCCAACAAGTCCCCACTTTCTAGTTTCCATCACCTCCCAATAATGCCATCAAATCACGAATCCATCCATGGATAAATCCATTGATTAAGGCAGAGCCTTTGTGACCCAATCTCACATCTCAATGGTCAGATCCACCAGCTGGGGACCAAACCTTCAACACGTGAGTGTTTGGGGGGACATCTCATATCCAAACCATAACAACATGCCGAACAGGACCCCAGCCACTTGGATTCTTTATTCCACAGAGCCTTGACGCCCTTTGCAGGTGGGTGCTGTGATATCCATTGCACAGATAAGAAAACTGAGGCTCAGCGAAGTGAGGAGAGAGCTCAAGATCACTCACTGAGTAACTAATAATTATTTCTCAAGCTCTTTCAGGGAACTGGGCCCTGTGCAAGATTCTAAGAATACAGTGTTGACGAAAGACCACTCCTGCATGCGCTCATGGGGTGTGAGGAAGCGAGAGTAGCTGCTGGCGGGCCCAGTGCAGAGATAAATGCTGCAGGACTGGGCGTGCCACACAAGGAACGAACACGTCAGCAAGGGAGCCAGCGGGAGGGAGGTGTGCGGTCCAAGAGGCAGCGGGTGTCCACGGACTTTCTAGAAAGGAACATGAGAACAAAATGTCTAGGTTAGAGATACAACTGTTTCATGTTCTACAAGGCGATAAAACCATACCTTGGGAGTTATCTTTCCTGCCAGTCAGAAGCCATTTGTACCTCCACCAGACAAAATCTACAAATTAGCATGTACCGGCGCTTTAAAAATCTGGACCTTAATCAAACAGCAAAGAGAAATTCCAGTATATTCCTTGATAGAATTAACTAATCCTTTTGTGGCTCTTTTGAATAATGCCCTGGTATGGCAATGAAAGGAAACATCATTTTCTTTTGCCTTATTTCCAAGTTTGGAATAATAATTCTTACTGGGAAAAGTACATAGCCCTCACGCAATCTGCATGGGGCAGAGAGGGCTTCCCAAAGAGGAAAGCCCTGAGCTGAGATCTAAAGGTTGAGTAAGGCTGAGCCAGGTGATACAGAGCAGCCAGGGCCAGGCAGACACCAACCTTCCCTGCATGAGCTGGCCCCTGTTATGGGCTACAGCCTCATCTTATATTACTATCTCCAACACCCCTACACTGGCAACATCAGCCTCCTGACAGTTTCTAAAATGAGCCACAGGGCCTTTGCACAAGTTCCTTCTGTCCAAAGCACTCACTTTTCTCCTTGCCCTCCTGTCCAGAAGTTAGGCCAAGTTCCTTTGTCAGATATATCATACTGTGTCCAGCGATTCTTCTTTAGAGCCCTTATTGCAGTTTGTAATTGTACATTGGCTTTGCTTGATTAGCATCCCTTTCCTCCACTGCCCTGGGAGCTGCCTCAGAGTAAAGAGGATACTGGATTTGCTCACAAATATAATTTCCACCCCCAGCCCCAAGGAGAGATTCAACAAATATTTGTGGGAGGGATTGGAGGATAGATACAAGGATGGGAGGATGGAGGATGAATGGATGAACTAATAGATGGAAGATGGATAGATGGATGGATGGAAGGTTGGATAAGAGAATGGATGGATCAGTGGGTGGATGAATAGATAGAAAAGTGGCAAGGGATGGAAGGAGGAAGGGAAGAGAGCAAAAGGGAAGAAAGAAGGGCCTAAAGCTTGAAGACTACTTAGTATTGTATCTTGGAGCACCGAGAACCGCGGCTGGCAAGTTCAGAACTAGATTCAAACTACAGTCCACTTGACTTTCCCCACTGAGCTCCTCTGCCTTTCATCATGATCTTGGGCTTTAGCAATCACTTTTAAAAATTGATGCATGCTCTCCAACAGACAAGGAGCCAGTGACCCTTGTTTGAGCCTTTGGTTCCTCTTCCAGGGAAGCCGGGGCTATACTTAGAAAACAGGATGAAAGATTGCAGAATGTCCTGAGATTGCACAACCCTCGCACGGCTGGTGAATGGCCAACTTTGAGAGCTGGCAGCAGCTGCCACTCAGCAGACGTGTCCTCCTGGCCCCTCTTCAAGGACAACAAGCCAAGACTTCATGGTGGAAGGTGCCCCCTCAACCGCCTGGGCCTTCTGCCCCCATAGGCCTGCTCGGGGCAGGGTCAGCTGGTGCGGCAGCCGGTCTCGGGGATCCAGGCCACAGACCTGTCTCCAGAATGAGGTCGGGTGAGAGTTTAATGGCCAGGAGGCTGCAGCCTGACCGAGCTGTCGACCGGGTTCTGCCACGTCTCCCTCGCTGTGGGGAAATGGACCCCGCGCACATGCAGATTAACGCATTATCGCTGATATTATGTGCAGGACGCAAAGGCGCTTGAGCAGCCAGGCCGGGCGCTGCCATTACCAGAGGACCTTTTGCTGGAAATTTTTTTCTTGGGGCAATTAAATCTTCAGCTGTCTCCTCTCAGGGAGTACCAGCTTGCATTTTAATTATCCTTAAAAGAGGGAAGTAGGGGAAAGGACGCCCAGCAAGGAATTAAAAAATAACAATCTGCTTGGTAAACAAGGCCGGCCTCTCATGGCGGTGCATCTATCAGAGGCTTTCTCCCCCAGGAATTCCGCAATGCCCTTGACCTTCTGGGATCCAGACTCCCTGTCACACGGGCAGGGGCCATGTTAAGGGGGACAAAGAGGAGGCAGTGGGCATGCATGTTGGTGCCAGGAGCAGCAGCCGCATTACTGATGGTCCTGTTTGTTCGTCGCCACGTTCGATGAGGTGGAAGTTATTAACCTCATTTTACAGATGAGGAAACTGAGACTAGAAAATAATTGGTCATAACACGACTTGCAACGATAAAAAGGAGCAAATTACTGCTACTGAGAACCGGAGGGGTGAACTGCAAAAGCCATGACGCCGAATGGAAGGAGCCAGGGCTAAAGAGCACAAACCGTGATGCTGTTTCTGTAAAGTTCTGGAATCAGCAATGCTCATCTGTCAGGTGCCGCAGGGAGAGTGAGGGCATTGACCAGAAGTGGCAGAGGGAACTTTTAGGAAGATGGAAATGTTCTTTATCTTGATCCAGGTGGTGTTTTCGTGGGCGTATCCAGCTACCAGACCGCATCAAACTGTATGATTCAAGTGAGTGGATTTTATTATTTGTATGCTACATCTGAATAAAAAGAAATAACAGCATGCCAGGTGCTACAGTGCACACCTGTAACCCCAATTACTCAGTAAGTTGAGGCAGGAGGATTGTGAGTTCCAGGCCAGAGGCGGTCTGTGCAGTTTAACAGGACCCTATCTCAAAATAAGTTTAAAAAGGGGCAGAGGGTGGAGCTCAGTAGCAGAACACTTAACTAGCATGTGCAAGGGGCATGGGGCCAAGCCTCCAGTACTGCAAAATAACTAATAACAATAAATTAATATTTACCTCTACTGCGTACCAGTTCTTCTTGTCAACACTTTGCATGTGCTAAACCATTTCTATCCCTCACATCTATCTGTGAGACAGATGATGTGAGTACACATTTCCTAGAGGAGGAAACTGAAGCACAGCAAAATTAAGACACTCTCCCAAAGTGATGATTAATAAGAGGCAGAGCCTGGGTTTAACTCCAGGCAGGCTGAGCCCTGTGCCCAGAGGCACTAGGCCCTAAAAGCAAAGTCCAGGAGCTGGGCATGGTGCACACACCTGTAACCCTGTACTCAGGAGGCTGAGGAAGGAGGATTAGAAGTCCGAGCCCAGCCTGGGCTACAGGAGAGACACTGCCTCAAAACAAACAAACAAACAAACAAGTAAATAAATAATAAAAATAAATAAAAAGCAAAGTCTGAGATTACTCCATACTCAGGGGGCAGGACTAAATCCCAGGGCCTTTCCAGCATGATGAATGGGCAGAAGGGGAAAACCCACTCATCCGCTAAAGAAATATTTACTCTGCATCTACTTCAGGTCAAATTGCAGACATGTGGAGAGCAACAGAAAAATCCAAGCCCTTGCTGGGAAGGAAAGGGCTCCCCACATAATCAGAGAAAGAAATGTGAGCTGAGTGTGGTGGCACATTCCAGTAGTCCCAGCGCTCAAGAGGCTGAGGAGAGAAGATCGCTTGGGTCCAAGAGTTCAGGGCCAGCCCGGGCAACATAACACAACCCTGTCTCTAAAAAATGTAGAAAAGAAAAAACAAAGAAAAGATGAGGACGGAAGGAAGGAAAGAAGAAAGGAATGAAAGAAGGAAGGGCACTGTGAACCACAGTCAGTGACAAGTGCCCAAGGAGAAGGTAAAGGGATCCCAGAGGAAAGCTGCCCGCGACCACGCCCTGGCGGTGCATTGCTGTAGAAATGAGTTGCTGCCCAGCTCGCACCTCATTCCCAAGCCACCTGCTCCTCCCTTGATCTCCCTTCCATGCTCTGTGCTCTGCCTATGCAGGCCGAGCTGTAGGGTCTCATCTTTCTGGAGCTGCTGCAAAGGCCCTTTGAAGTCACCACTTGCTCTTAGTATCTTAAGCCTGGAGCTCAGCTATTTCAAAAACGTGCCCTGTGCATTCCCCTGGTGGGGTGCCCAGGGAATCACATTCCAGTGCGTGGGAACAGCAGCACGGCTGACAGCTGGGAGTGCCTGGGGCTCAGTGGAGGACCTTCACCTTGAGCCAAGCCACCAGGCCCTGCGTATCCCTGTGTGGTCCTGGCTCAAGGAACCTGGCCATGGCTTCCAGTCCTGCATTACCACATATTTGCTGCTGTCCTTTGGTGGGAGCTACCATGTGGTCACCTGCAGCCATAGCCCTGTGGCATCCGATCCCGTCAGATCTCAGAAGCTAAGCAGGGTCAGGCATGGTTAGTACTTGGATAGGAGACCACCTGGGAACACCAGGTGCTGTAGGCTTGGGAGACAGACCCAGCAAAGCACTCCCAAAAATCAATCCACCAGTGAAAACGCTATGAACAGCAGAGACACACTGACAATAGTGTTTCTCCTGTTATACATAGGGTCGCTACGAGTGGGATACTGACTAGACAGCACCTAACAACAATAACAACAACCACATGCTCAGCACCCCAGCAGGACACTTGGGGTAGCATCAACCAGTGTGTTCCTCTCAGCAGCTCTGGGCCACCACCTCTGGCTCCCATGTGAACCCAGAGAAGGGAGGTGGCTTGCATAAGGTCACCCAGCGCTGTGGGGATAGAACTGGCACTGGCATCTCTCCCCTGACTTCACAGCCTCCTGTAGCTCCTCGCCTCTCCACCCCCTGACATAATCACTCTAGCCCATTTCCTGAACATGTTTGGGGAAGTCAGACCCACTGACTTCCTGGCTCCCCCACGTCCCAGCTGTGTGATGTTGGTCAAGTGTCTTAACTTCTCTGTGTCAATTTCCTCCTCTCTAAATGGTCCCCAAGACCACACAGACTCTAGAGAGTTATGGTGTCGATCAAATGATACAAATCAATAAGTGTACAAGTCATCAGAACTGAGCCAGATGACGGTGAGCTCACAAAAACTGGCAGCCAGCAGCTGTGCTATGTGTCAGACTGTTTTCTCGTAAGTGGGCCTGGATCTACTGTCTATATCTGGGGCACCTTTACAGAAGACATAGTGGTCAACCTTATTCTTTTAACCAGCTTCCGAGAGTTCTCGTATTTGTTTCTCATTCTCCAGACACATAGATTGGGCAACTTCCATGTACCAGCCAAGGACATGTGACCCATGAAGTCCTTGTTCTCTCTCCTAGTGGGAGTGATGATGAATATGGAACAAAATAAACAACCTAGACTGTGTCACCTCATGCTGAACACTGAAGAAAATAAGATAGGCAAAGCCAGAGAGAGATTGGGTGAAGGAGGGAAACAGTCTAGACAGCTGCTGCTTACACTGCCCCCTGGAGGAAGAGAAGGGGAAGGCAAGGGAAGAGCCTGGGGAAAGTAGTCCAGACTGAGGGAACAGCAAGGCCAAAGGCTGGAAGCTGGACTAAACCCAGGTGGCAGAGAATAAGCATTTTTGAAAGGATGTGGGTGGGGCAAACCACGGCCCCTGGAGGCAGGGCCTGGGAGCCCTGGTGAGGAGCTTGGACTTAATCCTGAAAGCTACTGGGGCAGGGAACGCTGGCTGCCGGGCTGTGTGTAGGAAGGGACTGGAGGGGCAAGAAGGTAGGAATGTGGAGATCATTAGGCGCCCAGGAGTTGCAGAGACACACGAGACAGGGGACAGTGCAGGGACTAAGGAGGCCGCTTCTGGCTCAAAACGTACCTCTGTGGTAGAACCAGCTGAGGCGGGGATGGTGGGAGAGTTGAAGGAAAAAGAGGAACAAGTTGGATGGCACCATAATAATTTAATTAACAAATCCCTTATTGATACAGCTGTGGGCTGTTTCTATTTTTCTCCCAGTCACAAGTGATTTTTGTCATAAACATCATTGCATGCAAATTCCCAGGAGGGATGTGGTGGGGTCAGAGATGGGGACATTTTCCATCCCTTCCAAATTGTCATGCTCCCTCCAGGGCACCTTGTCCAACCCTCAGGGGCTCTGGTTTCCACTCCTGGACCCTCTCCACCTGCTGTGGCCCTGGGAACACTCGGCCCGTCCCTGCCGACCTTGGCACAAAGCCACCAGTCTCAAATGCATTTGGATTTCTTGTTGCAATCTGGAATTACCAATTGTTCAGCAGAAACCCTCAGAATCAGGCTAAGTGGCTAAAAAGACTGCCCAGGAGCCCCCTTTCCCAGCGGGAGCACAGGCCTCCAACACACCAAAGTGGGCCAATTTACCCCTATTGTCCCAAGCACATAGAATTCACATTTCTTTTTGCTCAGCCCTGAAAACAAGGCCCACACTGAGATGGCAGTGAGACCAGACCCTGCCGTCACAAATGCTGAGGGGCCTATTGCAAACCTTTCTCAGACCCACAACTCAAAGCGCCAGGAACTTAGGGAGCCACAGTTCTCTGAGCCCCCCCACTGTGCACCCCTCTGTAGCCCTACTTGGCCTCCCCATGCCCCAGTTTGCCAGAGGCCTCTGGCTGTGGCCACTACCTGCTGCCCAACCACCTTCCATTCCACACCAACCCTGCCGCCAGCGTTTCCTTTTCATTTGTGGCTTTAAAAGTATTTTCTTTTAATCAGCAGCCACGGCATCTGCAACGGGTTGAAACATAGTTTTATTATTTTCTGCTCATTTAGGGCTTATTTATTCTGTTTATTTTGGGGAAGGGGGCGGGTAGCTAAGATTTCAGAGCTTCGGAACTATCATGTATACAACATCTAATTTTAATGTTGGCATGTGAGGCTGATTTGGAAGATGGTTTACGTTATCCTTCCCAGACTGACCTGGTGAGTTGCTTAATCAAGAGAGGATTTTGTAACGTATTGCTTCTTATTATAGTAGTCTCTTCTTATCTGCAAATACCCATTCCAAAATCCTCAATGGATGCCTGAAATCACGGATAACCCTGAACTCCATATGCACTGTGCTTTTTCCCATTCACACATATCTATGATATAGTTTAATTTATAAATTAGGCACAGGAAGAGAGTAACCACCAGTATTAATAAAACAGAACAGTTATATCAATATATTGTAATAAATGTTCTATGAATGTGGACTGTCTTGAAAGAGTCAAGACAAATATTGAGCTAGGCATGGTGTCCCACATTTGTAATCTCAGCCCTCAGGAGTCTGAGGCAGGAGGATCGAGAGTTTCAGGGAGCCTGGGTTACATAGTGAGATTCTGTCACGAAAACAAAACAAAACACAAACCTAATATTTTCAGACCATGGTTGACCTCATATGACTGAAACCATGGAAAGTGAAATTGTGGATGGGGGGACTATAGTAATTATCTTTTAAGAGAAATAACTTTTTTATATAGCAAAATAGATGGATAGTAACCTCTTTGACACAAATAATGATTATTATTAATTAACTATGTAGGAAGTGTCAGCTGCCTGGCAGGGATCATTGTCTCTTTTTATCTATAATACAACTTTATAAGGGGGTATGAGTTTTGCATACATTTTACAGGTGAAGAAATTGAAGCATCAAGGAGTTGACTACTCCCTGTGGTTTACCGAGGTTCCAGGGCCAGTCAATGGCAGAACTGGGGTGCAGACCCTTTATCCCCTGGGCCCTTCTTTGTAACCCTGGTCTTCACCAGCCATGGGCTCAGGACTGGCTGAATCTGGCAAAGCCAGAGCTGCAGGTGTGTGTGCACGTCTAAGGGGCAGGCATCAGGCTGTGTAGGTCACTGCTGTGGCATACCGGTCAAGGTGATGGACACTCTCAGGTTCCCATTTGTCCTTACTCAAGTCCACGGCAGCTCTTCTTTCTGACCAACCACCGATCCAGCTGATCCACTGATCCACAGACCTTCCAGGTCCATACCTGAGGCAGAGGCAACAGCCCGCCCAGGTGCCCACCAGCGATTCCAGCACTCGAGGTCTCATCTCCATGGTGGATCCTTTATTCCAGATCACTTAGAGAGACTCTGCTTCTCTAGTGGGTCCCTGATTGGTGCAAGGAACTTGAATTTTGTTTGGGAAATAGCTTGCTCCCTCCTACCATGATTTGACAGATTTAACAAATAAAAACATAGGACACCCAATTAAATGTGAATTTCACAGAAACTGTGGATTTTTTAAAGTATATCTTCTGCAACATTTGGGATATATTTATGCTAAAAATTATTTGTTGTTATCTGAAATTCACATTTCACCAGGCCTGGGTGTCCTGCATGTTATCCGGTGACCCTATCTCAATTCCCCAACCGATGCCCTTCTAGAGAACCCTGCCAGGTGAGCCTTCCTTTAGCTAAACATAACAGGACAAGCATTTGAATAAGCACTAGGTGAATGTGCAAGAGCCTTGGAGGATGGTGTAGGACAGGCTGAAGCTGGTACTCAAAAGGCCTCAGTTTCCCCCCTTTGACTACACTGTGGAGCTGGGAAGTCCTCACGGAGCCCATCATTGGCACAATGATGACAGCTGCCAGGTTCCTGAGTGAGGCCCTCACAGCTTACCTCACTTCCTATCCAGGTCACATGGCCACCTGGAAGGCCCTGGTCATCTTGCCTTCTATGCCATGTAAACTCCTATTCATCCTTTATGCCTTTAGTACCACCTCCTCCCAGAAGCCTTCTCTGAGTACTACAGGGCAATAACCACTTGCTGTTGCTTCTTCCTCTCTTTGGGACCCTGGACACTTTGATTACAAAGGAATCACACCTTGTGCATGTTTAATATGCTCTGAAGAAACAAGAAGAGAGAAAGGTTACTAATTAAATAAAGACCATGTTGCCTAAGAGGCACACACTGAGCAGCTGTGACAGAGGGGCAGAATCTGCCCTATGGGGCAGCCTCCACGGCCCCTCATCCTACATACCCCTGAGGAAAAGTTTAGGCTTTAAAGGTAAGTGTTTTGTTTCGCTTTGTTTTGTTTTGTTTTGTTTTTAACTAGCAATATGGTGGTCAACAAGGAGGGATATGGCTGCCAGACTTGCCTAAGTTTACATTCTGGCTCCATTGCTTATTAGCTGGTTAACCGTGACCAAGTTGCTGCACCCCTGTACATCAAGTTTCCATCTGTAAAATGGGCGTAAGGAAAGTACTAACTTCCAAAGGTTGCTGAGCAGATAAAGTAAATTGAAAACGTGTGACGTGCTCACAGCAGTGCAGAACATATGCTGGCATTACCACAAGCATCACGATCTAACATCACCCCAGGCCAACGAGCTTTCCAGCAAGAAGGGCAACTTGATCCAAAGCTGCAGGAGACGCTGCCGTGCTGGACTCCTTTGGAGTTGCTAAGCTGGTCTCCCACCAGTGGCTCCTAAGGCTCTATCAAGGGTGATTTCGTCATCGTTGAATTTACTTTCCAAGTTGACAGCACCAAACAGTGCCCTCAGAGGACTTCGGCCATCAGACAGGCCCCAGTGAAAATTCTCGTCCTGACATTTCTAGTGTGTGGCCTTGAGCAGCTCACATCAGCCTGGCTCACCTCACCTGCCAGATGGGGACAATGATCTCCACCTGGTAGGAGGAAGGGGTTAACCCTTGTGCTAATACAGGGTCCCTGGGAGACACTTGCCTCGGGACTGCAGTTATTTTTGAGTCTTCCTAATACTGTTCTTGAAACCAAGGGAAACCCAAATCAGCCTCCAGTCCTAACTACCTTCCTCTGCTCTTAGGTAACCTCTAATCACCCGCCCTGCACCTCAGCCCAGAAATAACCCCAGCCCCACAAGGCTGCGGGGAGGCAGATTTGAGGTTGGGTCTGCTCTCTCCCCATGCTTGGCTGCCTCCTGAGTAAACTGCTTTCTCTTTTGCAAAATTTATCCCTTTCAGTGACTAGCATCCTGCATGGTGGGCAGAAGGAGCCAGGTTTGGTCATATCGTTACATTGTTATACTGTGTTTCATTTTCAGTTTCCATGAGACCAGTGAAGACTGAAGTCAGCCCAGATCCCCATGGCCAAATCTGCACCACAGCCAAGGAGCATCCAAATATGCCAAAGGAAGGACAGAGGGCAGGAGGTTCAGTCACCCCCTCTCTCCTGTGGCCCCTGGCTTGTCTCACAAGAAGGATCTGCTCAGAGGACTGGATCAATTGGCCCCTGTTCATTCTCCTGTCTCTTCCAGGAATCACAACTTAGGTTGGTAGCTGTCTAATTTATTATTATATGGTGCAGTGCAGGGTAATTATACACTGTGGTATAATTTGTTATAACTTGGGCTGAGGCCTATAACTGTATAATTTATTATTATACAGTGCCGTGCTGAATAATACGAAGAGTATATAATTTATTTCAGGCTTACGAGTCTAACCTGTAATCCAAATGCAGCAAGCAGCCTATGTGGATGAGTTAATGTTTCTACGGTAACCTCAACTTAGATATTTCTTTATTTCTAACTTCTTTCCTTGGGCTTCTCAGAACACAGCCTGGCTGGCGTTGCCAAGTTCCTGGTACTTTTTGTTTTAAGCAAAGCTCAAATCTTAGGCAATGTGCTGAGTGGGTGTTACATATTGGGTCATGGAAAAGGAGAACCCAGAGCTGTCATGCTGCCCAGGGACGCTTGTCCTCACAAGGAGGCTACAGCTATCCCAAGGTAATGCCCACAGCAGGTGCAGCATCATGACCAGAGCCCTGTTTCCTGGGTCCCCAGCAGGATTCCCAACTTGCAGCATTTCTGTTCATTCAGCAACGGTTCTTTGTTCTTTTCTCAGCACTGGGAATATGTCACTGTACCAGAAAAAGTCCTTCCCCTCATGAAGCTTGCATTCTAGGCATGGGAAACTTAAATCTCTCCGGTGCCGTTTCTCAAAATATGATGCCCCAGACCAGCATCATCAGCAGGGGCCAGAAGCTAGTTAGAGATGCAAAACCTAGTTACCAGCACCAGACCTACTGAATCACAGTCTGCATTGTAATAAGACCTCTGGGGATCCTCAGGACTCCAAAAGCACTGTTTGTATTTCTGTGCAATTTAGGAAAGGCAATTTCCATCTGGACCTCCTTCCTCCAAAATATACGTTCTTCTTACTGAATTTTGAAGCAGAGTTCCTTTCTTCCTTCTTCTCTTCATTCGTTCCTTCCTTCCTTCCTTCCTTCCTTCCATCCTTCTTCCTCCTCCTCTCCTTCTTCTGGAATGTGTTTTCTTTTTATTTTAACTCCCATTTTTTAACCCTATTTTTTACCTTTTGGAAATTATGCACGCGCGCGCGCGCACACACACACACACACACACACACACACAGTGGAGAAAGTCAAAGTCACCCAGAATGCCACTATCCAGAAATGACACTGTTAATCTTCTAACGATTAATCTGGTGTGTGGCTTTTACCCACACATACACATTTTTTCCCACAAATTTCAAGAACCGGTGGACTTGTGCAGCCCAGTAGCTCTCAGCAGTGACCACGCACTCCCTGGATGGCTCGCTCAGACAGGTTGCTGGGCCCCATTCCCGGGGCTTCTGGTCAAAGAGCTGTGACCAGGTCTGGGGATTGGCACGTCTCACAAGTTCCAGATGGTGGGGCACTGCTGGTCCAGGGACCACACTTTGGGAATTGACTAAGCCTCAGGGGTTGGAACCCAGTGCTGCCACTGCTACCTGCGCTGGGAGGCCATGCTGCCTCTTCACACTGCAGCTTCCGTGTCCACTAGGACAGTACCCGACTCATAAGATTATTGCACAAACTACATGAGCTAATTAAGTTAGTAAGGCACAAAGGAAGTATTAATTATAATCATTGTGCTTATAATTTCATAATGAAGATTCTTAATAATTATTCGTAAACATTTTTCATGTCATTATTCTTCTGTGTATTTGTTTTGTGAGGCTGCGGGGCTGTCCTTCATAGGGCTGCCTATATCTGATCCTCAGTCTTTGAACAGCCTGCCATGAGCATCCTCCTGGATAAATCACCACACACCTGTCTGCCTATTTCCTAAGGAAAGAATGTGCTAAATGTGAAATCACCGAGAAAAATCATATGACCCCATTTAAGGCTTTTGATAAGTTTTGCTAAATGGCCTTCCAGAAAAAATTAAACTGATGTGTAATTCCACCAGCAGCAGACGAGAACATCTTTTCTCTGCACGTTCATCACTGTCCTGTATTACTAGGGAGGTTTTTAGGGAAAATTATGCCAATATTTTGTTTGTGAATTTGAATTTCTTTGACGACTGAAGGGGGACGTCCCCCTCCCATATCTTAGGACTTGAATTTTCTAATCTCTCCAAGATTGTGTTTATGTGGCTACCCAGCCCTCTCTCCTCCAATGGAACAGGCTGCGTCTTGGCTGGGCGCCACACTCCTCACCCCCGGGGGAGCAGAGGCGGCAGGGCACAGGTAACAGCTGCCTGATGCAAAAACCACCTGTGCTGCTGGTAACAAACCTCCCACTTAATAGACGGGTGTGGGTTAGAGGAAGCAGGAAACATTACCAGGGCAAATAGAAGGAGAGAAGTCATTTGTTCAACAAAAATTCCCTCACCGTCTCCCTCAACCAGGCCCTCTGATCAACACTGGGGATGTGAAGACAAGGAATTCTCAAAGGCCAAGGCATGGAGCCGACATTCATGCACACCGACCACCCGGACAGAAAACAGGTGAGGACAAGGGGCTGGAATTCCCTCCCTTCCTTCCTTCCTTCCTTCCTTCCTTCTTCCTTTCCCTCTTCCTTTCTTATTTCTTTTCTTTCCTTCTTTCTTTCTTTCTTTCTTTCTTCCTCTTTTTCTTTCTCTTCTTCTTCTTCCTCTTCCTCTCCTTCTCCTTCTTCTTTTTCTTCCTTCCCCCCCCCCTCTGTCTCTCTTCCTTCCTTCTTCCTTCCTTCCTTCTCTGGGGGCTTGAATCCAGGGCCTCATGAATGCTTTGCAAGGGCTCTACCACTGAGCTGCACCTCCAGCCCATTTTTTACTTTTTAAAATTTGAGTCAAGGTCTCACTGAGTTATGCAGGCTGCCTCTGGCCTTGAACTTGTGATCCTCTTGCCTCTGCCTCCTGAGTCACTGGCATTACAGATATGCACCACTGTGTGGGCCAGGAACTGGAATTTCATGAAAGAGATGGTACTGGCTTTGAAGTCAGACAGGACCTGCGTTCTAATTCTGTCTCTTCCAACTCCCAACTTTGGGTAGTAAAATGCATTATTTTTAGGTTAGTTCTAGGCTTAAACTAGTTAAAATTATAAGTGAAAAGTATCTAGAGGCAAGTAAGGCCTAAATCTCAAAATATCAGCTTAAGGGTCAAATGTGGCCTATAGAAGGTATTGTTTGACCCAACCAGTGTCTTTGAAAAAATTTTGAAAGAGGAATTAGAATGGCTTAGACTAGGCATGTCCAACCCACAGCCTGTGGGCTACATGCAGCCAAGCATAGCTAATAATGCAGCCTACAACGTCTTTTAACGTCATGTTATTTTTAGTGTTTATTTTCTTTGTGACCCCATGCATAGTTACAATTTCGAAGTTCCAAAGCATTACCGAGCATGTTTACAGAACGACACCTAATGATTCCTCACAATGTATTGGGAAGGTGCCACAGTATTAAACTCTAACCTTCAAATAAGCATCAATGTGTCACAGTCAGTAACATGAATCAGTTTAGTACCATCACCTGCCACCTGGTCAGTCAAGTATGTTGTTGTTGTTAGGTGCCATCGAGTGGAGTCCGACTCATAGTGACCCTATGTACAGCAGATGGAAACACTTCCCGATTCTGTGCCAGGCAAATGATCTTATTTATGTTTAAGCCCATTGTTGCAGACACTGTGTCAATCCATCTGGTGGAGGGTTTTCCTCTTTTGCGTTGACCTGCCACTCTTCCAAACATGATGTCCTTCTCCAGGGATTGCTCTCTCCTGACTACATGTCCGAAATATGTAAGACACAGTTTGGTCATTTTTGCTTCCAAGGAGCACTCTGGTTGTACTTCTTCTAGGACAGATCTGTTGGTTCTTTTGGCAGTTCATGGTGTATTCAATAGATGTCTCCAGCACCATAATTCAAAAGTATCAATTCTTTTTCTGTCTCTCTTGTTTAATGTCCAGCTTTCACAACCATATGATGCCACTGAAAATATCATGGCATGAGTCAGACACACCTTTGTCTTCAATGTGACATCTTTGCTTTTCAATACTCTAAAGAGATCTTTTGCCACAGCTTTTCCTAGAGCAATGCGTCTTTGGATTTCTTGACTGCTGCTTCCACGGGTGTTGATTATAGAGCCAAGCAAAGTAAAATCTTGGACAACCTCAATCTTTTCTCCATTTAATGTGAAG